>WBNO01023484.1:91330-101448 GCA_013400575.1 Peucedramus taeniatus | reverse complement strand
ATGAATATAATGAAAAGGGTGGGAACAAGAAGAGCTGTAAATAAACCAAAGACAGACAAGTGATGCATAGTGCAACTGCTTACCACCCCTGTCCAATACCCATCCCATCCCTGGGCAGTGACTGGCAGCTTCCAGACAATTCCCCACAGTTTATGTACCAAACATGGTATTCTGTGGTATGGAATATCCCATGGCCAGTTTGGGTCAGCTGTCCTAGCTGTGCTCCCTACTGCTTCTTGTGCAACTCCTCATTAGCAGAACACAGAAAGCTGAAAAATCCTTGATTTTTGGCAAGCCCTACTAGCAACAACTAAACTAACAGTGTGTTATCAACATTATTCTTATCCTAAATTGAAAACATAGGACTGTACCAGCTCCTGGGAAAAAAATTAACTCTATACCAGCCAAAACCAGGATACTGTGGCTCCCACAGAGTGAATGTCTGTAGGATCAAGGATGAGCTGTGGGACAGAGGGAGGTGACTCCCCAACAGTGAGCTGCAAGACCAAAGTGCATATATCCCATGCAGAGCTGCAGGAATGAAGTGTGTGTCCCCAGAATTGAGCTGCAAGAGCAAAGTGAGACACACAGAGGAGAATTCAGGGAGCAGATGGATGCTGGCAGCCTGCTGCCACACAGGGTTTGGTATGCAGGCACATACATTGTGCATAACCTGCACAATCTCCAGCTACACCTGGGATTTTGCAAAGACTGATGAAAATCTTTGGGCAAGTTTTTCTGGTCATGAGGGCAGCCCACTGACTGTGGGGGTTCCCTCCCTGTAGTCTCTGACAAAGCCAACACCGTCCCTGCACATTCTGCATCTGGAGAATAAAGAGAGATCTATCTCCTTGCAGTCCCACACGCCAGTCTGAGCTCATGGTGGAGATACTTGCACTGAGGAACACCAAAGCTGGCTTTTACAAAGGCTCTTCTTGGTTTAAAGTAGAATTGCTTAATCCTTGTATTGCTGCTAAGAGACTATGTGAGCAGCAAAGTTGTGGCTCTTATGATGCCTCTTTAAATGAAACCAAGGTCTTGATCTCCACAGGTCTCACGTGTGCCCCTTGCCTTAATTCCTGTGAAATCTTAAGAAAAATAAGGAAATCAATTACTAATAGCAAGTGGGTGGCTTAACAGCGTGTCAGTGATGTGTTTTGTACCATGATGCCAAGGGTGTGGTATGTGAGCCAGGAATTTGGCAAGAGACAGCAGCAGGACATGGCTCAAGGCCTGCTGACACATACAGGAGTGTATCAGCTGCAGGGGGCCAAACTGGATGCAGTTTAGTCTGTATCAGATGAAGAATATGCTACCTGCCCCTTTTCACTTTAATTTTCCTATCTAGAAATGGTTTGTTTGAATATAAACTAAGAGGTAAGCAGTGAGTTCAGGTATTACATTAATAAATTAACACTGTGGGAGTTATTAACATCTCTATCTCATTTTTCATACAAAGATTAAATTAGTCAATAGCTCAAAAATAATTAAAGGTAGATTAAAGGAAAGAAGATCCTTAGATCCCACAACTTCTATCAAAATACATGCCATGGCTAAAACCCTGCCAGCAACTAACCACCACACAGCCACTTGCTTATTCCCTGGCAGTGGGATGGGAAGAGAATCAGAAAAGTTTATCTCAGGGACTGAGATAAAGACAGTCTAATAAGAACACAAACAAAGCAAACCAAGGAATTTGGAATTCATTCACCCCTCCCCATGGACAGCCAGGTGTTCAGCCATCCTCAGGAAAGCAGGGCTCCATCACATGTAATGGTGACTTGAGAAGACAAACATCATTGCTCCAAACATCCCCCCTTCATTCTTCTTCCCCCAGGTTTATATGCTGATCATGATGCCGTATGGTGTGGGATATCCCTCTGGGATCTATAGCTGGGGTCAGCTATCCCAGCTCCTTGTGCTCCTCCAGCCTCCTCACTGGGGGGATGAGGTGAGAAGCAGAAAAGGCTTTGACTCTGTATTAGTGCTGCTCAGTGATAATGAAAACGTTCCTCTGTTATCAACACTGTTTTCAGGACAAATCCCAAACACAGGCCCAAACCTGCTACTACAAAGAAAATTAACTCTATTGCAGCCAATGCCAGCACCTCCTCCACCCCTTATTCCATACCATTCATGTCATGCCCAGGTCCCACATTGTGTGGGGACCTGAGCATGACATTCTGTGGTCAGTTTGGCTCAGCTGTCCTGGCTGTGCTCCCTCCAGGCTTCTGTGCACCTCCTCACAGGCAGAGAGCATGGGAAACTGAAAAGTCCTTGACTTAGGGGAAGCACTACTTAGCAACAACTAAAACATCAGCATGTTATCAATGTTACTCTCATATTGAACCCACAGCACAGCACTGTACCCTCATACTGAACCCACAGCACAGCACTGTACCAGCTACTGGGAATAACATTAACTCTATACCAGCCAAAACCAGGACAATACCTATAGTGGGAGGTATGGAAATGCTGTTACCTGTGTTAGGAGGAAAGACAAAGCGTCCTGTGACTTTTATGTTATATTGCTATGTCACATCCACCACCACCTCATCTCCTTTGTACCTTTATGATGGTAATTTAGGATTTAGCTCATCAGATCATTTTAAAATGCAGTAGCTTTTAGGTCACAGTGTAACAAGCAAATTCAGTTTTGGCAAGAAAAGGACACAAATGTGTTTCTAACACTTCCATTGGAAAAAAACATTTATTTGATCATAGCAGGTGGCTTTGTTAGCTACACAAGCTCATTCTACAATGTTTACAGGCTGTCTGCTTCTCATTTTATTGGCTGACAGTTCAGCTTCTAAGTATATGATTTTGAAAGCAGAAATTCAAATTGATCAGTTAAGTTTTATACTGATTAGTTAAATCAATCATGACACTGAGAAAACTCCAAATATATTAAATATACCTTTCCAAGTGGTGGAATGCACAGACCTGTATGTTACCCTCTCAAGCAGAAAACATTCTCTGTTGTGTTTTCTGATGTTTTCCAAGCTCTGTCTGCAAAAAAAGCAATGCCACTTTGCCACACTCTTCCACAGCTCTCCAAAGGTACCTGTATTGTGAAATGACAAACTCCATGTGACACAGAAGTGTTGCACTTCACTGGAGGTATCAACAAACCCACCAGCATTGCACAAGTGAAGAAAGATCACACAAGATACTAAACAAAAATAAACACATGGTCACACCATGGGAAGTGAAATAGGAAGCACTGAAGGAATCAACAAATCATTCCAATATTAATTCCTGATTGTCACTGGATTCCCAGGATTTCTTGGGTCAAGACAGTCAGTGAGTATGTGACTTGGCTGGTTTGAGCTGACCAGACACCTGTTTTGGCTGACCTTCCAAAAAGAGAGATGGAAGCAGGGCTGTAGCTGTACAGGACCAGCTCTCCTGCCCAGTGTCCTCAGAAGAAACACGGCCACAGGACCCAAGGAAAGTTCTTGCTGGCATACAACCTAATCCTCCACTGAAACACTTGAGTATAAAACCTCTCACAATTTTTAGTATGTATTGAAGCTATCATTTACTTACCTGGGTTCTTTCTCTGCTGACTAAAATAGCCATCTATCCTACAGCCTTATGTGAAACATGTACTCATCAGAAGTAAAAAAAAAAACCCCTTGATGCCCTGTCATGAGAAGTGGAAAATGTCTCTTGCTTATTTATCGGTAGAAATCAAAGAGTTTAGGATAAAGGAACAACTTAAAACACCTTAATTTTGCATGCCAAAGCCAAGATAAGCCACAGACAACAAAGCTGTTTTTCTTAAGTGAGGGGTGAAATTCAGTAGACTGTAGTTTCACCTGACTTAGCCTCAGCCCCTAGACCAGTTACAAAGCTGGCCAGTAAATTACCAGCTGTGTTCCCAATTCTCTTTTATGCCAAAATTTCTCTTTTATTGTCCCTGTCCCATGACAATTTAGCTTTTCAATCAGAAAAATAAGGTACTCTATCCCTGGAAGTGTTCACAGCCAGGCTGGATGGGGCTTTGAGCATGTTCTAGTGGAAGGTGTCCCTGCCTGTGGCAGGGAATTTGGAACCAGATGATCTTTAAGGTCCCTTTCGACTCAAACCATTCTATGACCTGCAGGATGGACAAGTGGGTCTTTTTTGAATTTAAACTTAAGATATAGTGTAAGAGGCATACATAATACCAAACAAGTGCTTAACAGTCAAAATCCTAAACATCTTCCTAAAGAAACACCCGTTTCCTCCTGGGTGGCATAAAACCACATCCCCAGCTTCTCTGGGAAATGGAATGGAAAATACTTGTGAATTGACAGTGATCCTTCAGCTGCTTCCAGTGCTGCCAGAGAAGATCAACTTCACTGAAAACAGCTCACTTGCCAAAAAGAAGTTTCTCTCACCTGCCCTTTGGCTTCACTAGGGATGTTTGAGGTTTCCCCTGACCCCATGAGGCTGTCTCCTATGGCAGCAGTGCAAACATCAACAGAGGCTGCCGACAGCCTCTGAAGCCTTCCACTGAGCAGGCACGGCAGGACTGGAACTGCAGTGACTCAGGCACAGCCACAAATGCTCCAGAGACAAAGGGCCACGAGCAACAATCAGTAAAATGCACGTACACAGAAACTGGAGTGAGTACCACAAAGAGCTGGGGAGGAACATGGCAATGCCAGGCAAACAGGATTTGCTCCATTTGGCAATCAGACTGGTAAAGCAAAGTAAAACCCATAAACTGAAATCTTAATGACAAGTAAGTTCTGTTTTTCACTCGGTACTCCAACAAGCAATTGAAGAACCAGGATGAAGCAGATTTTTCTTAAGGTGAGGATATGTGAGGAAAATGGGGCACAAAGAAGAAGGAAAAAGGAGATGAAAAAAGCACCAGGCTATCTTTTTGCTGACTGTATGCTCCCTCTCCCCAGTTATCTGATATATCAAGCCTGGCAATTGCTGTCAGTAGCAGCAGAGAAAATTACTTTTCTAATTCAATAACTGAACGGCAGCAGTAGAAGGACAGGGAAAAAGAACAGCCCCACAGTACAACCCTCTCATGCCCTGGACTTGCCGTCTGCTGCCTCCAGCCCTCCTTCCGCCCCCTCCCTGCTCTTCATTTGCTCCCTTCCTTCCGTCCTTCCTCTCATGTTCCCCAGCTGCCATTTCAGAGCTGCCTTTTCCTGGCCACCCCCTCAGCCTCAGCTGCTTTCAGACACCCACTGCATCGTTCTGCATATGAAAATGAGCTGTCACATTTTCCAGCCTCTGAAGCAAGAGATTATTTTTGGGAGAGGTGGTTTTGACAGTTCTGCTCTGTAATTCAAAGGCAGAGCACAGAGCAGGGGGAGAAGAGAAGGTACAGCAGATGAACACACGTACAGGGCTCCCAGCATTGCATTCAGAAGGGATGGAGGTCTCTGGGGGGACACAAAGCTCCTGTGAACTGTGGGAGTCAAGGAACAGATATGTCTCCTCACTTCTGAGGACTGCCCTTTCCTGAGCCAAGGCCAGCTGCTACCAACACAGCTACAGGACATGCCACTGAGATGACAGTCGAGCCTGCTTGTGGAGGACAGGCACAGCAAACCCCCTCTCCACCCTCTCACAAAGTCCTTCACCCCACCTGCATCCCAATCCTCCACATCACCAGGCAGTGCCAAACCCAGAACTTGTCAAAGATCTGGCCTAATGGAGGGGAAGTGTAACAGGTTTTTGACCTACCAGTCCAACCCCAGTCTTTCTGAGTATTTTGACTGCAGCTGGTCAGTGCACAACACAAAACTTGCAGGGCTCTGCACCTGGATGGCGGCAGCAGCAGCAGACAAGCATTGACATGGTGGGAACAAAGCCCAAGGGTGAGAAGAGACTCTCACACGGGAGAATGAGCAAGAGGCTTCCTGAGTAACCAGACAAGCAGACTGAAGAGAGGCGTGGCTGCAGAGGGCTGCTCTGGAAATTGAAGTTGAAACAGGCTGGTTAAAAGAAGCAAAGAGGGCAGTTGGAGAGGCAGGGCTGGAAACATCAGTGGCTGGAGATGTCAGCGGAGGAGGAATACATTAGGGAGGATCCAGAAACGGTGGAGGAGGCAGCAGGATCTGAATGGCCATAAGTGATGTGCAGGTTACTGAGAATGGCCACAAGGAGAGGCAGAAGCAGTACAGACATTATGGGAAGGAAGGTGCATTAAGAGGTATTAAGAAACACTGTGTGTGCCAGGGGCACGTGAGATTGGCAGCTGGGACTGGCAAAGCCGGGAGGAGCTGTGGAGAATCACTGCTGAAAGGGGTGCCAAGGGCAGTAAGGGTGATCCTGCAGCACCCACAGCAACAAAGAGCTGAAATGGCTTACTGGGAAGCTGAGAGAAGGATGGGCAAGGAGGTAAAACAAGGACAGGGGGGAGAGAAGTAAGAGTGGGAAGAGAACAAAATAGAACAGCATGAAGCATGAGCTGCCACTGCAAGTCAGCCCTTCATTTTCTCCTAGTCACACCACAGCAGAATCAAGAAGTACCTGTCAGTGTTGGATCATAACTTACTTCACGTCACATAAACAAAGAGATATGGCCAAAACTCCAAAGTATTTACAAAGATGAAAGTCACCCTTATGATAAATCTAAAACGCATGTGATCAAGCTTAAACATCACTACGCTAATTTCACCTTTCCATTTTATATGAAAATAACTGTATTCCCTCCAAAGAGCACTTATAGAAGATTACTGCAGAATCACTGTAACTTCTTCCAACAGTCCAGCACACACCTTCAACACATTGCCATAGCAAGCAAACTAAAAATGGTGACAGTATTTCATGTTACAGATCTTCTGTTCATGTTGGAAACTGGATTTTTAACAATAAAGTTCTTATTTTATTAGTAGCAGTGAAATATTTGTATATATGCATTACATACAAGTAAGGGTGAAAAGGTGACGATTTTCTGCTGAATGTACAGAGAAACTATTAGTTTTGTGAGTGAATTTATCATGTAGGCTGGTGCAACAGATTTACAACAGATTAAAACAGATTTTACAGATTTAGTTTTAGAGGCAATACATTTCAAATGAGATTTCAGAATGTTTTAAATAAAACCACTTACAAACACAAAAACTATGACAGAACTTGCCGTAACAGCAAACACAGAATTTCACCAAGAGCTATTGAGTATTTGTTCCACAGCCTTTATTTCAGCCAAGGCAGATGCACTTGTGAGGAAGGAGCTCTTTCCCCAGCTGTGCCTTGTGTGACAGGAGCACCTCCTGGCAAAGGACAGCATGTTCTGGGAGCCAAGCAATCATCTCAATCAACATTTTTTTCCCTGTTGATTTCAGTGTGAAACACACAGTAAACACACTTTCTCCTTACTCCACCCAGAGATGTGGGATCCAATGGAGTAATTTGTAAACAACTGTTTGCTACTAGTAGTGAAAGGAGATTGGATCATCCTGAAGTGAATTCTCTTTTGGGAATTCCCTCTAGATAAGGCAGTCAAGCCAATCTGCTTCCCTGCAGTGCCTGCAGGGATCTTATAAAATCTGTCAGAAAGTCAGGCAGATACCCAGGCTGCACAACAGAAACAGAAGATGGGAGATGCAGATTTCTCTCTAGGCATGTTTTCCTGTAGGTGCCAATTGTGGCAGCTGTAGGAGCAAGGAGAAAGGGATCCCACCACTGGCAGCCTGGTGCAAGGGGGCACAGTAGGAGAGCACATCCCATCAGATGTGTCTGGGGTACCAATAAGAAGCCAAATAACAGAGATTCCATCTGTATAATGCATCAGTTGAAATACTGGAATTAAAGCAATATTAAAAAAAAAAAAAAAGGTGTCTTCCTGGGAATAAAATTACCACTCTTTTGTCAATACATGTCCATGAAATGATTAAGTATTACTTTAAATTACATACATCTATGGTCATGTTTTGCAGTATTTATATACTTTTTCTATCTTCAGGCTGAAGAAACTGCAATTTCTTGCAGGTTGGTTAGGTTTTGGCTTTTTTTTTTCTCTTTCAGGCATAACTAAACTCTCTGGGACAGGTGTTTCTTGTTTCCTTGCTTTCCAGCAAGTTACAGGAACACGTAACATGTCAACCTGCAATTGGCTGACATGGGGAAGAACTAAGCAGAATGAAAGAATAGGACCATGACAACATTGAAAAGGGCAAGGACTGGAAGAATGACATAATCACAGAACAATTAGGTTTGAAAAGACATCTGAGACCTTCAACTGAACACCACCATGCCAGCTGGACCATGGCACTGAGTACCACCTCCAGGCTTTCCTTAAACACCCCCAGGGACGGTGACTCCACCACCTCCCTGGGCAGCGCATTTCAGGTGCCTGATCACCCTTTATGTGAAGAAATTCTTCCTAATGTCTGACTAAACTGCTTCTGAGGCAGCTTGAGGCTGTCTTCTCATCCAGGTGCTTGTTGCCTAGAGTAATAAGGTCACCCCTGAGCCTCCTTTTCTCCAGGCTAAACACCCCAAGCTTCCTCAGCTGCTCCTCACAAGACTGGTGCTCCAGACCCTTCATCAGCTCAGCTGTCCTTCTTTGGACTCTCTCCAGCACCTCCATGTCCTTCTTGAATTGAAGGGCCTAGACCCGGACACAGCACTCAAGGTGTGGCCTCACCACTGCTGAGTACATGGGGAGGGTCACTGTCCTAGTCCTGCTGGCCACACTATTGCTGATACAGGCCAGGATGCCATTGGCCTTCTTGGCCACCTGGGCACACACTGAATAATGTTCAGTAGCTCTTGAGCAGCACCCCCAGGTCCTTTTCTTCTGAGCAGCTTTCCAGACACTCTACCCTACAGCAGGTGGGGTTATATGGACAAAGTGTAGGACTGAGCAATCCTCCTTATTGGACCTCCTACCACTGGCTTTGGGCCATTGATTCAGCTTGTCCAGATCCCTCTGCAGAGAATTCCTACCCCACAGCAGACTGACAGTCACACCCAACTTGGTGCCATCCACAAATTTACTGGATCCCCTCATCCAGATCATCAATGAAGATATGAAACAGGACTGGGCCCAACACAGATCCCTGGGGGACAGCACTGGTGACCGGATGCAAAATGGATGTAGCACCATTCACCACCACTCTTTGGGCCTGGCCAGCCAGCCAGTTTTCACTGGAGAGGCAAACCCAGTGAAGTTTGCCTCTCCAAGCCATGGGCTGCCAGCTTTTTCAGGAGTATGCTATGGGACACAGACTCAAAAGCTTTCCTGACATCCAGGCAGACTACATCCACAACCTTCCCCTCATCTACCAGGCTCATAAAATGACAATCAGGTTGGGAAGGGGACCTGGCTTTCCTAAACCATCCTGACTGGGACTGATCCTGTGGTTGTCTTGTATGTGTCATGCGATTGCACTCAGGATGATCTGCTTCATAGCCTTGCTGGGCACCAAGGTTAGACTGACAGGCCTGCAGTTCTCTGGATCCACCTTCTGGCCCTTCTTCTGGATGGGTGTCACACTGGCCAGCTTCCAGTCATGTGAGACCTTCCTGGTTAGCCAGGACTGATGATAAATGATGAAGAGGGGTTTGGCGAGCTCTTCCACCAGCTCCCTCGTCATCCTAGGATGAGTTCAATCCAGTCCCATGGACCTGTAAGCATCTAAGTGGTCACAGCAGGTCACTAACTGCTTCCTCCTGGATTACAGGGTGTCCATTCTGCTCCCTGTCCCTGTCTACCAGCTCAGGAGGCTCACTGTCCTGAGGATAACTGGTCTTAGTGTTGAAGACTGAGGCAAAGAAAAAAAAAAAAAAAGAAAATACTCTGACCAAACGACGCTGGACTGCTTAGGAGGAGGAGGAAGAGGGGAAATCTCTTAATTGAGTCTAAATAAGCAGGAGGAAAGAAACAAACATAACGAAGCATCAATGGCATTTCTAGAGCCCAACACCAGTCACAGCTGCAGCCTGGCCTGGATCTGGCTTCTCAGGTCCTGACACACACAGTCGCTCTTTCAACTTTCTGACGAGAAAAAGAGCCCGCCTTAAGCCCTGCACGGAGCAGGGCGGATCACACGGCCCTCGCCCTCCCGGCGCGCCGCAGCCGGGGGGTAACGCGATTAGCAGTGACCCGGCTGAGCCGCAGCTGTTCCCGAGCCGCCGGGGCGGAGCAGCCGGGGAGC
>WBNO01023484.1:38879-89982 GCA_013400575.1 Peucedramus taeniatus | reverse complement strand
GGGGGCGGCCGGCGGGGTGCGCTGAGGTGAGGGTGGCGCGCGCCCAACAGGCGGGGGCGGGGCCTGCGCCGGAGCCACGCCCACAGCCCTGCGTGAGGGCCGGGCAGGGAATGCGCGGGTCGAGTGTGGCGGCGCATACGTGTGTGCATGTACGGACATCTCGGTCCTACAAGCGGGTGATTTCCCTCGCATGTACGTGTCTGTGAGAGAGATCCTTTGAGTATTTTCTAGAACGTTTTTTGTTGCTAATACTTTTCGAGGAAAATGTGAATCAGCCCCGATGCGATCCTTTCT
Organism: Peucedramus taeniatus; assembly: GCA_013400575.1. Lineage (NCBI taxonomy): Eukaryota > Metazoa > Chordata > Aves > Passeriformes > Fringillidae > Peucedramus > Peucedramus taeniatus. The sequence goes on along the minus strand of WBNO01023484.1, from coordinate 89,688 downwards.
CATGTGCCAAAATAAGCACAATCCTGAGGGTTGTGTGTGTCCAAAGCAAAAATAGAAGGAGGGTGGGATGGTGGAGGAAGGTTTGATTTACTTTTTTTGGGGGGTGTGAAGATTTTTCTTAGGTTCTCAGACACAGCTCTTGCAGTGTGGAAGAACTTTAACATGCTTTAGATCCAGAGTAGTTCTTTTGTCTAAGTAATTATATAATTTTCATCTGATGGCCAGATTTCCTCGCTAACAATTTCATAAAAATATTACATAAGTAAGAAAGAAGGCAGGAAAATAAAGGTACATGAAGTGTATTTATCTTGCACAGGTTGCCCTATTTGTTTTTAGCAATGCCTTCTGACAAGCAGCTGCAAAATACTCAAACTTAGCATCGGGTTTAAAGTTTCTTTTTTTTTTTCTAACCAAAACAGGAGTAAGAAATGGAGATGATGACTGAAAAACAGAGAGATATGAGGTATTTCTGGAACAATACGCCTGAAAAAAGCGATTACGAGGCTGTAGAAGCCCTTATTTCTATGAGCTGCAACTGGAAATCAGACCTCAAGAAACATGCAGAAATGAGACCTATAACTCCTGCATCTGACATGTCAGAAGAAAGTGACGAGGCTTTGCTTCCTGGAGCAGCAGACTTTAGTGCAATACCAGCATTTGTAAGTTTTCCAATTTGTGTGTGTGTGCTTGTTTTTAACAATTAATGTGTTGATGTCCTGTTGGCAAGCCCCCCTTACCGTGTCTCTCTCTCCTGCACAGTGCCTGACCCCTCCCTACAGCCCTTCTGACTTGGAGATGTCGCAGGTGATCCATCCCCTGGGCAAGGTGCTGCCCGAGGCTGCCAAGCCTCCTGCGGCCACACCTCGCAGGGAAGCAGAGCTCTCTCCAGCAGCCAGGCCTCCGAAGGCTCGAGTGACCAGCGTTATCCGCCACACGGCTGATGCCCAGCTCTGTGATCACAAAACCTGCCCTGTGAGAACAGCCAGCGTGCTCAAATACCAGGACAGCACTCGGAGGGAAACAAGCAGGAAACAGAGCGCCAGAGAAGAGCACTCTGTGTGCTCTGCCGTGGCTCCCAGCGGAGCCAGTGCTGACACCAGCGAACTGTCAGTGGCAGAAGGAAGAACTGCAGAGCCAGCTGTTGGTCCTGTGCCCTTGACACAGCCCTCGGTGAGCAAGGAGGAGTCTGTCCCTGAACCAGCAGAGCAGCCAGTGGTGGCAGCACCGCTGTCCCCTGCCCAAGGCAGCGGAGCCCCCCCTGTGCCGGTGATTTGCCAGATGGTCCCACTGCCCACAAACAACAACGTGGTGACGGCCGTGGTGCCCAGCACCGCGCCGAGCCAGCAGCCGGCTCTCTGTCAGCCCATGGTCTTCATGGGCACCCAGGTTCCCAAAGGGGCTGTCATGTTTGTTGTGCCCCAGCCAGTCGTGCAGGGCACAAAGGCTCCCATCGTTAGTCCAAATGGCACGAGACTCTCTCCCATTGCCCCCGCTCCTGGCTTTGTACCTTCTACAGCAAAAACCACTCCTCAGGCTGATTCTTCAAGAATAAGAAGTCACATTTGCGGCTACCCAGGATGTGGGAAAACATACTTCAAGAGCTCCCATTTGAAGGCTCATGTCAGAACGCACACAGGTTGGTTACTGCTGCTGCATGTTAAAATCTAATGTAGAAAACCGGTTGTATATACAGCTTGTTACAGCCGTAGCGATTTCTGGATCTGCTTATTGAACAAATTGTGGGCCAGCAATGGAATAATTTTTTTGCCAGTGTGCATTATAATGCTGCCTAATCTCTGACGGGAAGTCTCCCCGAGGGGAAGTTGACTCAGCACTTTGTTTGTGCTGGACTCGCTGCGTGTCAGAAGGCGTTCAGTAATGCATCTGTGGAAGCAAGGCCTTGCCCAATGTGGAGCTTGCTTTCCAGAGTAAAAGATGGCTTAGTAGGCTTTTCTTCAGGAATGCCTTTGCCAGAAGTGGGTAAAACTTGGAGATTGTTTTATGAGAGGATGTGAGAATCCACTCCAAACTATTCCTGCCTTGGTTATTCTAGAGTAATTTCTCCAGCCTCAGCTCTTAACTGCAGTAGCAGAAAGAGTTCCATGTATTTTCACACAGGCTCACAGTGCAGTACTAGAGCTCGGTTACATAAAACATTGCAGGCTGTGCTTCAGAGGGGAGTTTTGGGCATGCTGAGTCATCATTATCCGCAGTTTACACGGAGCTGAGTGTTAAAATCAGCTGTCTTGAGATGTGAAGAGCATTTCAAACAATTTGGTTCCGGAGAATTTTTAACCTTTAACCCTTTTTAATCCTTTAACCCTTACCCATACTCCTTAGCCTTGGAGATAGCGAGTCTGCATGTTTAAATATTAGTATATAAACAATTTTCCACATTTTGTGTGTATAATGCTTACGTAGATTTTTGGCTCAGCTGCCTTAATAGAAACTTTCCTGCCAATTAAGTGAAATCCTGCCGGTTAAGGCAGCGGTGTTTATTGTTCAGTACTCACTGGGTTGTTCCCTTTGTACTTTCTTCCCTTCTAGGAGAAAAGCCGTTCAGTTGCAGTTGGAAGGGCTGTGAGAGGAGGTTTGCACGGTCTGATGAACTGTCTCGCCACCGCAGAACGCACACTGGGGAGAAGAAGTTTGCCTGCCCGATGTGCGAGCGGCGGTTCATGCGGAGCGACCACCTCACGAAGCACGCGCGTCGCCACTTGTCGGCCAAGAAATTACCGAACTGGCAAATGGAAGTGAGCAAGCTCAGCGATGCTGCCGTGCCGCCAGCGTCTGCGAGTGCCCAGTGAAAGGACTTGTTCTGCAGACGGTGGAGTTAACTGTTGTTGCTGGGATAGGCTGGCTGAAAAAAGGCTTTTTCTCCCGGTCTGTGGTTCTCCCGCACTGGCTGCTGACAGCAGTACAGAGAGGCAAAGGCAGCCTGCACTCAGTCACAAAAGATGTTGCTGGGAGAACCAGTGGCTGACTGGTATAGCGGGTGTCTTTTGCACTGGTGAGGAGAGAAAAGAAAGGGAAGGCTCTAGAGCAGAGCAGCCACATTGTGCCAGTTTTGAATTTTGCAAACTACTTGTGTGTGCTCTAGATCCAGTTCCATGCAAGTGTTTCTGAGGGTTTGCTGCTCATGCCTGAGACCAGCTCCAGTTTTAGCTGTCAGTTGTCCATCTACAGTAGGCACAGACAAGGACAGCAGCAATGTACAGGCACAAGCTTGAAAGCCCAGAACCCACCTGCGTAAGATAATCTAAATCTGTTTTGCTACTGCTGCCACCTTTGCTTGGTAGGAGTCTTTTTTTCCTAGCCGTTCTCCAACCCCATCATAATTGATGATTTGGTGCCAGACTCCTGGAGATTTTAGACATCTCCTTCTGCATGGGGTGGTTACACACCCAGCTTTACACTGCTGTGTCCAGAGGGGCTTGGGATGGGCATGCAGGGGCAATGCATGGGCAGTCAAAGGGCAGGAACAATTCCGAATCCTTAGTAGCTTTGTAATGTTTTCCCAGCTGCTTTGGCAAGCTTTGTGATTGTTACAGCTGGTTATACCTGGGCATCGCATGGTGCTTCTGCTTTTGTGTTGCTTTTGGTTTCCTTTCCACCTTCTCACTGCGCTTGTCCTGAGTGGATAATGGGGCACCTTGAAGACAGACTTGGTAACTGTAAACTACTCTGGCTGATTAAAGAAGAAAGCCAAGAACCTTAGGCTTCTTGATTGTGTTATTCTTTGAAAGGCAGTTTATGCTAAAATTGAAATGGATATATTATATATTGTATTAAATTAGAAAGTTGTGATTCTAAGAGGAAAACAAGGCAGCAAAGACACAGGCCTAGAATTTAAACCAGCTTTTGTGACAATGCATCAATTTTCACTATTTGTATTTTATCATATTATGTTGAGGACACATATCAGAAGTGAATGGTTTGAAAATAGTGTATTAGATCTGCTTTTTGTGACTACTTTAAAGATTTGCACATTTCTTACGTTGTACTTTATACTTTGTTTACAATAAACCAATTTTCTTTAATATTGACCTCTATTTTTTTTTTTAATTCATAGTGGAACTTATCCCTTTGCAAGGAAAAAAACCCAAAAATAAAATTGTCCTGACCAATGGAACACTCTCTCTCAATTTTTTAATATTTTTAAAGTACTATAATGCCTACAGGAGTGGAATTTCAAGTCTGTGCTTACTACTCTGCATCTCTATTTTGGTTTGATTTTGGGTTTTTTTGTCCCAGCTTTTCATCCCCCTCCCTTTCTTCAGCACCCAAAGCTAATCATGCCTATGTGGGCCGTTATGACTCTGGTGAAAAGCATTTCCTTTATGTTTGCACTGCCTTCCCCAGGAAGGAACCTGGTCATGTTCCTGATGGCCTGGCTGTTGGGCAGAGGTGGTGGCTGCTACTCCACACTGTGGGATCTGGGTCCCCTGTGGCTCTCCCTGGGGCCAGTGGGCAGTGTGGGATCTGGGTATCCTGTGGCTCTCCCTGGGGCCAGTGGGCAGTGTGGGATCTGGGTCCCCTGTGGCTCTCCCTGGGGCCAGTGGGCAGTGTGGGATCTGGGTCCCCTGTGGCTCTCCCTGGGGCCAGTGGGCATGTGGTGCTGGCACTGGGATGGGCTCCAGGCTGGGGTTTGCCTGCCCTGTTAAAGGTGTCCCTGCTGGAGTCCCCTGGCAGGGGGAGAGCAGGGCACTGGGGTTCTCTCAGGGCCCTCTGGCTGGGCTCTCTGGCTTCTCTGTCTGCTGCCCCTGTGTGCCAGCGGTGGCCATCGGCCCTGCCCCTGTGGGCTCTTCCCTGCGTGCCGGGATCCCCGAGTTTCACAATCGCACGGATGCTGACTCAGTGCCCTTCCCTGCTGTGGGTTTGGGGCAGAGGCACTCCTTACCTTATCCTGTGTGACACAGGGCCCTGCGTAGGAAGCATCTGAGTCATTGCCCTTCTTGTTGCAGGTGGGATATGCCATCGTAGCCCAATGCAAAAGAGAGGCTCCTTCCCCAGAAATGTGAGATGTGAGTCCCATTCCACCATCTCGCTTCATGGTATTTCTCATTTCATGGCCATGAGATAAAATATTTTAACAGCTCTGAGACCCTTCCACATTTGCAAGTAGCTGCTGGACTAGGAACAAGGTCCCCTCGCCGGTTCTGCCTGGCACGCTGATCCTTGAATGCCATTTTCTGCTGCAGCCCTGCAGAAGACGAGCATAAAGAACGTGCCACCTCCCCACTGGCATTCTGCCCGTGCAATGGCCCTGCCCCTCTCCTCAGCAGTGCATGCGGTGAGCTTTGAAGCCCCTCTCTCTAAGCATGGAGCTGAAATTAAATCTGACTTTCCAGGCAAGCACTCTCATGCTGCCATGCAATAACAGAAAGAAAGTGGGTTTCCATGCCGTGATCTCCACTGCCTGTGTTTCCTGAAGTAAAAGCAGCTGCTGGTGCTTTTGAGTAGCAACCCACTCTGGAGGTATGCAGGGGCTGTGCCCTGGGACCACCTGCTGGCTGCACTGCTGGGAGGCTGCTGAGGGAAGCTTGTTTCTGGCATGCTGTGAGCTAAATAAAATACGGCTTCTCCCTCTAAATACCGAACTTAACAGCAAGAAGTGCACTTCTGGCTGGTTCCAGCTGAAGACAGAGTCATAGTTGTGAATTTACCTCATGCCATTCTTAAAGCTTAACTGTGAAAGCCAGCTGGAAATTACATCAGCTATTTTGGGGTTTAATCCAAGGCTAACCTGAAAAATGTAGTTGAAAGGGCATTATCAGACACCTTTTCAATGCTAACTTTATTGTGCAATCAAATCTGGCTGCATAGTAGGAAGATTGATTTTTATGAATTTTCTACAGATTGCTGTAAATGATCAAAACCTCCTTATTCCTGTGTGTAAAACAAAGGCACACCTCGTGTTTTTTCTTCCTGTTTGGGTTCAGTGATGAAGCCAAACAGAAATGCAAACCAAGATGCTCCCAGCAACGCCCACAATTAGTACTTGGATGCCAACACTGGCTGGCGCTGGCTGTGGCAGGGCTTGCCAGGGTGGCCACGGCTGCCATTTGCTGTGCAGACACCTGGCTCTGGGGAGTTAATCCAAAGGGATCCAGGAGACAGCATACATTCTTGGTAAAGATTTTGGATGTATCCATAAATCCTCCAGCTTGCGGCTTAGCACTGCACTCTGGAGCGATGCACACACATAAAAGTTGATGCTGCAGTGCTGACATGGATTACAGGAGCTGGAGTGAGACACATTCCATGTCTTGGCTTGCAGTAGGGAAGAGCAGTGGAGGTGTCACAACAAATTGTCCTGGGAAAGGAGGGAGCTAGCCCCTGTGTCCAAAGCAAAGCAATACAACCCCACGCTCGGTGTGCCTCCCTTGGCACTGGGGGAGAGCAGGAGAGGGAGGCTGAGGGTGCCTGCCTGCCCTGGGTGTGGCACAGGCAGCTCATTCCGGCCACAGGACCGGCATCAGCAGGATAAGTTAGGGAGCTTGAGGTCTGGTTATCCCACCCAAATGGATCAGCAGTAGGGAACTGTGGTGCCAGGGCACCCTGCATATGTCCTGAGCACTCTGCGAGTGTTCAGAGATTTTAATCTCCAGAGAGGATGGAGAGAAGGCTGGAAAAAGCAAGTATTTTTCCTTGTGGTTTGGAAAAGAATGTTTTCCATTACAGCAGGAGTATTTGTGGGAGACTTAGATGCTCTATGAGTGAACTAATATGTATTTTAAAAGAAGAAGGGTCCTGAGCTGGGTCAGCTTGTCTGGACCCCCAGATGCAGCTGAGACAAGACCCAGGGCAGCCTGTCTACCCATCCTTCCTGGGGGTGCAGCTTTCTGAGCTTTTTCCTCCTGAGCTTTACCATTCAGCAGCGCTATTTCAAGACACCCTTAACCAGCCAGTCCTGTCATCCTGGCACAGGGTGTCTTCAGCCTCTGTGCCAGTTTGGGTGCCACAGTGCAGATGTGGCTTGTGCCCAAAGAGCTGACAGGAAGGACTTTATCATCAGCTGGCCTGAGACTTGCATGCCACATGCAGCGACATCAGGTATTCCCTTGGCAGTTCCCCACTTTTACTGTAAATGGATGATTCATTTGTCTGCTTTGGCAACAAACTTGGATAACCAAGGAAACAATCTGTTGGAAAAGCTGGAGCACAAAATCAGGTCAAGAGAAATGATGAATGAATATGTGCATTATGAGCTCAAGTTTTTAGTTCTGTATCACATATTTTCTGCAGGAAACTTTGCTTCTCCTGGAACATGTGGTCAGGAAGGGTAATATTCAGCTAGAACAAGTGAGTTTGGATCTTACAATGTAATTTAACGTGTTACACAGAGCTTCCATGTGTAGGAATATGGGGCTCTGGAGTGCTTTCTGTTGTGCCTAAAAGAAAATGTGATACTTTGGCAGTAAGAGAACAAGAGCAAAACACATCTTTAGCTATCTCGGTATATTAATGAGAAGACAGGAGATTAACTTGCTAACTCACTTCCTGTGCTGTGATATAAATCAGGTAATCATGATATAAAGTGCATTAAATAATTCAGAAGCTTTTTTAGGATAACACAGTTTTGATGAAACTTCATACTTGATTGTGCAGTCTACTCTGAAAGTCAATAGTTGTCTGATAAAAAAAAAAAAACCTGCTGCTGCCATGACTTCATTTCAATTACTCAGAAGGTTTTGGTAGATGTCAAGGTACTTGCATGGCAACAACTTCCTAAAAAAATTGAAAAAGCTGTGTTGGTGACTGCCCATGCACTAACAGCTGTGGAGAGGCACAAGCACAGCCTGCCTCAGCTAAATATCCCCAGAGCCTCAGCAAATCTTGAGTGGCTGTGAATAGTTAGGACATAGAGAGTCTCCTCTCTGCCCAGCTCATCTCCTGACTGCTTCCAACACATGCAAGAGGATCTGACATTTGTCAAGTCTATCTTAAAAAAATAAAACCAAAACAAAACAACAAAACCCTTTGAACACTTCTCTTTATTGTCATCTGAGCTGAATTCCATACAATTGTCTCTGTTTAATGGTGAAGGCTGGGATCTTCTAAGGGATAGCCAGGAAACTGGCATGAGGTACTTATTGTGAGCAACAACCTCAGGCAGTTAAACCGATTCTGCTTGGGAAACAGAGCCTTTAATACTCAATTGCCTGGCAGTCACTTGGAAAGAGCAGCCCTCACCTCCCCTAAATGAAAAGAGAGAGTAGTGCATGCAACCTGACTGAAATTAAAGAAAAACAAGATACAGAGAGTACATTAATGGCTTAAAATGCAGGGTTATCAGAATGTTAATGAAGCTCCCTCCAGCAAACAATAAGCAAGTCCCCTGACCACCCATCAGTTGTGATGTGACATTGCCAGTCGCTGCACAGCAGAGCAGCAGCTGCTACACGAAAAGGCATTTAGGAGCCACAGCACAACAAGAGGACAGAGCAGCCATCTTCAAACAAGCTATGCAACCAGCTCAATGAAGACAGAACTCTTGATCAGCCGTAATCAGAATTCCTCAGGTAATCCTGACTGAGGCACTAGGGGCTGCAAATGCAGAAGTGTGGGCTAGGAAAACCAAAGGGATTCCCCTCTTTGCAGCACAGTGTGTTGTGCTGCTGCTGCTGCTGGCATCTGGTTGCTATGCAGGTTTAGGGAGGAGTTGCCTCTAATGCTCTTGGTTGAGCATAAGTGGTTTTACTTCCTTTTCTTATCCCCATCATGACCTGCTCTCACAGTGCCACGCGGGTGCTCTGAGATGTCAGGATTCCTGCCTTCCTGGAGATGGGAGCACCTGTTCCTACCTGCAAGTGGCTGCATGCTGTCCTAGGAAGAGGGGCTCCCCCCACCCTTGGGCCAGGGGGCATCTTACCAGGAACTCCCACCACAGGGAATTAGGATTCCCACTGGTACCACACCCCTTCCACCTGCAGGTGACAGTCACCCTGTCACTCCACCTTCTGGCACCACTCTGCTCCTGGTTCTTCACCAGCTTCTGCAGCCCAGAGCAGGGCTTGGGGAATAGGAAACCAGAAGCAGCCCTGTGGCATGGCAGCCTTGCTGGGGGCACTGGAGCAGCTTGAACCTCTCATTGATGCTGCTGCCTGCATCCCTCACTGGCCCTGACTCATGGGCTCACCCTCCCTCCAGCACTGGCACCCACCAAAGCCCTAGCCTGGCTTGGCAGCAGTCCAAAACTGGGGGCTTCTTTCCTGAAGCCTGGGAGATGTTAGTTGGTGTCTTTGGGTCCTCACTCCTCACCTGGCTGCAGCTGAGGTCTCCTGGGAGCTTCCCATGCTGCCAGCAAAGCTGGTGGCTGCTCAGGAGGGTGCTGTGGAAACTCCGTGTCCTTTTGCTAGGAAACCATGCTGGCAAGAGGGTCATGCAATTTTTTGAAATAAAGGGAAAACTGTGGCATCCCTGTGAAATTCTCAATGCAGTACACGAGTCAAAAATGCCAGTCATTGAACTAAGGAAGAGAAAGAAATTGTTGCTGTCTGGAAGTACCCAGAGGGAAGCAGGGCGGGCAGAGAGGAGGAGCATTTACAGACTGGCTGGCCTAGATAGCATTGCTCTGCCTCGCACTGATTCATCTTAGCATGAACCTCCCAGCCATGGGACAGCAGGAATTATTTCAGATCTTTCAGTATGAAGTGGTCAGTTGTTAATCTGCAGCTGGGGGGGATTTTTTTTCTTTTTTCTTTTTTCTTCCATTTGAGCAAGGGACTTTTCAATTCCCTATTTAAGTGAAGCAACAAGTACGATGAGTCGATGATGAGTCACCAGGCCAGGAAAAAAGCTGTAGGAAGGCTGCACTATTTATAAAACGTAAAAGAAAGAAAGGAAATATATTCTCGATGCAGTTAGATCTGGACGGTGACTCCAGCTTCTCTTGCGGGATAACATTCCCAGGCGCCAGACGGCAAAGCGCCCGGGAGGGAGGGGAAGCGCTGGCAGGGCGCGCAGGGATCGCGGAGAGGATGCGCTGGCGCTGCAGGGAGCGAGGCGCTCCGCGGAGCTGCCGCCTGTGCCGGGAGAGCTCCGCAGTCCCCTCCGAGGGGCACGGCCAGGCTGCCCGCATCCATCGGAGGGAGATCGGGCAGCCCGGCTCTCCAGCGCCACGGCACAAGCGTGGGCTGTGTGTGCCGGGGCGGCTTCCGGAGAGCAGCCCGGTACCCCCGTGTGAGTGCCCTCCCGGTACCCCGGTGTGAGTGCCCTCCCGGTATCCCCGTGTGAGTGCCCGCCCGGTACCCCCGTGTGAGTGCCCTCCCGGTACCCCGGTGTGAGTGCCCTCCCGGTATCCCCGTGTGAGTGCCCGCCCGGTACCCCCGTGTGAGTGCCCTCCCGGTATCCCCGTGTGAGTGCCCGCCCGGTACCCCCGTGTGAGTGCCCTCCCGGTATCCCCGTGTGAGTGCCCGCCCGGTACCCCGGTGTGAGTGCCCGCCCGGTGTCCCCGTGTGTCACTGCCCGGTACCCCGGTGTGAGTCACCGCCCGGTGCTGATGTGTCACTGCCCGGTGTCCCCGTGTGTCACTGCCCGGTACCCCGGTGTGAGTCACCGCCGCGGCCCCGCAGGCGCCACGCTCCGCTGGAGCGGTGGCGGAGAAGGCTGGAGGGGATTCCTCCTCCTCCTCGTCATCCTCGTCATCCTCCTCGTCCTCCTCCTCCTCCGCCGGGAGGCCCCGAGCCGGAAACCTCTCCGCAGTTCAGCCCCTACCGCTCGGCTCCTCAGCTCACACCGCTGTACCACAGGGAGGGATGCGGAGGTGCCACGGGAAGAAAAACCAAACCAAAGAGCTTTTTGGCGATAATTGTGCGGTGTTGGCATGGCTGGCACGGGCATTAGTGCTTGTGCAAGGCGGCCTGGGGGATCCCACAGGCGGGAGGTAGCGCTGCCCGACAGGAGGCTGGGCAGGGGAAGGCAGCGAGAGCTTCACCTCCGGCAGGCACCGCCCGAGCTGTGCCAAGGGCACACGCAAGCGGCGGGGCACGGCCTGCTCGTACAGCAGATATTTGTGCATAATGTACACATTCCTCGGCGTTTTAACACTTAGATTCTGGATAATTGTAGCTGCTCTGGAATACGGTTGGGCAGGGTCGGAGGGAAGGACCCATGGCCAGGAGGCAAAGAGCATCTGAGGGCTTGAAAGTCCCACTTGCAGAACAAGATCAGTACCTGTGGGAAGGGGCTGGACTCATGAACACCTCGTGCTTTGGGTGCAGAGGGGTCCTCAGCACAGGCTGACACAGCTTTGTCCTCACATCCCTGCCCTATGCTCACATCACCCCTACTTCTGGCACCGTGTCAAAATCCAAAAGCCTGTCACAAAACCATGTCAGGGCACTGTCAAACAGGGGCTTAAACAGGACAGGGGGACTAGAAAGTGATGAGATTTCTTTATCTCTTTAGACATGGATTATGTGCTGGTGGCTTGATCCAGTATTCACTGTTCTGATTCAAGACATGGCTGGGTGCTCATCTTCAGCACATCCCAGTCTGTGGGACACCTGCACACCTAATGAGTTTAATATCTTTAGGAGTTTATTTAGGCTCTAGTTTCATAAAGCACTGGATCTGGGGAAGAAGGAGGACAGATCTTGAGTGTTTAGGTGACTGTCTCTTGACTGAGTGCACTCAAGGTGAAAATATGGTCAGTACTATTTGCACACCACTTCAGGCTTTCAGTATCCAGTGAGTGAGCAGTGTGAGCTGTGTGGCAGCTCCTCACCTGGTGCATCTTTAAAGAAACCACCCAGATCAGCATGTTTCTAAAGGGAAATCAAAGTGATGCCTTACTGGGGAAAGTTTGTTTTGTTTGCCATAGTTAAGAAAGTTGGCTGCCTTTGTTAGCCACAGCCTTTAAGGAACAAAAAGAAGAACCCAATTTGATGTACTTACAGTATTTTTGGTGTTATTAGGTAGCAAGAAAAAACAAAGAAATGTGTTCCTGTGAGGCTATTTCAGTGCCTTTTACCACCACCAATAGAAGCTTTGCAACAAAGGATTGACAGATTTAATTTTTCAGTGCTGCTGCTGGAGAGGAGAATTCCTGAGCAGTATGACAGTGCTGTCTTGGGTTCATCACATCACATCCAAAAAATACAGACCCTGCCTCCTGAAAGAATTTCAGCCTATGTTGAAGGCCATTTCAACACTAATGCAAACTTTCAATTGACCTGAAAGGTGTTGTTTTCTTAAATCACTTCAATAACAAATATTTTTTATTACTTACTCTCACAGTAAGGAACTGATCTGCTTTATTTCTGCATGTTGCTAACGTTGGTTGGCTCAAATAGGCTGTAAATAAACCATTTCTTTTGCTTGCATTGCTGCAGCATGCAGTCTGGCTTGGAGCTCTTGGGAAGGCACTGCCTTACTCCACAGAGGCTCAGCAGGGCTTGCAGGGTCTGGCAGCTTCAAAGCAGGTTTTAGATGTTACAATATCTGCTGCTTCAGTTTAGTGCCAGGTGGGACAGGCTGAGGTGTCTGCAGGCTGGAGACCTCTCTCAGTGTCAGTACTTGGATGGCTGTATCTGGTTCTGGGTCTCTCAGGTCTTTCTCCTGGTCTCTCACCTTCCTGTGTGGAGCTCTGAGCCCTTGGTAGTTACTCTGTGGAAACTTTGGTTCTTGTGTCACTGGCACCTGCACTGGCCATGCCAGGCAGAGGTGATTGCCTGTGCTGTGCTGGAGAGGAGCCAGGAGGGCCAAGCATCGCTGGGGCTCAAGGACAAAGGGATTTTCATTTCCCTTCTTTTTCCTCTGCTGGGTGTTGATTGACTGGGAAAAGGGAGCTGCACTTTGCCCTCCCCAGTGTGAGCCTCTGCATTAGTACAGATGGTATTGGTACCTCAGATGTGGGGTTGGGGGAGGAGGAGAAAACCAGGCAGGAAGAGCAGAGGTTTGGGGCCGCCCCCACTGCCAGCTGCACCAGGAGCCACAGCTGAGGCCTTGCACTGGTGGGTGCAGTTAATGCCCGTGTGACAGGAGCACTTTGCAACCCTGACTACTGATTGCAGTGCAATTTCAGGGCTTGGTTTGACATCACAAGACTCTCTCTAAGTGTCACCAAAGTCAAATAAATTATTGCTGTTAGTTAACCCTTTTGCCTTTTGGCCTGTTTTCTTCCCTGGTACTTTTTGTTTGCACACTGATGTTCTCATTTCTGTTTTCCTTGCTGCTGCCTGCTTTTTTTCTCTCTTTAACATACATTGAGCACATTTAATTTCCTATCCTCTCCACAGCTGATTTGCCACCATTGTAATTTGTCCCCAGCTTTGTGGGTGCACAAGTGGAAGTAGGATGCTTTGATATGCTGGGTTGGATTTTAAAGTTTTGACAAACACTGATATTTCCCATGGCAACGAGCTCCATACCATACTCAGCACAAACCTTGCTCTTGCAGAAACAAATGCAGTTCTGCAGTGCCAACTGCTTTCTGTTTAATTGCAGATGAGATATGAAATGGGGTTCTGTGGCTCGGGTGGGATGGGGGAAGCCCCAGGGCTATGCTGGACACAACAAAATTAACCACACAAATTTACTGGATATGACCTGAAACTCTGCAAGACAAGGAGGCTTTGGCTTTTGCTAGGACAGTAGTTGGTGCAAAAACCTCTTCCAGAAAGTCCCTGTTGCTCTGGCACCCTTCTGGGTCCCCCAGACAGCAGGCACTGCTGCCCCAAAGCACATGGCAGTGTTCCAGATCCAGGCACTGCTGCCCCAAAGCACATGGCAGTGTTCCAGATCCAGGCACTGCTGCCTGACACCTTCACATGTGAATCTGAGCCCTGCTCTGACAAGGCATTTCCAAGGCAGCCCAGGATGTGCCACCCTGGAGCCAGCTGGGCTTACCCAGCTGCTGTCTGGCTCTCTGCCCTTGGTTTGCCTCTTGGCTGGCCAGGCTTGGAAATTCCACTATGCCATGCTATTTCCTTTGCATCCAATTTCTAAGGACATCTAGGAAAACCCTGCTGATCCTGAGGCTATAAGAAGAAAACGAAATCCGTGGTGGAGTTCCTTTACGTTCTCCCTTTTTGTACTCCCAGCATACCAGAGCCAGGACTGAAATACCTTGTATTTCAGAAAGAAACATACAGAAGTGTGTGTGTGTACCCACTTTTTTTTTTTTTCCCCTAAGAATGTCCAAAATTGTTTATTCCTGATATTTTATTCTGAACCAGCACTTGCACAACTGCTTGCTGAGAGGTTCCTGGAAGGTGCAACTTCCTTGCATGACAGTGTAGGACACATCATGTGTCTTCTGAGGCCCCATTAACCTGCCCGAGCAGGGGGAGCATGTCACAGGGACTGCCAAGGCTTGAGCAACAGAGGAGGCCTCCTGGGAGGAGGCAGCAGTCTGGGAAAGGCTGTGGCAGAAGGGCCACTTTGACAAGGAGTTCCACTGGGCAGCACCTCTGCCGTGAGCAGTGGGTGCTGGGAGTGGGTGCTGGACTCAGCAGCCCCAGCCCCAGAGCTGCTCTGGCCACTGCAGGGCAGCAAATGGAGCTACAGCAGGACCAGGAGGTCCCAGGGAGCTGCTGGGGGTGCCAGGGCTCTGCTCGTGGTGCAGGAGGATTGCTGCCCCAAGGAGAGGGACTGGAGGAAGGCCGAGGAGTGAGAGGCTGGGCTGGGAATCGCAACGGGCCCTGAGGGAGCACAGGGTATGGGTAGGGCAGGGTGTCTCCAGGCACGCTGATAGTTTGGAGTTGTGGCTCACGGGGTTCAAAAATATGCAATCCTAGGACCATGCAAAGCATAACAACTGTAAAAATCACAAATTTAGTTGTAGCTCGGTTTCCCTCTCTAATTAGGGCAAATTTTTTTGAGCCTCCCACAAAAAAATCAGCCTAAGTAATGTTTTCCTTTTGCTGTTTTCTTCCCATTCTTAAGTGCAGCGTGTTGGCATTCCTCACACATTCCTGTCGTTGAGTCAGGCCCCGGGCGGAGAGAGCAGCAAGGGCCAGGCCAGGGCGAGGGGGGGCTGCAGGATCGGTGTCCGCAGGGCCAAGGCCAAGGCGGTGCAGGGGACAGTTCAGGGCCACCCCGTCCCCGCTCCTGCCTGTCACACGCGGGAATGACGTGTGGGGAGCAATCGTTCGGGGCTGTTTTTATTGTAGCTGTTCTTCCTTTTTCCCCTTTCAGAGTTTTGAAATCAAGGGCACGAACTCTTCCAGCAGGGATCTAAGCCCCTTTGACAGGAACGTTGCACGTCCTTGGCACAGGGAACGATGGGGAAGAAGGGCTGGATGTGCCTGTCAAGAAGGAAGCGGAGAGCAGCAGAAGCAGAGGAAGCTTCTTTTCTGCTGTCGCTGAGCTGGGAAAGCTGCTGCCTGTGGCTCCTGTACCATCACCTGCAACCTCTTTGAGGCAAGACCTGCAGGACCTGCAGCTGGGAGCTTCATCTTGGCAATGGCTTTTTTTTTTTTTTTTTCCCATCCTGACGTAATTTATTTCCCCTTCCTCCAGGTAGTCCTAAAACTAAGCCAAAAGGGGCCGAGAGGGGTTTTGTAGCGCACAACATCCATGCGAAGCAGGTGACAGTCCGTGCTGCCGAGGCTTTGCTCCCCATCCCTGCTGAAGTCCCCTGCCCGCGTGTCGGTCCCCAGGAGCCACCGCGGGGGGACAGCAGCGCTTGGCACAGGCAGGGCCTCCGCGCAGCTCGGAACTCCTCCGGACACTGAGCCGGGGCCAAGGCGCCACCCCTCCCCTTCTGCTTGCCGTGTGACTGCCCGTTCTGCAATTCAGGAGAAAAACAGAGAAAACCCGCTTCTATTAATTTTTATTTTGGCATCAGAAAGGCAAATTGCAGTTCTCAGCAGATTGGACTGATCTGATTAAATTCTAAGTGGTTCCTATGCTGATGGCAGCGCTTCAGGTAACTCAGTAACAAGCCAAAAAAATACTGCTTTACTGAGAAATATGGGAGGTTTATTTTTCAGTCCCTGTAGCTGCTCTAAGAATTTTTTTTTTAAACAAACCAACCAACCAACCAAACCAAAGAAAAAAATCCCACCCCCCTTTTCTGAATCTGAATATACTGGTTTGGAAATGAAGCCATAAACTACGAAGTCCCCCATCCCAAGACCTTGGTGCCTGGGACATGGACACAGCATTTTGGAAAGAAGGTCACTGTGTTTCATTAAATGGGTTTTTCATTAGTCAAAGCTGACAAAAAGCCTCCAACCTGATTCTTATCATTTTCCTAGTGTTTCCAAGGGCATTTAGGGGATCATAAATACAATAAGAGCCTTTAGGAAAGTTTGTAACAAAGGAAGTTTCTAAGCTATGGTTGACCCCGAGATGTATGAAGAGCACTGGTAACTATATGGAAACCTGATTTTAGGAATTTAGTTCTCTAGTAAAGTCTGCACTAGTAAAAGATAAAAAATATAGAACTTCATACAATGACACTGTTCTCTCTGCCACTGCACTGTTGGAAGAAATTTAAGCCAGCACAGCAGGAGGGTGTTCAGCAAGTGGTGCCACCTGTGGGGATGTGGGTACCTCCAGAGCAGCCCCACAGCAAGGGCTGCCCTCTCCCAGTGTACAGCCAGCTCACTCCACTTGCTGTCTGCAGCTCCTGCTGCTGAGCCTGAAGATGCTGAGGCAGCAGCACAGGCTGCCCAGAGACACTGTGGATGCTCCACTACTGGCAGTGCTCAAGGCCATGTGGGACAGGGCCCTGAGCAACCTGATCTAGGGCGGCATCACTGCCCATGGCAGTAGGGTTGGGACCAGAGGGACTTAAAGGTCTCTCTTCCCCAAACCATTCTATGATTTTTCAGCAGGAACTGGTATGGGGACATGCTGTCCCCAGTGTCAGGCACTTAGGATCTGAGCTGGCTGGGCTGGGTCAGTGGTGAGCAACAAGGGGAACAGCCACATCCTGCCCAGGGAGAGAGCCTGAGACATTCCTCTGTGCCTGCCTGCACCCCAGCCCGTGGATTGCAGTGCCCAGATAAATGCCAGAGCTGCAGGAGCAGCAGTGAGGAGGACAAGCTTGCTCTCTCCTGGCATTGGTCACTGTATCCCTGGAAAGGTCAGCTGTGGATGGTGGGAGAGAACCCAACCCCTCAGCCACAACACCCTCCTGAGCATCTGCTGTAGATGAGAGGAGAGAAGCTTACCCAAGGCTACAGTCAGGAAGACTTTGCCCATTCCCTGCTGTGGGCTTTTATTGCCCAGCTCTGCCTTTCCTGCCACGGAGAAGAATTGATCTGGGCTTGCCCACTGTCAGCTGTTGCCTGGTGGGTTTCCCTGAGAAGTGGTTCTTTTGGGGCAGGAGTTGCCCAGGACCAAACCTGCAGCCTCCCCTGTGTGTGATATTGGGATGTTACTGCAGAAAGAGCCCTGCCAGCACCTGCAGTGGAGCTTTGGTGAGAAAATGACTTTAACTGGCTGGGGTCAGTGCTCAGCAGAGGCTGAAAGAACCTCTCCAAGAATTTCAGCCCTGTCCAAGACATCTCCAAATGCTGGGAGAAGAGCATGACAAACTGTGGTGCTTCCGAGCAAACACCGGAGCTGGTGATGAAGCCGTGGTGAACCTGGTGCTCCCTGACCCCACATGGATGCTCCTGGTGCTCCCTGACCCCACATGGATGCTCCTGGTGCTCCCTGACCCCACATGGACATTCCTGGTGCTCCCCGACTCCACATGGATGCTCCTGGTGCTCCCTGACCCCACATGGATGCTCCTGGTGCTCCCTGATCCCACATGGATGCTCCTGGTGCTCCCTGACCCCACATGGATGCTCCTGGTGCTCCCTGACACTCTGTGCTGAGCGATCACGTCGCTGCTGTGTGGGCAGCTGCCTCAGCCTGCTGCAGTCTGGCTCTCTGCAGAGCAGGAATTGGAGCCAGGTGCAGCAGTGGCCCAGGGAAAAGACATTTTTTTTTTTCCTTTTAGGCCCATAAACTAAATAGAAAATAATTTTGTGCTGCAGATGTTTTTGAATGCTTCTTTTCTGTAAATATACCTGCATCCAAGATCCAAACTGCAGCTTCTCTGTGCCAAGAGCAGTCCATGAACAGCAACTGCTGCCCTTCTGTACCAGGAGTGAATGTCCCAAAATAAACAAGCAAAAAAGAGGGGAAGAGAAAAAGCATGATCAAAAGGAATGTCAGTTGATAAAGTAACAAATCCATTTGCTTATGTAACTTTTACAACCCCTTAGAACTGTGGCCAAAAATTGAGCAATCCCTTACTTCTCTCTGGTGCCAAGTGACTTTCAATCTGCACTATCTATATTAGGTCATATGAAACTCTTTTGCTACTGCTTTGTTGATTTTAAAGCCCAACTACCTTGGTGTTTTGAATTTGAATTACTGTGGCATTTACTGGTGGAAAACACAGTGAATTACTGTGCCTGGTGGAAAACACAAGCCTGTGTGGCTTGCTTTTGTTCTTTATTTTTCTTTATTTGGAAATTTTAAGTTTATTTCTTTGCCCAGTCAGTAACACTGGTGATGGTCACTTTTATTTCAGCTGAAATGTGTCTTAAAACCTGCTGGAGAGTTTCTTTGGCATCATGAGTCTCTTGTCCTCTTGGGTCCTCTGAATGCCACCTGCCCCAGCCTGGTGTCCCTATCCCACCTGGAGGTGACAGGAGTCAAGGCTTACCTGGTCAGAAGAAACCAGCCTCATGTGGTCAGCATGGATGGATTTGGAATCATGTGCCCTCTGTCCTCAGCCCTTTGTGTGGAGCTGGGCACATCCTGGCAAGCATTTATGTACCTTCCATAGACATCCTGTAGGAACAAAGGAACAGGTGGGGTATGTGCAAAAGGATATACCAGCACTTCCTTTAAAATGTTAATGCTGCCTCAGGCCTCTTGAGGGTGTTCAGTGATGTGCAATAAATTGCTTTTATATGGCTTTGTAAGCAGTTGTGAATTTAAGACTGTTTTCAAGGAGCAAGAAGTGTATCTATAATCACAGCCAAGGAGATGCAATAGAAACCGTTTCAGCCAGCAAACATAAAAATATCTGGCCTTTACCTTTTGAGTCTTGATAATGTTTGAAATCCAGTTAAACCTCTATACCCAGGAGAGAACTAGCACAAAAAATGTCAGAGAGACTGATGCTAATGCTAAGCAAGGGACAGAGCCTCGGGCCCTTCAAACACATTCCATTACTTTTCCTTCTGTAGAAATAAAAGGAATATTCTAAAAATGTGAGATTATTAGAGGTCAGCTCATCTCCCTACTTGTGATTTGTCACACTCTGCTCTGGCATAATAAACATAAGTGATGAGCTGCTGTTTCTGCCAGATCTCATGGGCCTTCCCACATGAATCATTGGAAGCAAACTGAACTTCATCTCTAATTGGAATTCAAAGAGGCCATGGGTTGAAAGCTGTTAATGGGTCAGAAAGAATAAGCTGAGGCCTAGAAAGGCACCTGAATTTAAATGGAAAGTCTGGGTCTCCCTGAGGTGAAACAAAGTGGGTGAGAAGGGGAGGTGCTGCAGAGTGTTTCTCTTCCAAGCCAGCCCCCACGATGGGATAGATGAAGTCAGGTCTCTGGGGTGCTGTCAGGAGACACTCCTGCCCAGATCCCAAACCTCAGATTTACATCTCCAAAACATGGATGAGCCAGGACTGACCCAATATTGCTGGAAGAAAAGAGATTAAGGACTAAACTTCAAGTCCTGGAGAAACCAGAGGCTTTCTCGGAGCACTACAAGATGTATTGAGGTGATTTACAAACAAAGAACTGATTAAGCTTTCTTGTATGGAGATACCTGTTGTGCAAGAATGTGAGTGTTTAACTGGTAATTTCACCTTTTTCTGATTTGAAAGACAAAATTTCCCTTACAGAATACAAAATGTGCTGGGATTGGAGCTTCTGCTGTCATGGGCAGGGGAGGTACAGGAGCTCCTTCCTACACCCTGTGGTGAGACTTCCCCAGGATGCTCTGTAGAAGCTAATGAGCCTTTCAGACTAGCAGGCACATCAGGCCATCTGCTCAGCACACTGTGCTTCAGACCATTACATCTCAGCTGCCTATCCCTGAGCTGAGCTAAATCTTGGGCTCTACCCCAGTTTTTGTTGAGGGGAATCCAGTATTGCCATGGCACATCATCAGCAGGGGGAAATGCCACGGGGAAAAGCTTTTGGCACATCAGCCAAATTCCAAAGCCTGCCCTGGTTTTGGGGCAGGCTATTTGTGTAGCCATGCCCATTCTTTTCCTGTTTGCATTGCTCCAAAGTCAGCTTTCCTCCTAACATGCAGTTTAATGCTCTTATTTAAAATTTTCCCTCACTCTGATTCCTTCTGACGTTGTTTGGAACCTCTCCTCTTTGCTCTTTTAACATTTCATCCATGTTTTTTTTTACTCAGATGAACTACAGACTCGAGCACTCTCTGTACCATACTGTGCTGAGTCTCAGACATAGAAGCTTTCTGCCAAAACAGTTTGGTACTGGACATGTTTCTCAGGCAGTCTAAGGGTGCAGCATCTCCCAACACAATGACTCCTCAAGCCTGTGCTTATCTTGTCTTTGGGAATTCTTACCTGATTTTTTTTTTCTGACACCATTGGCCAACCTTATCCTTGTTCTGTCAGTAAAACATTCCCAGAGAGATGGGCAGAAAACAAGAAAGGCCCCAGCATCACCAGGTCTATCAGGACCACCAGGTCCACAGGCACCACTGCTTCTCATCCTGGGTGACTCCTGTCTCCAGTAGCTGTGGACATGGCACAGCAGAGGCCCAGCGTGCTCCTGGCACAGACCAGGGGGCACAGTGGTATGGCTGCAAACAAGGTTTTGCTTGCAGCTTTTGCTTTGGGGTCACCAGCACCCAGGGGACAGTCTATGACTGATAAATTCCTGTCACATAGGCTATTAGAGGGCAAGTTTTGATTGTGCTGCCTGCAGAGCTGCCTGCTGCTGCTGACACCAACAGGCAAGGCATCCCTCTGCTCCCCAGCTGCACCGTCCTCCCTGAGTTCATTCTTAAATGGTCTCTTTTCGACCAGATTTTACCTTGCATCTAAATCTTTCCATCTCCTGGCTGAAGCCAGGCTCTGCTGCTTTCCTGCTCCCTGGCAGCCCATGGCACTGAGGCCCAGGCTGGGGCTCAGCAGTGCAGCCTTGGTGAGCTGTGCGTGTGTGTTTTCTCTGGTACAGCTCAAGGGTTTATGCAACATGAAACAAGTGTGCAAAACATCTTGCACAACAGCAAGTGTGCTGCATCCCCTGCAGGGTGCCCTGTGTGCTGTGGTTCCCATGTGCACGTGCTGACATGGAGACCTACGTTGGCTTCAGGCTCAGTCCTCTCCCTTTGCTGTCAGGCTGATGGAGCACCTCTTCAAGGGTTTGCCTGTGCTCTGGAAAATGCCCCCCAAGCACAGCTGGCACATTTACCCTCACTAGATCCTCACTGCAAGGGCTCTGGGTGCATGTGGTGGGATTGAGGTGGTTGATCCCACTTCCACAGCAGCCTGCAGGCACCCTGGGAGAAGAATGGGATGCTGGTGTGGTATTCAACCCTGCAAACACACAAAGTGGGGACCCAGGGGAAGCAAACGTGTTCTTCTCACTAATGTCCTTGGTGGGCTGGTGCTGAAGGAGCTCAGCACTGAGGGTGCAGAACTAGCACTGTGCCTGCCTGGAGCCAGGAGGACAAGAGCCAGTTTGCAGGAGCTCCCATGAAGACAGGGCTCAAGCTGCAGGCAGCAGGACCCCTGTCTCCAGGGACCCCAGGCAGCCTGGGCAAGGCCCTGCTGGGAGCCAGCAGGGTGCCCAGCCCCCAGGGCCACTGTCTGGCCAGTGCTTGCTGACCTATTTACTGCCGCTCCCTCCCTGCGTGCACTAATCCTCTGCCTTGTCAGGACTTGCTTTTCCTCTGTTTTCCAGATGAAGCAAGCACATATAAATGGCTGAATAGTACTACAGTACAAGCATTGCTCCTGCTCCTTTAGTAGCTGCTCCCAAGAGTAAACAGTGAGTGCTTCCTTCCTCCAGGTTGTTTTGGTGTTTAATCCGATATGAAGCGTCATTCTCTGCGCACACTTTGCATACCTCTCCTGGATGAAACCTACCATATTGTCGTGGAGTCAGCTGCACATTTGAAATGTCCTGCTAACTGGGCACCCAGTCCAGACTGGATGGCTTGGAGTTTATGTAGGTCAGTCCCTTGGGCTATTTTTAAATATTGGGGTGAGGATTACATTACACTGGTGCACTACCATCCATAAATCTCTCTGGGTGCCAGCCCGGGATTTCAAGCTAAGTGCCTGGCTCTCCAGGCACACCAAGCAGCCAAGAATGGGTGGGTACCTGGTCAGACAAGGTGGGATTTTTACACATTTCCCAAGATGATTGAATTTTCCTCTTAGCTCTGTGTCCTGGTCATGTAAATATCTCTGTGTTTCTCCAGGGGCATTAACTGTGTAGGTGTTCACAGTAATGGTGAAGTTCTGCTGTGTGCTGTTGCTGTCCAGAGGATTTAGTGGGAATAGAAAGTGCTCAAGACATGGCATGAGTGGGCTCCAAACGCTGGAATTTTAATTTATTCATCTCTTTTCAATGTCCCAGAGCATTACTGAATTTGCAGTCAGTAAAACCCCAGCAAGGCTGCATGACTTTTAGCTGCTACAGTCAGCTGTTACTGCCTGCTACAGTGCTGGTTTCCTTTTATTCTGCTGCCTCTCTACCAAAAGATGCTCACTGATTTTAATTATTTATCTGCATGAGGTCCTTATGGCCAATTTGTTCTCAGCTTCACATCTACTACCCCAGTCATCTCTTCTGCATCCTGCAGATTCTGCTTACATTTAAACACTTCTAGCAGGTTACCAGAAGAGAGGGAAAAGCCAAGACACGAAGCAATGGTAGTCACAGCTTGGCATTGCTGTTGCAGCTGGCCTGAGCAGGAGGCAATGGGCTCTGAAGCACCTTGGATGGGCTGTGCTCAGGTTTGAGTGTCTTCAGTGCACCTGGCACGGCCCAGCCTCTCCTCTTCCCCATCCCTCTTCTGCTCTGCCAGAGGACAGAGCCTTCCCTCCCTGCTGGGCTCTGGAGGAGTCTGTCCCAGTGGCTGCCTGAAGCTGGGGTGCAGTGCCTTGCCCGTGGCTGGTGTCAGGCTGCTTGTCCCCGGGCTGTGAGCACACTGACAAACTCTGCCGGGTCCCTCTGCCTCCCCACTGACGTGACTTCTGCTCACATTCTCCTGGAAATTCTTACTGGGCCATAGTCAGATGCTCTGGGTGGTGTTCCTGGTTCTGTGCTTGCAGGAACACAACCCTGTGTCCCACAGGCACAGGGGGGCTGCTGATCCCCCAGCTGGCAGCCCCGGGGCAGGGGCATGAGAGGGGACAGGGTTGGGGCAGGGGGATGAGAGGGGACAGGGTTGGGGCAGGGGGATGAGAGGGGACAGGGTCCTGTGCTGTGGCTGTTGCAGGCCCTGCTCCTCTCTGTTTGACCCAGGACTCTCTGGGGCTTTGGGGCCCAGACCTCAGCAGAGAGAGCATTTTGTTTTCTCTTTTGACATGTTGTAAAGTGTCACATGCACTTGTGTGACTGTGAGGCAGAGCCCTGGCAGCTCTCCCTTTTGCAGGCTCTTCTGCACACACGGGTGGAGATGCAAAAAGCTATGGCAAAAAAAACCCCCAAACTAACAGAAAAAGAGGAGACTGCATTTTATTTTTCTGGCAAGTTAAAATCTTTTCTAAGATTTCTAAGTGAGGTGTGGGGGCTGATGATTTTTAGTTTTCAGATTTTTTAATTATAGCATTATTGTCACTTGCAGGCCTTTAAAGACTCTGTGTAACACCCCAAGATAGGGACCAGCACAAGCAAGCAGAAAGCTGAGACCTGCTAGTATTTATAATTGATGTTGAAATTAAGAAAGACAGTTGCATGGGAAGGATTTCACACCACATAGCAGGGCAATTGAAAGGATAACCTCCAGGACAGCAAAGCTTTTTTCAATAGAGTGGGGTTTCAAGAGAAGAAGCAAACCCTCATACATCACTTGTCAAAAGAAAGGACTGACCTACAGCAATTGGAGAGGCACAAATGGGATGGCAGAGGGAATTAGAAGACAGCGATGGAAAACTTCCTTTTCATTCCAGAGACCAGGGAAAGGACCTGCAGGGTTAAAGAGGAGAAGCAAGGGCTGGTGTACCATGCTTGTGGAGGTGGGAGCTTCATGACAGTCGAGTGTGCTGGCAGGATCAGCTTACTCCTAACCTAAATTCAGTGCAGGGTTATTAATGAGGTGACAAGTGCAGAGTCCAGAACGACAACAAATCTATGGAGTCTTTGGTACAAAGGTAGAGTTGAAGACATGGGTCCTGCTCTCTCTTCTGTATTCTTAGGGCTTTCTCCAGGGGAGATGATGAAAAACAGCCTTGGAAAGTTTACCTAAGAGGTGCCAAACAGCTTAGCAAGGACAATGGTTAAATTTAACTTTAAGCACAAACACAGTGGATGGATGAAGCTTCTCACCTCATGTGGAGGTGCAGTGGAGGGCAGCTGCACCAGCCCCCCTTGGCTGGGGTGATGCCAAAAGCCTCTCCATGTTGCTGCTCTGGGAGGACAGGAGGTGTGAGGAGCTGGCCCCTGTGACAGGCATTTAATTTAGCCCTTGGCAGGAAGAGCCCTGCCAGGCAGGCACTGCCCACTGGGAGCAGCAGCCCCTGCCTGGGCAGTGCTGTGCCCTCGGGAGCAGCAGGGCACCGAGGCACCTGGGCAGAGGAAAGATGGGATCTTTTGCACCTTCTCATGAAGGCACTGCTCTCCCCAGGTTTTCAATAGCAGAGAGAGAAACAACAGTTCAACACAGCCTAAGCCTGTGTAAAGCACAGCAGAGCACTCCCTGGCTGTAGGAAAACCCCTAGAAATTGATGACTGAGGAGAGGTCTGGATTTAGCATCCTCAGATGACCTCTCGTTACGAATTCCTTGGCTATTTATGATTGCCCCCATAAGACTAGAGTTCAAGAATGCACTAACATTTAGAACCACAGAGCCAATTCACCCTCTCTGATATCTTCCTCATGCTAGGGAATTCAAAGAGAGTATCTGCTGCATGAGGACGATTGGCCCCAAAAATAATTTGTTGCAACAACATGCTGAAGAATACATGAACCACTGGAAGCCTCTGTTGGGCTGATAACTGTGGCAGAGATAGGCTGCTGAAGCCAATGAAAGTGGCCCTAAACAGGAGCCTTATCTCCATGGGGGAGAGCTGCAGGATCAAAGGTCAATACAATCATGTCATGGTGGTCTGTCCTGAGAGCTCTTGCACACCCAGGATCACAAAACATCTCTGTCTCTTGTCCTCCTCTTCACTTGCTGTTGGCATAACAGAAAAAAAATGACAGCTCTGATGTGTGCCAACCTTATTGCTTTGTGACACCACCCTCAGTGTGTTTGCTCTGAATAATAGAGTAGCACGGTGGTAAATTTTAAAAAATGGTATCTGCCACCTAGTGGTAAAGGAATTTGTTTTATGGGAGATTGATATTACAGCTTGCTGGGCTAATGGTGGCTTTCCGAAGGTATTTTCTCCTTGAAAACTCTCAGTATTTGTTTATTATAGATTTTGGGCTAAGTTCCAAATTATTAACAGCATGTAGGTATTAACCAAACTAAGTGACTATTTCAGTGATTTGCTTCTATTACAGAAAAGGTCTCAAAGATGCTCCTACCAGCCTACATTAGCAACTCACAGTATGTAATATGAGTTCAGAATTTTCCTCAGAAAGTCATATCTGTCAATAAGTGCTCAAGAGTGTGATTTGTTTTTAGGAGTGTAGGGAGCCTAATTTAGGAGCAGCGTGTGAAGAGCATGTGTTAAAGGATGAGCAATAAGGATAAGAGCAGTCATAGCCAGCCCTGTGATTGCCGCGGGACTCGATCTATTCTGCAAGTCACGGGTAGAGGGGAGGTGTTGAAATATGTTTCCCTTCTGAATGCTTAGACAGCTTCTGTAGAAATCATTACAAAGTGCAAAAACCCTATCACAGAGGGGCTTTGGTTTTATTACTTGGTGGGTTGCTTTGTAGGAAGATGGTCTTTCCCAGTCCATCCCCAGTCCCCATCCCTGCTGTGTGCTCTCACTGGAGGCTCCCTTGTAGCCTCCCAGGTGAGGGGCGGGTTAGGTCTAAACATGCTTGGCCAACACCAGCAGAATCAGACTACCTGTGCATGGGTACCCTTTCAGTGTATTAGGAACTTCTAGAAGAAAGGTGAAGAGACACTTTATACCAAGGCCTGTAGTGTCTGGAGAAGCAGTTTTAAACTGAAGATTAGATTTAAATGTGACATAAAGAATTTTTATTTTTTTTTATGATGAGGGTGGTGAGACACTGTAACAGGCTGCCCAGAGGCCAGGTAGGATGGGCATTTGAGCAGCCTGGTCTTGTGAAAGATGTTCCTGGTCATGGTAGGGGCATTAGACAAGGTGACCTTCAAAAAGTGCCTTAACACCATAAGTATTCTATGGTTGTACGGTTCTATAATGACCCAGCTATACACTAAGCCCATAAAGTTTAACATTTATTAACAGGTGTTATTTTAAGTGGTAGCTGGATGCTGAAAATATCCCAGAAGCAGTTAATTTCTTGCACCAAAGTTAAATTACCAAGCTGTTTATAGCCAAGCTAAACTGATCCTCAGCTGATCTGCTTGTAACATGTTTGACTGAGGGAGCTCCCACCCAGAGAACAGGAGCAGGTGGTGATGGAGCCAAGGGCCTCCCCCAGCCGTGGTGCTCTCAGCCACGGACTCACTGCTCTGTAACCCATCCCCTGTGATTCACCACCTTCATGAGGTGAAGGTAAACTGTGAAAGTCTGTTTGCAGGCTGTACATAAAGGACTGGCTTTGTTTTCTTCAGGCGTGAGTGTTTCCAGGGGAATATTCCCTGCTGCAGCAGTGAGTGGGTGCTTTTGGCACTGGGGACCCCTTGGCTGCACTGGGACACATTGACCCAGTTGGTGTGAGGGTCCTTTAGGGGCCAAGGTCCCCATATGTGACAGCAACCAACTGCATTTCTCAGCCAGGCTACTGGCAGGGACACCACTCCAGTCTGAAGAGTCTCAGCTGTGCAGCACACCTGCACAGCACCAGCCCACAGGTGCTCCCCCTCTCACCCAGCAGGTTAGGGAACATCAGATTCTGTGCCAGCACAACCCAAAACATTGAGTTCCCTGTTAGGAAAGTCTGCTGCAGGGGAGTGCTTCACATGAAGAGGTGACAACCTTCCTCCCTCCAGCCCCAGGGGCTCATGAAGCCTGAACCAGGTGGTGCTCACTGGGGAGATGCTGGCCCAGGTGGCTGGTAAATGCAGGCACCAGGAATGTTCTGTTACACACCTTTCTGCAGTGGGAGGTAATGCTGCTTCCCTCAGGAGTGCATACCCAAGTGCTGAGGCTAGGGCAGCAAAATTAAAATTGCCTTCAAGCAATTATACTGACAATTCTCCCCCTCTCCTAACATGAAAAATGCTTTCTTATTATTTTGGAGCCATTGATTCAGCAGGAAATGCTGCCATTCCCTCCTCAGCTGGTAAGAGTTCTACCCTAATCCCAACTCTTCTGAGAAAAAGCTCTCTGTCCTTCATCCACAGCTTTTTCCAGCCAGGCACTCTGTGCAAGAACCAAACCAAGGGAACAAAGGGTACATCTTGATTTTTTTGGGAGAAGGCTCCTCCCCTCAAGGTGTTTCTCAAGATTTTCTTCCTGGAAATACCCTAGAGCTCAAATGGAAGAGGTTGGATTGAGAGAAGTGTCCTTACAGAAATGTGACTGATCTTAAGTGGTGCCTCTCAGCCCTTAAAATCCATGAGATTGTCCGCCCTGAATCCACCACCTCTAGCCCTGCCTTCAGTACCCAGCAAGTGACCACAGTCTTGTATGCCCAAAAATATCTTGGTGTTTTCCTGATGGCACTCCCCTTTTTGCCCACCAAGCCCCTTCAAAATGAGGTTCACACAACCTGCTCAGAATGCTGCTTTCTTTAATGGTAAGAGAAGTTGCTGACACACAGTCATTGGGACAGATCTAAATCCAATGGGGAGAAGGGGTGAGGCAGAGGAATGGCTGTGGCTGGCTTGGCTCCTGCTGCAGCTCAGTAGTTGCAGAGATAAGAGCAGCACTTGGGTGGTTTTTCAATGAGGCACTTGGATTCCACTGAGTAGGTCACCTCCTTGTCATCCACCCCCGGTGGCAGGCTGAATTCCTTGATGAATTTTTTGTAGTTGCTTGTCTTGGACAGGCCGGTGTCGCACTCCACCTTGCGCTCCGCTGACACTGTCACCTTCCCGTCCTTCACCGTTACCGTGATGTCTCTGGGGTCAAAACCCTTCACATCGATCAAAGCCAAATTATTTGAACCGCAGCATGAGTTCAACAACCTGCAAAGTCTTTTCGTTCTGGAATTAAAACAAGAGAACAATCTTTACCTTCCCGTATCCCTTCCAATTTATTTCTCCAAAGTGGCTATTTCGCTCCCATCCGACTTACCAGTTTCAACCTTTGCTCCTGATAGTAATGTCAAACCTCCTTTTATCCTGCCCTAAAGGTTACCAATGTCTGTGGAAGGCAGGCAGCTCTCTCTTACCTCTCATTTCTTGCAGGGATGCACCTTCTGCGGAGGCAGAGCTGGGGCAGGCAGCAGCAGGAAATGGCGCATCTGCTCATGCGGGCCGAGCACAGCCTCTCACGGAGCAGCTGCAGCCGCAGGTCCAGCAGCCTCATCTGCCTGTGAATGTGCCTCAGGTTCTGCATGCTGTCCTCCATGACGCAGTGCGCCGACATGGTGAAGCCGTGTGCGTGTCAGGGCAGGAGCAGCCTTGTGTGCCCCGAGAGCTTCATCTGGTGGTGCCTGTGGGGCGGAGCTGCCGTTGTCCCTGCAGCAGCTGCCCGGTGACATCACGGACCCGAACGCCCCCGTTCCACCGTCGCCGTGGCAACAACGGCCGGGCCGCGCGCCACGCCAGGCCCTGCTCGGCTCCGGGCCGCGGCCCAGGGCAGCGGGACTTGCCGGGGGCCGGACACGGCAGGGATTCGTGCACGGAGCCATGGCGAGCATGACTTGCGTGCAGTTTCACACACGTTGTTGCTTCAGCGTGGCTGCCCAAAATTCCCAACAACGATACTGACCATCAGGTTCCATCCCATCACCTCTGACAAGTGCTGGGGCCCAAGAGATGAAACTTATTCCCTCAGACTGGCCTGTGACACAAAAGCTAATCCCAGCCTCAGCAGCACCAACACCCCTGACTCTCAGGCATCTGCCCAGTGGCAAGCCAGAGGATGTTATTTTCCCAAGGTGAAATATGAATTTGGTTTATCAATAAATCAAAAGAGCCGGCTTATTTTATATTGAATGGTAGTTTCATCCATAAAAAAATAAATTGCTTTGTGCTTTATTACTCATAAAAGGCATCACTTTTTTGGTCTGAAGACCAATCTTTTATTTAAAAGCTGAATTCAAAGGCTGACAACGTGAAGTGTCCCTCTTGTATGGAGCCTGTTCACCCCCCCTGATGGCACTACTTTGTCTTTAAACTCTGACACACTCTGTTCTCTTCACCTCTACATGAAAGAGTCCTTCAGGAGGTCTCTCTTGCCTGGGGAGTCCGAACCCTTTATTTCCCAGAGGGGGTTTTGTTTGCCAAGCCCAATCTGAAGAGATGAGGTCTGGAGCAGATCACTCAAACTGAGCATCCAGCTCAGTTTTCCTTCTGATACACAAGTAGGGACCACAAAAGCCCCTACAAAGCAAAGATGCTGAACACAAGGGTGTTCAAAACAAAACTTCTGCAGGGAAAGCAACAGCTCAAAAAATAATTCGAAGTTAAACCTTCCTGGCACATGAAACTGGGAGTTGAGGATTTGCCATGTGCTTCACAGGAAAGTGAGGAGGGTCTGCAGGCAGTGGTGCCCGTAGGTTGCTGACTTCTTTGGGATGCATCTTTATGCCAAGGGCTGTGAACTTTAACCCCCAGGCATGCTCATCCAGGGAGATTGTCCCCAGAGCAGGAGAGCATCAGCATGGTCTGCAAGCAGAACTCTGAGCAGAGGGACCTGCAGGCAAAATAACCTTGGGAGGATATCACCAGATACTGTACGTAGGATAAGCAGGTGTGTGTGGACACAAATCAACCAAGCAGGTACTTGCCAAGCTCTGCTCTCCTCTGCTGCCCCCTTTCCCACCCGTCATCACAGGCAGAAGGGCAGTATCCAGCAATGCTGTTGGCTTGCATTGCCATCCCTTGGGAACAGTGTGTGCTTTCCCTTGTCTTACTGTGTCCCAAAACCTCCCAGGAAATCCTGCAGTCAGATGAAACACTGCATCAGCGAGTGCCCACTGTGGAATTAATTAACCCAGGGCTGGTGACACTGGTTTGCAGAGACTTCCCAAAACACCCCTGTGTAGAGCTTCTCAACCCAAGGGCTCTCTCCCACCAAGCACACACCTGCACTTATATTTACATGCAGTATTTAAAAAACATAAAAACCTATCTGCAGACTGGATGTTTTTGTCATGCTCTGAAAAAAAAGGGCTGTAGCTTTTAAAACAATGGAAATATAGAGCTCTGAAAGTAATTTGTTGCCTTGTTTTCCATTACTGCAGCAGCTATCAATGTCGGTAAAGAGCTTTTTTCATGCTTCCATTGCTGTTTTTCGTTACTCCCACACACTTTAAACTTTTGGTCTTCTGCTGTAAATCGTTCACTTTGCACGTATAAGAGATGGATGGGTAGCTAGACTAGACAACTCCGTAATTTTCATCTTATATTTTATGAAATTTCTATAAAGATCTGCATGGCAGTCATCCTCAGTGCGACTTCCTAGGGGCTGAGCAGAAGTGGGCACCTGCTGTGGCTGACAAGTGACTCTCTTGATCACATGTACTTGGAAAGAGCTTTGGAAGGTGGTTGCTGCCTCTTTCTACCACATAGCACTGTTTGCTGATTACAGCAGCTGAGTATTACAAACTTAATTTCAGCATTCTCAGCCATACGTGATAATTTCCAGTAGTGCCTCCAGAGAGCTTACAGTCTGTGGATGTCATTTTTAGGAAAGGGGCCCCCAAAAACATTCAGAGAAGAAGGACTAATCTGTCTGTCTTGGCAAATTAGGATGGGTTGCCTGGTATCCCTTTACAGGCCTTCATTCCCTTTGGGTGCTGGCAGTACACAGAAACCCGTGCTCTTAACAGTTCTAAGGAGTTAGATCCCACCTCAGGCTGGTACATGAAAGCCAAAAAATGTTAACAATAACAATCCCTGAATTACAGCGATTTATGGAAATATTCGGCTCTGTACAAAGGGGTTGGGCTCCTGACTCATGAGAAGCTATTTGATTTATAGAAACAGCTCACTCCTGAGGCAGGCTGATCTTCCATGTGTTAAACAAGCATTTCTTGATAGGCTGCTTCCCACAGCCACTGTGTCCTCCATTTCCTCCCCTAGTCCACTGCATCAATGTGCTCTCCTGGGCTGGACCAGCTCAGATGGGAGTAGGATGGATGGCTGAGCCAGGGCATGAGAATCAGGCTGGGAAACGTCACCCACGATGAGTAATGCTGCTGGTGCTTCTGGGATGCACCAGGAAGAGTTCTGTACTGCAGGAAGGTGAGCTGCTCTGTAATTATTTCCTGTGAGCTGTGGGAGAGCTTGCCTGCCCTTCTGGGCATGGATGGGTAATTATGGGCCCACACTGGAGGAATAACCAACCTCGTGCATGTGACTTGGACAATGTCACCACTGTGGAGCTGGTGATTCTCAGGCACAGGGAAGTGGTACTCACATTTCTGTGGGTCTGCCTAGCTGGCCCCTCTTGAAAGGAGCACCAAACACTTCCTAGAAGGCAGATGGATGGATAAGAATTGTTTTCAGTACAGATCAACTCCACCTTGAGGGTGTGCTGTCTGTCATTTCAAGAACCAACTCAGCTCCATTTCCCTAGGGGAAGGAGGGACTTCTACCACAGTGTATTACTGCAGCTGCTGGTGGGGTAGTTCCAGTACTCCCTCTGGTAGAGAGGATTTCTTAGTGTTTCTCTTTCACTGCAAGTCAGCTGGTGCTGTAAAGGTAATGTGGATTTGCTGGTGGCATGTGGGTGCTGCATGCTACTGGGACATGGAGAATCAGCAGGGTAACACCACTGTGGTATGATGAAGGCTTCAGCTTAAGCAGGTCCCTGCCCAGTGAAGCCAAGGTGAATTTTCACTTCTACTAAGAACAAGCCCCAAGTTTGGAGCTGTTAAGGAAGTGAGTCCACTAATAAGCCTGACTTGCAAGTGCTGCTTTTAAATTGTCTTTACTAATCAATGGAACAGGAAATCCTCCTGTTTCACATCTGCTGCAGTCCTGGGGAGTCTGCACAGTCAGCTCTGACCTGGCATGAGGAGGAGGAGGATGAAGGAGTGCATATGCTACAGCATCCATGTCTGATCCAGCCCTTGTCAGTCTCACAGGTTGTCTTGAACCCACTCCCACAGTGACCTCAAAGACAGCATCTCAACACAGACAAGTAAAACACAGTATAGATTCTTTGGCTCCTTAAGCATCCCTGGCTGTCAAGGTCTTCCTGATACCCATGAAGCTGAGAAGTTCCTCAAATGTAAAATCAGAATGGAGCAATGGAAACTGGCAGATGTCCTTCATTGCTTACTGTCAGGTGTAACTGTCTCCCCTTGTTCACAGCACAGAGCCAGGGACCTCTCCACTCTGAGTCCACTGGATTCACAGAGTCCACTGAATTGCCTGGGGAATCCACAGAGATGGACTTGAAGATACTCCATATGATCTGAAACTCAAAAAAAAGCCCCTGAAAAAAAGCCCCCAAAACCCACCCCCTAACGCCTGACCAAACAAAAACCCAACCCTAAACCTCCAAAACCCCAAATTCTAACTCCCAGGGTTGGAAGCACTGCCGTCTTCTTTGCCCTTTCAAACACAATGCCTGAATTAACCATTCCTTCAAAGTTTCTCTTGGTCTCTTTTGAGCAAGAACACATCAAGTTCAGCAAGTACAGATAAATTCAGAGTGTGGTCAACATATTTTCAGACCTACTAGGTTTTGACAGTGTCTGAAGCACTGATTTACAGGTATCAGGCAGAATCTCTTAACACCCCAATCACCTTCTTAAGTGGGGTATAAGGATATCACTTGAAGCTGAGTCTGGACCAACCCTCAGAAGAAATCCAGGTGTTGTTTAAGTGAGAGTGCAATTGCATACAGAGCACTGTAGCCACACACTGCACTCAGGTAACCGTGTGCTCAAATGGCTAATAATGATAATTTTCTCCTCTTCTCATTTCCATATGGAACAGAAATAATTAGCCATGTAACTGTGCCCCTACGTGTCCAGCCAAGTATTGCTGAAAGGCTTGGAGCAGACCCAGAGTGTCAGGCTCCAGCTCAGCCTCCTGCTTCCTGGAGCGTCATTGACTTCCAGTATGAACCTGTGGAATTAACTCCTGGGGATGGCATTTCTGGATTCTGTCATAAACACTGTTTATGTAAATGAGACATCCTTTGATATTCTCTTGGTTTTACTCACATATTTAACACTCTTTAACCTTCATAGGAAAAATACTCATGTTATATCAATAACTGCTTTTTATATCTTTCCTCAAGGAATTCTTTCTCCACTTGAAACTCATAATGGAGCAGTTGAATTCCTTCAATTCAAATTTAAATGATTCATCAAATATTTTGCACTGATTCCTCAAGCTGCTGCTCAGACACACTGATGCTTAGTCAACTTTTTAAAAAAGAGTTATCTTTTCCTTATTTTCCTAGTGCTGTCCTAACATGTCTTCCTACTAAATACTGTTCCTGCATTATCCTGGGCTCTCTCCCACTCCTGCTCTCCCACTGGCACACAGTGGTGGGGATTGGAGAGGCAGGACCATATTTTGTTACACCTAAGTGAATAAATGTCCTTCCTAACAAGGTCTGCTCTAAACAGGCTGGCTGGAAGAAAAGGAAGGGGGTACCCTTCCCCTTCACAGCGAACTGGTTCATCAATTCCTGACCTGCTCATGGTATTATTCACTCTAGCTGTGCATGTTGGAATGTAATTAAAGCAGTGATAGATCTTTCCCCAGCATACTTCAGGGCACCATGCTACTCAGCATCATTGCTAAAGATGCTTTGTCCCATGTGTCCATGTCTTGGTTTGAAAGACAGGTACCTGCCAGCAAAAGCTGGAATCTCTCTTTGAATAGAGAATGTAAACCCCCTCCCTCAGATTATTATAATTTTGTAATTGGAGGCTCTCAGGCAAAGATTTGGGANTGTCCACCACGGGATCTTGACCAAAACATCCTGCAGCACCATGCCATGGAGAGCAAAAGCCCACCAGTGGAATGTCAGTGGTGCTAATTCACATGAGGGCCTGGCCTGGCCATTACTCCTGTGCTGGTGCGGCAGTGCAGACTGCCTGGGCTTGCAGCAGCTGCTTGCCATCCTGCACGCTTGGAGGGGTGATGCTATGGGAGTTCCTCACTCCCTCCATCAAGCCAGTCCCTCTTCCCAAAGGTAGTATCTGAAAGCTGCTGCAATGCTTAAAGGGAGCAGCCTGCAGATAAATTGAAATTTTTTTCTCTCTATGACAACAGAGTAATTTCTAGGACTTCTTACCACCTTTCTGTAGCAAAACCAGAAAGACTGCAGCAGTTTTGAGGCCCTAAAGCTGCTCTGAAAATCCCCCTGCTTCAGCTTTTGTTTTCAGCTAACATTACTGTATTCCTACTGTTCCCATTTAGTACAAATAGCTCAGCTAACTGAGCACCCAGAAGAGATGTAAATTGTGGAGTAGCTGAAAATGGTCATTATTTGTGCTTTCCAGTTCTCAGGTGAATGAACAAGATAGGTGATACACCTATTAGCCAGCCATGTACAACACCTCGGGTACAAACCCCCACCTGTGAGCAAGTGCCAAAAGCCACTGGTGCCTGTGCAGTTCAGTGTCTAATATGTCTAGTGGCTCTTGTTCTTCCATTGTAGGTGTCTTGTCCACCCAAGTGCAAGCAAAAAGTTATTTACTACAAAAAACTGCATTCTATATTATTAGTCAATAGTCTGATGTCTGCTTCTGCCCAGGAAAGTCCTCTACCAATGAAACACAGTTTTGCTGCAGGAGTAGAAATCAATGTGCTAGTTGTCTCAGTTTGAAAAGATAGGTGTCTGCTAAGGAAGACAGGAGTCTTCCTTGAAATGGAAAATGTAAACCCCCTCCCTCCAAATTATTATAATTTTGAAATTAAGTTGCTCTCAGGCAAAGATGTGGGAATAGGAGTAACAGTTCTTTACTAGGAAAATGAAAAAAAAAAAATGCAGTAGTACAAAAAAACAACCAACCAAAAAAAAAACTACTGAGTCAGAATTTAACCTGACACCCTGTGGGTCAGGGTGTTGGTAGCAGTCTGATTAAATGGTGGCTGCAGCCCTCCTGGAGTGACAAATGTGGTTCTGTTGAAGCAGTGATCCTGCAGAATCAGGGTACAGTTCTCCTCTGAAGGTCCAGTGGTGCAGATGGGTCCAGTCTTCCTCTGGGAATCCAGTGGGAAAAGGCTGATTGTGGTGTTCTAAATTTCAGATTATATTCAGGTAGGAATGCTTGGCTCTTCCCCCTGGGCAGAGCATCTCACAATGGGATGATGTCATTTATCAGCCTCAGTGACACTCAATGGCCCATTAACAGAAGATATCTCCCTGGAGGGAGGATGGGTCCTGGCAAAGATAAGGAACACTGCCCTACCTGGCTTTAACAGATGGTAATAGAATACTTTCAGTTACATATTGCATTGCAACCTAGGGCAGTAGTGCAATATGAGAGAGCTCTCTTTTAACAAGAACTCGCTCATTTCTTCAACGTCCACGTTCTCTTAAAAAAACCAGTTTGCACGTGCCTTTTGTTTTCTCTTCTAAAAGATGAAAGTAAGGCCTACCCACTTGTCAGAGATGTGTCCAGGTTACTTGAGCAGTAAGAAAAGACCTCTACCTTTCCATCAGTGTGCTTCAGAAAGTACTCTCCCAAAAGATGGTATTGGCAATTGGTGCTGCTGCCCTGGAAGGTGACCCTGAGCATCCAGCAGGATGTGAATGAGAATTCCCTTTGTGGCAGGTGTGCTGGACGTTTTGCAGCATCACTGAGTGCAGGAGGAGACTTGGTCATCAGCAGAGATCCTTAAGACTTATGCAAGAATGGTTAGAGCTGTATGAGGTGTCACATTTTCTTGGGAGAGATGATTATTTCACACCTCCTTTCATTCCAAATTTGGAACTTAATAGAAATATCAAAACTAAGCTTATTGAAGTCTTTTGTTTATATCCTGGTGTTTGGACATTTTAAGGGATTCATATAAAATCAAAAAGTATTAAAAGTACTTGATAATGCTGTCAAAGTTTCAGTGAAGTCAGTGATTATGTGAAACATTTCTACTCTTGTCTGTTCTGCTAGGAAGAAAAAAAAAAGTCAGTTTTAATAAGAAATGACTTACCAATTAAATTTATCCCACTCTTCAACATCAGCTGTACACTCCAGCTACTAGCAGTGTCTTCCCTTGGCAGCCAGGTACCACCACCAGCCTCCCATCATTTCTGCGACAGCTTTTCTCCACACAGATGGAACAAGGCACGGGCTCTTGTGATGACAAGAAAACCCCAATCCTAATTTTGCCTTCCTTTTCATTCTTCCATGTTTAAAGGAGGATAAGCATCTCTTGTTTGCACTGAGGATCTTCTTGGCAAGGTGCAGCAACAGCAGTGGCCCAGAAGAATGAGCTGTGAGCTTACAGGTCCTGCCTCATGGCACTAAGCATGGTGAAAATATCTGTTTCTTACTTACTTACTTACTTTCTTACTTACTTTCTTCAGTAAGTCTGTCCTAGGGTCTCAGAGGTCTTATCTACAGTATCCTCAGAGCAGAGGTAAATAAGGCTGGTGGCTAAAATCAAAGGGCTTCTGTTATCTTGTTTCTGCAGTGGTTTAGGGCCACTTACAGGGATGTGAACATCTACCTGGAAATACATCCTGATGTGCCACTCTACAAGAGATGTTTAACCACTTAAGTACCATGAAATAAGAACCTCATTTTGAAACTAGTTTTTCTTTTATTTTATATTTTTCCTCTTTTCAATTGCTGGTTTCCAATCTGGGGAACACCTGGAGATTACCCAAGACTCGTTGAATCAATTTTCAGCCTCTGTGAGTAATTATAAAATTAAATAGTTTAAGAAGAAAAAATGGAAAAATTCTTTTTTGAGAGGAAAAATGAATTAGCCTTGGAGCTTGGTGTCCTCTCCCAAGAAACTTGTGAAGTGTCTCTTACAATGTGGGAACAGCAATTTGATTGTATTATAAAACAGACTGGAAAAATGCACAAATCAGACTGACAGGCAGTTCCAGTCAGCAGTGATTACAAAAACTCCAGCTCACAGCATGAGCCCTCTCTAACCACATCCAGGGGGTTCTATTTTTGAAAGGGATCAAAGACCTGACAAAAACATTCTCACCATCTCAATTTTAGAAGAATTCTGAATCACCCCATAAGCTACGGTGTAAAATTTCAATTCTTTCCCTCCTCCTTTGGCAGCACTGCTAGGGTGTGAGACAGGGTCAGACAGTAACTACTTGTATGACCGAGGAGTTTAAAGTTAAGCCTGTGTTTTGATGAACTGTAATAATTACACCATATTTCAGAAGCACTGATCTCTGAGATGGCCCAGATGCTTTGCACCTCCCAGGCTCAGGTCTGTGAGGGCTGCTGCTTTGGGAGAGGCAATTACCTGTGCACAAGGATGTTGTGGTGATGAGCAAGGCTTAGGTTTGCTCCAGAATCCTGCCTCTAACAGTCCTGCCTGTGCTGGATACTTTGGGGAAGACCCCCTTTCATTTCCAGCTGGAGACACAGTGCTGCCGTAGTATATCCTGGTGGGAAAGGTTCGGTGGACGCCAGCAGACTGCACGGGGCTGTGCCTGCTCGCTTGGCGTTACTATGTCACCTTTTTCCTTTTTGTCACACCAGCCTTTGAACTTGCCTTTCCTGTTTCTCCTCACTACTCAGCTGTCCTGCATCTGAGCAAGACCTGCCCAGGTCTGTTTGCTCTGCACCAATCTTAGGCCCATGGCTGTGTGAGCACAGAGACCAAGAGATGCAGTGACACATTAACTTGTATGGCTGAGGAGATGATTCACGGGAGGAACACATCCTTGCTTGGGGCAACTGTACCTACCAAAGGGGCAGCATGGACAGCTGCAACGGGTGGCTGCTTCAGTCATCCAGCACCAAGTGGAACTTGCATCTCCCAGCACCCCATCTGGGGTGGCTCTGCCTTCAGAGCAGGGAAAGCAGAAGGCTCCCCAGCTGCAGTCAGCAGGAATCTTGATGGTCTTCACCCTCTTCAAACCTATAGCAAACACATCCACTTCCCTCTAAATTTTCTCTGCAGCTGAGAAAGGACAGGGGTGCTGCTAGGACATGGCTATTCCTATCAGCAGCTATCCAGCTGAGTCTGTTGGGTCCTCGTTTCTCCTTACCTGCCATAAGGAAGGTGCAGGGAACTCACTCAGGTGAGGCCATCACTGCTGTAAAAGCATGTGATGTGGGTGCTACTTTCTGAGTCACCAGGTGTGGAATCTGAGAGTCTTTGGATGTGACCTTACTCCAGTAACACCACTGGAACTGCTTTCTGTGCATGCACATAGTCCTTTCTGAAATGCAGAAAAGCCTTCTTTGAACCAAGAAACCTCTAGATGTTACTTTAGCTCTCGCAGTTTTCTTACTCCAGAAATGAAAGGCTTTTCTTTAAATTAACAGCTGAGTTCCTGCCCTTACACACTGTTTTGAGCCCTCCCTCCCACAGCATCTCACAGGGATGCAGCTCAAAAGGCTGCTAGACCATCAAGTACAGAGCTAGTCTAAACCTGCCAGGAATATCCTGCACTGATTCCATATATTAATTATATGCTGTGTAAAAAAGGATTTCCTAAGAGGTTTGTTTTTTTAAGTTAAACTGAAGATCTGGATCTTTTTTATGTGTCAACAGACTAGATAGACTAGAACGAAAAATCCTGGTAAGAGCCATACTTCATGTATCAGTATTGCATATCAGCATCACATCTTCTCTGGAGTTCCTTCTTTGTTGTGGAATGAACCCTGTTGTTATAAAAGGAATCTTTCTTTAAAGAAGTGTCCTCAGGTTTAACATGATTTCTTATTTCTCTTAATTTATTGCTTGTCTTTGCAGGAGTAGGAAATCCCCTTGTCCACCTTTTGAGTGCCAGTGGTTTGCAGCATGATGAGTCGTTTCACCAGGTGGGCAGGGAGGAGTGCAGAATGAAGACATAACAAGGACCGGTGGTGGCAGGCAGGAGTTTGCTGGTGACATACCTTCAGGGGTTTCCCACACAAAGGGAATTTCACAGACTAGAAATTTCACAGCTCTGTTCATTGTGGTCACAGCAGCCATTCCTCCATCACTGTACCTCATGTCACCCATTTTTGCAAAATGCTACCAAGGAAGTGTGTAGACAAGCAATCCTTAGCAACCCCTGATTGACATTGCCTGTCTTAATCCCAGTCATGAGCTGCACCGACAGATGACTTCATGATGAAAGAAAAACCTGGTCCCTGTTGATTCCCCAATCTTTTACCTACAGGTTTCCTCATAGAAATGGGCTTAAATGGTTAAACTATGAAGTAGCCATACAAAAGAAATCAAGTGTTAAAAGGATAAGATACCATCACTAAGATATCATCACAATTACAACTACTTGGTACCGAAATTGGGGTTTTAACATGTGCACGCTGACACTGTGGACCTGCAGTTGTAACATTTTTGATTGATGCAGCTCAACTTTCTGAAGCACCCCCATGCAGAGAACCCAAGTGAGCTGGCACACGCCTGCAGGAAATCTCTGCTGGCAAAGCCACTCTGCAGGTCAGCGCAAAAGAGAAGAGCCTGTGGCCATGCCTGCAGAGGGCTAGTCTAGCTTACAGCTTACCTTATTGAAATCTCAGCATGGGCAAGGTTAGAGCTCACAGAAGCAAAGTTCTTTGCTAAGAACCTAATTAAGATGAGTGCAGTTTGGGCAGACCTTGTCTGGACACAGAAGTCAGGGCTTCAGCATTACTGTGGACAAGTGTGAGTGTTGAGTCTTCAGAGATGGTTCTGGGAACAGCCTACAGTCCCCTGAAGCTGCACTGATGTAAAATGAGGCGTTTCCTGGTGCTGCATTTATAGAAATCAAGGTGTACTACAATTTTACACCCCTGTTTTTAAGAAATGCCCAGGCTGGCGGGTAAGGACAACTCTCTTATAGGTGCCTGTGCTGCAAAACCTTTCCAGAGCACTATAGAGGTTTCCTAGCAACTTCCTTCCATGGTCTTTGTACTCAGTTATGTTGTTTGCCATCATGAAACAGTGTTTCTGCCTATTTAAACTACTTTAGTTCTTTTAAGCTGGTCAGGCATTGGCAGTAAAGCAGCAGTGTCTGATTTATATCCTTTTCAGCTTTTTATCCTTATATTCTTTTCCTCCAAAACTAACAAAACCTGAACCAATGTAAGTAGGTTTCATGCTTTTTTTTTTACTAACCAGACCATCAGCCCATTGCTTAAATTGCTGAGCAACAGAAAACCTCCAAATTCAAACCTGAAAATCCAAATTTAAAAACAAATATACACCACAGCAATGTATTCTCTGATCTCTGCATCTCTTACATAGCTCCTCTGGCAATATCAAAACCAACAGATGTTGATCATGTGCTTTGGACAACTCTTTTCAAATACGTGAGAGACATCACATTTTTGAGCCAAAAATGCTCTTAAGAACAAGCAAAACCAAAGTAGCTAAACTGAGATAACCTTTGTGTGCACGCATGTGTATCCAGTTGGAAAATGGCCATGGGTTTTAAGCCAGTAAATTCACTGATAGCAACCAGGTTTGAACATATTGAAGTGTTTATTCAGTATTGCTGGCTGAGACAGGCAGCTTCTGACAAACAGCTTGAAATGACACCTTTAACTAGAAAGAAAGTGAAGGAGCAATTTGGTGAGTGGAGAAAACTTTAAAGGGTTTGGGTGTAAGAGGGTGCAAGAGAGAAACCCAGATTACTTCTGTGTTCTGGAGCGGCACTAAGAAATTGTTTGTTCCTGAAGTAATTCACTACAGAAATACATATTCTTGGTGTTTTCCTTGAAACTTGCACAGCTCTGTAAGCTCTCTCATAGAGACCCATGAACAACTAGGATTGTATGATTCTATTGTATGATTCTATGAACTGGAGTGCAGGAGGAAATGTGGATTCAAGTCCTCCCATACTGAAGGCAGACTCCTTCCTGCCTACACCAGGATCCATCCCTGCCTGATGCTGAACAAATCCAATATTCACAGGGCGTGGCATTCCACATGAGCATGACTGAGGCACAAACCCAGGCCTTCCAAAATTACCTGATGTGAACTCTCCCTCTTTCCCTGGGCTTGGCTGCCACTATTTTAACCCATCATCAGGCACCTCCACTACAGATCAGCTGCACTTACATCCTTGTGCGTTTTGGGGATTTGCCTGCTCTTGCCATTTGCCAAACTTTTCTGCTATAAAACATTGGATTTCTTGCTCAGCACTAGTGCTTGCACCAATGTGGCTATGTCAGCTGTTGGCAACAGTTGCAGAGATCAGGGCAAACTTCCAGACCAGATCAGACATTGGATTTCTATCAAAACCCATCTGTTCCTGACTGAGAGTTATTCCCACCACCTTTATAGCTGGGTGGGATAATGAGCTATTGAATCCACAAATTAGCACAACATGGAATTCTTTTAATAGCCTTCCTCTACAGAAAGTCAAGGCTGCTAGTGCATTTTGTGTATACAATCCAGGCAGCAAGCTAGAGACTTATAGCTGACAATGTCAATTGTCTTTAAAGTGTTACTGCAGTGCTGGCATTTGAAAAGCAATTTAATATTTCTCCCATGACAGTCACTTCAAATATTCTGGAAACAACCCGTATGAAACCATGGATGAGTTACAACAGTTGTCTTTTCTGAGACGTCCAGACCAGATTTGTGTACAGCTTGTGCTGGGCAGGACTGTGAGGTGAACAATGCAGCAAACACAGCTCCTCCATCCACCTAAATCCACTTGGCAATGGGGGTGTGCAGGGGGTGAGCCTCACACCTCAGGCCCCACCACAGGAGTGGTGTAATTAAAGAGCGCAAGGGCTGTAAGGAATTCACACAGAGCTACTGCAGCAGCACTCCCTCCGCAGCAAGCTGCAGCACCAAGGGTTAACACTCTGCTGCCTGCCTCACAAATCTGCATAATGCCTTACTTTGGCAGCTCATTTGCATAATTTTAAATTACTC
Source organism: Peucedramus taeniatus (assembly GCA_013400575.1). Taxonomy (NCBI): domain Eukaryota; kingdom Metazoa; phylum Chordata; class Aves; order Passeriformes; family Fringillidae; genus Peucedramus; species Peucedramus taeniatus. Next base: position 47,341 of record WBNO01023484.1, on the reverse strand, counting down.
TTTTGTCTGGAAAATAAAATCTAAAACATAGGTTCAGACATGAGTGGTAGATACTAATGTTTCATATGCTAAGAAGGCTTGGTTAAGTCTATTTGTCTGAACTCGACAAAAGAGGTTGTAAAAATAATTTTAACAGAGAGATGTTGTTTCTTTATTGCACAGCCTTGAGTGCCATTTTGACTACCTAAACAAGGTCTAATGTGCTCACCCACCCCTCACAGAGGGGATGAAGCTTGCCTACACACGCTCAGACTCTCCGGCTCTCCAGAGGGCTCTGCAGCTCCATCATTTGCCGGGGGGGGGTCCAGCCCGCCCCTCTCATTAAACTGCAGAAACAATGCAGCAACTGGAGACCGAATCCCTGTCATCAGCGCATCCTTACCAGGGATGAGCTTCCAGGCTGTAGCTGTGTACTCAGAGGTGTTGACATACGATGAGCTCAGTGTCCCACCTCCCACTGCCAGGAGGGATTCAGCTTAACAGAGGACGGATACCTACATTTCCTCAGATGAATCACACTCCCAGCTCCATTGACTGCCATAACTAAGTCTCCACTGCCTAGTGTGGGAGATTAGACACCTAAATTCGGGTATCTGTTTTCTGGATCTGATTCCCACTCCAAATTCAGCTGACAGCCAGTGAGGTGGTCTTTGTGGGCAGAATCCCATACCTCTCAGTTATCTTCTCCCTCACCCTGGGAGACAGATACAAAGCACAGTGTCTTCTACTCTCCGTGATGTGTTTCAGTGTAGGAAAAGGGGCTATTACCCTGCACTGGCACTTCAGTGTTTTATTAAATCATAGCTTATCAGAACAGCAGAATAAATCCTAGGAAATAGAAAGCCAATTGATAAGTTGCCTGTTATTATGACTGAAGTCTATTTGAACTCCTGCCCTAGTGCTTTATATACTGTAAACTTATGTACATTCCTCAGGCAAAAGCCTTTAACTTGTGCACTAAAAATGAACAGCATTTCTAAATGGGAAATCCCAAACCAATGTATCTATGCTCTTGCCTCTGTAGTCCCAAAAGCTAGGTCACACAAGAAGACATTTCCCAATGGACATCAGCTCCCCAGCAGTGTGCCCAGCAGGCATTCTGCCCAGAGGAGCAGCCAAGGGGTTCCCCTGCCAGCTGGAAGGCACTGTGACAGGAAAAACTTCAGGCAAATTTAGCTGGGTCTAGGTAGGTTGTACAAAACGTACAGGGGGAAAAGGCCAAGTGTAAGTACGTAATCATGAGTGAACAGATCTGCCAACTGCTAACAAGTTTATACCTGGCTTAATTAGTTCAGTTTTTCTTTTGCCCAGTGCTCATAACCCAAATTCAAACTTTGCAGTTTCCTGCAAGTGATAATATACTGACTGCCCTCCTTCAGATTCTAGTGGCACTACAGTTCTCATGAAAATGTTTCAAAGATGACTTAAGGGCCATATTTCTTCTCCTTTTCCATTTTGCAGTATCTAAACTTTTTGCTTGACACTTTTGTTAAAAAATAGACAAAGTATATATACATTTATTAATTAAACATTTAAGCCCCAATAATTAAAATCTCAGTTCTCAACAAAAGGCAAGTGAAACTACCTGTATGTTCATTTAGTAGCAAGTAATTCTGAATGTGCAAACCTGCCTGCATTTTTGTGTCAACGACCTGCCTTCCTATAGAAACACACTCATCAACACTTATGCAGGCATATGCAACAGTGTTGCAATTGCTCTTCTTCACAATAAAATGTTCATCCATCAGTTAACTGTGTCCCTTGCCTCTTAACTGCAATGGAAGGAAAACCTTCCACACTATTTATTCATATTTTCTTTCCTCCATTAGTTTGAATAAAGCTAAATGTTAACTGCCAAAGGGGTTCCCAGCACAGTATTCCTGTGCTGTATTTCCTACTGACCACTGTCTCCATTGCAATTTTTTTTCTGCCTTTCAGTACTGAAGCACCATCACCATAAAAATCCTGTTTTGTGGGACTTCCAAATGTTAAAGCTGCCTCTCTTCACATGAATTTAACATCTACTTTTTTTGACATTTAATTGCTTCTGTGACTGGTTGCAAGACCCACTGCAACTGTGTTCTCATCTAGGGATGACGCTATAGGGACATGGAAAAACAGTAAAAAACAACCATCCTGTTCTATGTGAATGTCCTTAGTGATTGAAAGGGGGAAAACAAAGAAGAAAAAAGCTCATAAGATTTTTAGCAGAAGGTGCAATCATCCCTGGAAGCAAAACCCATAGTTTAAAGGGAATGGGCTGTGTTTGACACTTTGCCTGCACCTCCTGACGGGAACGCCCAACCGCTGAAATATGGAAGAGATATTTCAGAAGAGATATTTCATAAGAGATATTTCAGAAGAGATGGTGGATTTGTAGCCTCTGTGTACACTCATTTTGCCAGGCCAAATTTCTCCTGAACAGCCAGTGTTTATAAGCCACTTCTCAAATGACACAGCCTCTGGTTTGCTTAAAGTGCCAGCTGTAAATGGAGGCTGCTTTGGAGCTATTTCACAAGCAGATCAGTTTTCTCTCTGTGTGTCTGTGCTATTGTTCAAATCAGCAGTTTGGGCTCGAAACTCATCTTCCTCTCACCATCTTCTGTTTGATTTTGTGGAGCAGCCTGAGAGCACACAACATGGCCTCCTTCGGGGTAAAACCAAATGGGAAATTCTGCTCCCAAAGTGCCTTGTTATCTCTGGGAAAGCTGGGGATGTTCAGTCCATGAGGAACAGCTAGAGCTGGCCAACAAAAACACGCTCAAAAGGGGGATGGCTGGGGACTTGGTACCCACTGCTTTATGCTACACTGAACTTCTGTGGGAATGTTTAAATTTTAATATTTTTTTCAAGGGGAATGAAACCTCAAGAACTATCTACTATTTCTTCTTATATTATAAATAGCCATCCGTGACAAATGGCTGTTTAATGACAGAGGAACAGCAGCTAAAAAGTAGGCTGAAAGTATATATGCTGAAAGGTAAATCCTGGCCCCACTAGAGTCCATGGAATAATTAACTTGCTTTTGACCTGGAAGGTCTCCGCTCCTTTCCCTGCCAGAAACAAATTTATTCTGCAATAATTTCAGAAGGCAGTACCTGAATCAAGGCCACACAGAACTGTTGCTGTGAATGCATTTCACCCACACGTTATAATGGTGATTTTTTTTCAAAACTGCCATTTTTGAAGGTAAATGTGGTTAAGACAAGAGTAACTAACCCAATCAAATGAAACTAATAGGAAAATAAAAAACCCTTTTCTTGTCCTAGTTAATCACCTGGACTCCCTTGACAGCCTGCAGACAGATAAGAAGGAGAAGGCAATTCCCTAGGGAACCCAGACAATCCCCTAGGAACATATGCCCACCTTAAAGTTGCCAAAGTTTAAACAAATTCTGTCTTCCCTTACCAGGAACTTAAAGGAGGCTGCTCTGATACAAAAGAACACAACTCTGTTTTACAGCTGCCTGCACAGGAACACCTGCCCAGGTGACACAAAGTCTCAGAGATACACCCACCATGCACACTGTGCACACCAGCTCTGCCCATTCCACCTTACAGGGACAGTCACACAAGGGGCTGCCCACAGCCTCTCCTCCCTCAGCTCCTGCACAGCGCCCAGGATGCCTGGTGAGCTCCTCTTGTCACACTCAGCTACATTTGTCAGTGGACAGGTCTGGTCTACACACAAAGAAGTCATAATGTAAACTTCATGGTGGGGCCTGGACAAGAAGAGATATCCTGGATGCCCAGTCAGAAGGAACAGAGGTTCAGAAGTGTCTCTGTGGGAGCTGGAAGAGAAAGACACAAGTAAGGGGATACAACCATGGTGAGAAGCAATGCCAAATGAGTGTCAAAATCTCAGACCACCAGGTACTGGTGGATCTACAAACTCCACCGAACACTTGGCAGAGAACTTACTTTGATCCCAGACATGTTGGGCCAACACTCCTAAACAAAGAAAGCAAACCATACTGTAAAGAAAGGAGAAACAGATCATAGGTCCCTTGAGTTATTGGGGTTGGAAGGGACATTAAAGACCATCTAGTTCCAACTTCCCTGCCATGGGGAGAGACATCTTCCACTAGCCCAGGTTGCTCAAAGCCCCATCCAACCTGGAACACTTCCAGGGATGAGACATCCACAGCTTCTCTGGGAAGCCTTCCAGTGCATCACCACCTTCACACTGAATCATTTCTACCTTATCTCTCATCTAAACCTGCCCTCTTCCAGTGTAAAGCCATTACTATGTGCCTTTGTAGAAAGTCCCTCTCCAGCTTTCTTGGAGGCTAAGTTTCTTACAGAATCCTAATTTCTGTCCCTGGAGTCCTTCACTGCAGAGCTGAAGAGAGTAAATGGAGAGTAGGTCAGACAAGGGAGGAGAAGGGAGATCACGCACCTCCAGAACTGCCTGATTTTAAACAATGTATTTCAGTCCAGGCTGTGTGTCAAAGCTCACCATATTCACTTCCGAATATCTGAGTCTCAGCCAAATTTTGACATAAATTTCTGGTCTCAGAGGTCTCTGCTAGCTTAATTGACCCAAGCATTGGAGAGGCAGCAGGAGAATCTAGTCCTCCAGCTAGGGGAAAGATAAAGATCAAAGCAGAGCTTCTGTTGCTTCAGCAACTTTTTTTTAGTTGCTGAAGAATCCCAGGGCAGAGAGAAATGATGTGTGCAGTATCAGACATTGAAAAACCCAGTGTAAGAAAAGTTCCATGGAAAATGAGTTTTCATCACCTCTGCTATGAAAGAGCTACCTTGCTTCAGTCTGTGGCACAAGGTGATGGAAACCTTGCCATGTACTTTGCTGCTCATTATAGGAACTTCTTTTCAGCCTTGGGAACAATCTAGAAACTGCAGTTTTCTGCACAGCATTCTTGCCTGACATTTCTAGGAATGCTGGCCTCATTTCTTCCAGAGCAAAATACAATCTCACAGTGCCAGCCCGATGTCATCTTTGTTGACATCTGGAGTTAACAGCCTGGAAAGTGCACTCTGGAGCTCTCCTTCACTGCCCAAAGCCTTTATTTCTACTCAGGGCCTCTTCCCTGACTTCTGCATGTCCCATCAGCCTGTGGTACACCTGCTCCCACTGTTTACAGAGCAAAGTCCGTTGTAGTCCTCTTACCCCAACCCTCCCATCTTTAGCAGGTCCCCTCCCCTCAGAACGAACAGACTTCTGTGTACTCCGCCAGGCCTGCAGCTGCTGCATAGCAAGCAGTTGGGAATAAATCTGTCCCAGTGCATATTATTCAGAAGCTTTTTCCTGATGTGAAAGTTCCTGATCCACTGGAACTGAACATTTGTGGAGCAGGAGGCTGATAAGATGACCTCCAGAGATCCTTGCCAAACTATGTGCTTCTACCAGTCTGAAACCTTCAAGAAACACTGACTCTCATGAAAACTTAATTTCAGACATGACAGCAGTGCTCCCACAGGACTTATTTTGTATGGTATTTCCAAGTTGACAAAACTCTTGCACAGAAAATAAACCAGCAAGAAACTCGTTCTGCTGGTTGGGTGTTGGTGTATTTATAGCTGCACCTTCTTAAAGAAGCTGCTGCTTTACCTGTAGACCTGAAAATAGCACTATCTACACACAGAGGAGGTGTACAATGCAGGCAGCCAAATTTCTTAGGTCAAGACATACAGTGCTGTCTTAAAGATATATTTTGTAAAGAAAAAAAAAAAAACAGGTTTGGTTCTTAAGGATTTTTCCATGATTTGGCAAATATGAATTTTAAAATAGCATTTCAGTATTGGATGCTCACATCCAACAGGCTCGGGCAATTGAGAGAACTTTGGAAAAATCCCCTATTTTGAAGTTCTTAAAAAACACAAGTTGCAAGAATGAGTAGTTCTGCAATCAGAAAGCAATTCCATTTGAAGTCAAATTCAGATAATCAAAGGGCCATCAAGCTGTAACCCCCCTAATTATCTTCCAAAACCAAGTGGCCAAAGCAGGCATTCAATGCTTCCCACTTCCTGGTAATGCAAAAGTCAACCAGTAAGATGCAGCCTCACATCCCTGAGCGGGCACTTCCTCCGTATTCCAAACCCGTGTCAGAATAACATCAGTTGAGCACTTGGCTTTGTGTCCTCTCACCTATGCTTAGTTGCCATTTTAGACAGCAGTGTAAACTCTGTGTGAACAAGAACCGACATTTGCAGTACTCAAGTTTATTCTGGCTCTGAATACAAGTTCCAGTGGAATCCATTTAATATTTTTTTTGAAATTTTCGTCATGCTGAGTGTGAGCAATAGCTAAAACTGGGCTTTAGACACAATGTAAATACAGCTACAGAAAAGGATTGCTTGGAAATGGCCAGTAGCAGAGTGCTGAGGCCCAACAGATGCGCACCCCCTTAGGGCTTTCGCAACTCCTTTCCTGTATCTAGCAGGTTTCCATAACCCATTCACTTTTAGAGGCTGTGTTAATGGTGAAAGGGAGAGAGTAATGGAAATCTCTTCCTTATACCACCCCCTTGAAGAATTCCAAAGAACAAGTCAAAGCATTTGGAAAAGTAAATGCTTTGGAGAGCTACATCTTGAACAGAAAAGCAAGCATAAATATCTGGAACTTCCCAAAACCTACCAAAAATTCTTGACAGCATCCAGAAGCGCTCTGCAGGAATTCACATGACCCATCTTCCTACTGTTCAATGGAAAAAAGGAATGACTGCTAAAGAGAATTTATTTTTTTTTTTGTCTGGGAAAAATCAGATTGAGAAGCAAGGCTTTTCAGGTGGTTATTAAAACACGCAAGTGATTCTGATAAAATAACTCAGGTCAACACAGCTCACGAGAATCACTGTGATAGACACTACAAATATTTTCAGGGAAAGCATTAAGACTGATGTTGGGGAAAAAAAAAGGCAGAAAAAAATCTAACAAACTTAGGTTGTTAGTCAAACACAGAACTAAATAATAAATAAACTTTAAGCTCAGTCCTAACAGGAAAAAAATGTAAAAAGGTAAACATGGGCCTACTAGTTTTTAAAAGCACAGCTACTGCACTGTCTCACTACAAAAAATGAGTCCTACTCCATGCCTTGTAGATTTCCAGAAACCTGTTAGTATTTTCCTCCCAGGATAAGCTAAATTACTTATTTGTATTCTTGAAGGCATTTAAGTATCACTGCCACTTGAGAACAGAACATATGGAGAAACTTCATCGAAGAAATCTGGAATGCATCAATTGAGGATTTCTTCTCTCTATGACATTTCCTCATGTTAATGATAGTTGAGAAAAAACCTTAAAAACTCCCCAAATCTCTGGGCAGTAAGCAGCTGCATCAGCCTATTCTTGGATTAGGTCCTTTCAGCTGAACTGGAAAAACAGCCTAGGAAGAAAGGGGAGTGGAAGATGGGAAGTTACAAAGTTCCTTAAGGTCTGAAAGTGGGGGAACAAACAGAGATTTTTAGTGTTTATGATTGTACAAACTCAGAAACAAATTCTAACTCACTGAACTAGGTTCTAGAGGTTTTTTGGCACTGCTATCATGTGATTACCATCATTCCTCACATGCTAAAAAATTCCGAGTCAGTTTTCCAAATTTCTGATTTCCTGAAAACAAGCAAGAGCAGGCTGCAAAAGCAGTAAATTCCAGTTAAAAAAAAAAAAATCACCAAAATCAAAGCTTGGTACAATCCCTGATAAGGTGTTTAGTTTCTATAGAAACAAATGGCTGTTTTATTGACTTCGCTACTCAACCTTCGGTACATTGACATGTTAATTTGTTAAAAAGAGCTCCACTGGCAAGGTGTGGAGCAGTTCAGTTGAACCCTGTCCAGAGGGAAGGCATGCAAGGCCAGAGGCACCGGGAGATTCACAGCGTGGTAGCTTTTTTATCTTATATACCACCAACCCAGTGGTTAGCCTAGAGAAGACTGGAAAGGGACCGCATCAAAGATATAAATATCCTAAAGGAATGTGTCAAGAGGATAGTGCCAGACTCCTTTTGCTGGTGCCTAGCGACAGGACGAGGACTAAAGGCCATAAACTGAAATACAAGTTCCACCTCAACGTAAGGGAGAGCTGCTTTACGCAGAGTGGCAGAGCACTGGAATGGGCTGCCCAGGGATGTGGCTCCCTCTCTGGAGGCGTTCCAAACCCACCTGGACACGTTCCTGTGTCACCTGCTCCAGATGGCCCTGCCTTGGTAGAGGGGCTGGACTGAATGATCTCCAGAAGTCCCTTCCAACTCTAATGATTCTGGGAACCTCCCTGAGAAATGGTGAAAAATCCCGGCTGCTGCAGGGAAGACTGACTAGAAATGCAACAAGAAATTCGACAAGAAACGCAAGTGGAAAGGACAGAACCAGCGACGGGCGCTGGGCTTGAAGCACCTGCGGGCATCGAGGGAAACCCCTGTTCCCCCCTCCCACAGGGCACCCCTGGGTTCCGGCACACGGAGGCCTCACACGCCCCCGCCCCCATCCCCGCCCCCGCTTCCCCCG
>WBNO01023484.1:0-38237 GCA_013400575.1 Peucedramus taeniatus | reverse complement strand
CTCGCCGCGGGCCCGGCGGGGGCTCCGGCCGGCCAGGGAAATCCCGGCGTCCGGCCGAGGAAGGGGGTTCCCGGGGTTCCCCGGCCGAGGAAGCGGGTTCCCGGGGATCCCTGGCGGAGGAGCGAGAACGTGTCCATATTAATCAGGGATGGAGCGAGGCAGACAATGCGGATGGGGGATCGCGGTGTGTGAGAGAATGACGGGAGCGGGGATAAAGGCGGCAGCGCTGTCACACGCAGCGCCGGTGTGCGCTGCCTTCCCCTGCTCACGCACCGGGTGTTGGATACAAAAGGAGGCCCGATCTCCAAATCACTGATGGTGTGCGGCTTGGCTGAGATGGGGATGACAGCTGCCAGCCTGGAAAACAAGCAGCTAACTTTATGTAGGATTGGGGGAGAGAAATTGCAGGCTGCGGAGAAACTGGAGTGCTTTGAGAGAAAATGAGTCCGTGAACCAAATTTTCTTCACTGCTTGACGTTTATTTGACAGCTCTTTGTGGCTGTCAAATATTTCTTCTATAGCAATTGCTAATGGTATGTGTAATAGCTTGCAGATTTTACTTTTGCCCTTTTATACAGGAATTCTTAAAAACTTCATCTTTAATTTCTCACAAATTTATGTGTGAATAAAACGTGATCTTAAATCATCACCGGATAGACACCTAAAGTGCTTTTACACTAAAGATAAATGTTATTTAATGATTCTAAACAATATTTAAGTATTTTTAAGTCTTCAAAAGCATAAGCTCTTGGTTGTACTCTCCTGGTTTTGATACTACCAGTAGGCCAGGGTCCAGCTCACTTCACAGTTGTTTGTAGTTAGGTCACTTTTCCTAGACCAGTGTTTGCTGAGATGCCTCTTAGAGCAAGTGAGGTTTGAGAGTGTATAATGAGGAAAATAGGTCGTTTTGAAAACAATTTCTGCCTAACTACATTATCTATATGCTGACACAAGAAAAAGAAACGATAAAACATATTCAAAATCTGAAGTGTGTTAGTGTGGAGTGTATTTTTTTTTCCTTTGCCTGATAATGCATTTTACAGAATCCTGCTTCTTGGGGGGCCTAGCCATTCCTACGGAATTGATTTGCTTTCTCCATAGGTACTGCATTCAAATTTGGCATAGACCCTCTTCCTTTAGAGTGACAAATGGAGAGATGATGCTGTACTAGGACTTATTGCTTGCACTGTTTTGGTTTGGAGTAAGATCTAGGCCTTTGAACTTGAAAGAACCCCAGTGAGTTTTCATTGTTTTTTATGTTGATAGGCCCTTAGAAAACATTTAGCATGTAATTATCACACTTTGCTCCAAGTGAGAGAGCTCATCTGTTTTTTCTTTAATGTTGACATATTGATATAAAATACAAGCCCCCTTTCAGTCTTCATAATGCTTTCTTGGTTTTTGTAAAATTTTTTTTCTTCTTAGCACAGCAGCGGCTCTTACACCTACTTTTTGATACAGGAAGCTTCAAAATGTTTGGTAATTATTATATGGAGAGGGCTGCAGCAGTGCTGTTAAGTAGTGACTATTCTGAAAAATCAAGTGACTCCTTGTTCTGAGCTGCAGGTCAGAAATTTCGACTTCATAAATATAATTTTCCTAAAAATGCAGTAGCTGTGTATCAGAACTTGTAATGCAGTGAAATCAGAATGATTCATAAATAGGGTTGAGGCACACACATATGTGCTGGAAATGCCAGTTCAATTTTATCAGTAGCATTGCTGCTTATTACTTTTCTGTCAATGTAGATCAAGATCTAGATAGCTTAATAAATTCTCATGCACATACTCATAGAAGTCAGGATCTTGGAACATCTTGTGTCTCTGTGATGTTTCTTTCCTCTCACTTTATAGGCTTTTTTGAGTTTGTGCTGCAGCCAGTGGTCAGGTTTTTTTTTTTTTTTTTTGTCTGTATTCTGAATGATAGTTGTTTCTCAAAATCAGATTTTGGGATCATATTTCTGTATTGTATGCTTTCAGTAATGGATTTGTGTTCTGCATCTAAGGAGTAATCACTTAGAACCCAAGGCATTTATTGGTGCAGTCCCTGTGTGTTCAGGATACAGGGCACTGCTGGATTTCATAATCGAGTATTTGATACATTATGCTTAATAACCAGTGTAGATGTGTGAAGGCAGTGTTTTTTGGAAACCATCCTTCTCCTGAAGTATTGCTCTGCTCTTAAGTAGTTGACAAAATGTGAGGAAGTAGTTTTTTTTCCAGTTTGGTTTGGTGCATTTTTTGTCATTCTGTTCTACAGTTCTTACTAGGTTTTCTGTGTAATTTGTTATCACACTTATTCATGCAGCAACTGTGAGAATGGCAAAACACTTCAAAGAAAAGAGGAGAAAGTAACTGTAGAACCACAAATAATCAGAGGACTCCTGAGCACATCTACTCATCATCTGAAAATACTTCTTAGCTAGTGTTTTTGAAAATGTAGGTTAATATTGCACCTTGATGGTAATTATTAGTCCTCTGTCAAATAAGCTGAAGCAGTGTTGACTTCTTTACTCAGATGTCTGGGAGCTGGTGACACTGAAGAGAGTTCACAGAGGACAAGGTCATATTTAATTTTGTAGTTATATTAGGATTCATCTTTTGAAATGGATACTAGGCTAAGCTTTTGTTTAGGATGAACTGAGGTAATTAAGGTTTTTCTAGTAAGTTTATTAAGGAAGACAGGTAACTTGGAATTTTTTTCCCAAGCAATTTGTTGTCTGCATACTGAATATGAGGAGTTTAATGGGAGAAAAATTCAGTATGGCCTGCAGTTTGAGAAACAACTCCATAGAGTATTTGGGATGTAAATAATTAATGGCTTTAGTATTTGAAAAAGAGGTGTCCAGCTTCTGTTGCAATGAGTGTTAGGTATATTTTGTCAATTATCCACCTCTTTTAGGGTTGGAGACTTTGTGCTTTGTGAAGGAAGTTTGACACAGTTTCATAGATAAGTTAATCTTAGTAAGTTTCTTAGTATATTTCTTAATTTTATATTGGGTTAGGAAGTGGGTGTAACCATGACAAATAGCCTTTTCTTGGCTGTTATGAAACCTCACAGGAGTAGTTTAACTTGCTGCTCTGGGAAGGAGAAGGGGAGTCTTTCACTTTACATAAATGGCTTTCCGTACATGAACTAACCTTCAGAGACAGGATTCATCTCAAAGCTTTGACTTTGTTTTTACCTTGTACTAAGAAAGTTCTTGTCAGCTAAACCATTTAAGTCCTAGCATAGAGTAAGATGTAATTTTTTAAGTGGTCATTGACACAATGTTAATGTGGTCTTTTCTCTCCTCCTGAAGATGGAATGTAATGAATTTGGTTAAATAGAGGGTGTTCTGAGTATGAGTGTTTAGAAGTGCCATGTAGTAAGTTTTCTGGCAGTGACATCTTTGAAACCAGTAGCACACCTGAGAAAAGTTAATTTGAAGCTTCAGTGAGTCTGTATGTAGAGTCAGCTTTAGGGGAAGAAAGGATGATCTCGTTCTTTACATGACTGTTTTCCCTTAATAATACATTCAGTGCCTGTCTCTATTATTTGAATGTTAGTTTAGGCCGTGCCTGAACTGAAAATTTAAGTTGTGTACTTTGCATTGCCTGCATTGTTTGCACTCTCTGAATTTATGTGGAAAATAAGCTAGCAAGAACATACCTTTTTAATCTGCACATCAATTTAAGGTACTGTGCATATCCACTGTGATCAGTGGATATGTGACTGCTACTCTGGCAAACACCATCCCCCCTTGCATTTACTGGTGAGCAAATCTGTTAAAAATCTCAAGCAGATGTTGCTGGAAGGAGCTGGCGTAGGGTGTGGTGTGGCTGTGCAGGGAGCCAGCACGGATGTGGAGTTGGTGTCTTGGCCCTACGCGTGTGCAGCAGCTACGCAGAGAGGGAGAGAGAGCTCCTGATAACGCAAGTGTTCATGTTAGAGTGATACTGCAAAACCTGAAGCCCCTCTGCTTCAACCACAGGCGTGCTGGGAGAGTACCTGTTCTCTTGTGTAGAGGAAGGCAGCCCAAGCATGAACTTCTGTGCTGTTACTTCTGTGTGATCTGCATTGCTGCCCCACGTTGGGGAAAAGGAGGGATTGACAGATGCACTCTTAAATAGAGAATCTGCAAGTTTTGTGCAGATAATACAGTACTTCTTTTAGCTTAAATTATTTATTTTGATGTTCTTTAAATTCTTCCTAATCTACTTAGCCAAAGTGCAGGTAGCCCACCTCAAACAGGAATAGGTGGTTTAATTACTGTGAAGCCATAACTGATGTATTATTTGAATTCCCTGAGTTACAGCTGGTTGATAAACTTAAGTAACAGGCAAAGTGTTGAACTTGGTTTTAGGATTAATTTCTTGAAAGCATAGCCAAATTTAGATTGTGCTCTTTCAGAAGAGAAGAAGGGAACGGTATGACTGTCATGACATTATTATCATCAGATCCTTAGCTGGAAACACTTTTTAAAATATAAAATGGTTTGGCTGCCTCAAAAGATTTGCACCACCACTATGGTAATATAGACTGTTACAAGATTCATACCTGGAGCAGTGCATTAAGATTTGATCTTACTTAGTATTGTTACTTAAGAACAATAATTTGGAAGGTTAAGCATCAGAATGTACATGTCTGGTTGAATGTGGAAGGTTAACTTTACATAGGCCAGTACTCTAGGTCTTTTTGGACTTTGCTCTGCCAGGGTCCTCTTCTGATTACAATTGCATGCTACACCCCAGATGCTGCTTTTTAAAGAGTACATATGTAATTGTCTGTGAATGTTCTTACTGAAACTTTCCTGAGATGTTGTAAGTCAAAGTAATTGCTCTCCTCTGAAGGCGGAGGTTTGTTTTCCCCGCCTCTTACGTTGCACTAAGTTTCTGATCCCATAGGAAACTGACTTCAGTTGCTAAAATGATATAAAGATAGCCCTGCTTAAGTGAAGTAAATACAATTTAGTGCATTAGTTGAACTGGTTTATCTCCTTCTTGGGTGTGCATCAGAATATTTTGAAAAGTGCTGCAGGAGGGAGAGTTGGTAGTGAAGAACGGCAAAGAGGAAGCAGGGTTGAGTTCCTTCCATTTTGAAAGCAGCAAGTTTATTTTGGCTACTGTAATGTGAAACTGTACTGTGAATGTGATCTGGGCTGAGAGTAGTTGTGACCTGTCACAAGGAATTTGGTAAAATAGTAATTGGGGCACAAATATTGCTTTCTTTTTCCTTCTCAAATCATATATGTAAGTTTTGAGCATATTTGTTGGACCCATGATAAAGTAAGACTAATTGACTAAGATATTAGTAGCTGTATTTTAAGGTTGGCACTGCAAGTCAAAGCTGTCAGAGAACAACATTTTTAATTCTAAGAACAGTAAGGTATCAGTCAAAAACATTTATGCACTAAATATTTGTAAAAGTTAAAAACTATATACAATGGCATACATTTGAGGTAATTTTTGGTATAATATGTATTTATGAAATATTCTGATTGCCATGTAGGATGTTTGTCAAATTTGTGATTCAATCAAAAAATAGATGTGAAGGGTGTGACATTTTCTTTCTTAAACAATCTAAAGTAGATAACTGTTCAGTACACAATTATATTTACATGAAAAATGACTTGGTGCTTGAGGAAAAACGACCAAGGATGTACCTAAGCTTGGCAAACTGCAAGTTGTTGTGGCTGCCTTTTCACATTTCTGGCACAGATGTATTTGAAACTTATATGAAGAAGGGAAGGGGGTTCAAGGTATTTGTTTTAGTGATTACACTAGCAGCAATCTAATTTGCAGGTAATTTTGCAAGATGCTTAGTGTAAAAGCTGCTGTTTTGTCTTTCTCTGCATCAACAGCCACTTATGCAGGAAAAAAACATATACAGAAAAACTACTTGTGCTTTTCAGTTGTACAGACTTTTTTTTAACCTTGAGTTCATTGAAGTCCACTAAGGATTTGGCTCTTAGCAACAGTTCCAGCTAGGAGACTGCAGTAGCTGGCATCTGTGTGTGCCCCAGAGAAAACGTGAAGACAAGGCCTGGTTGCAGTAGTTAGAGGATTTTAAATTGAGAGGAACAATTTGGAGAAAAGAGATGTTGAAACAAATGCACAAATCTAATTTTCACAGTGCACACATGTATTTTGTCCAAACCCTTAAGCTTGACAGTTTAAGTGAGGATGACACAGCATTAGTTACTCCATTATAGGAATAATTATCCAAACTTCAGATCTTATTTGCTCTTTCTGGCATAGAACTGTTTTGACAGTAAACTCCGTGCTCTATTTCTAAAAGTCTTTCTGTGCTTAAAAAATGCTGGTCACCAACATTGCTTTCTTTTCTCCTACCCTTCCCCTTTAGGGAAATTAGTATTTGCTTAAATTTAATTTTTTTTTTGTTTTATATGAGAGAGAACACATACGCACTGATACAAAGTTATTAATTGTGACAATTCTAAACAGTTGAAACATACTGAAAACCTGAATAGAAAAGTTTAAGGTGGGAACACTGGTTGTCTGTATTTATGCCTAAAACTGCCAGTTGGTTCCAAGTGAGCAGTGATGTAACTGTTAAATTTGCTGTCTTAGAAAATTTTGTCTGCATCTCACAAGTCTTACTGCTACCCAGCACTTGTCAGGGGAATTTCTCATACTAAATATGCTTCACCCAGTCTTTCAGCAAATCCTAGCTGCTGCACTTTAAAGTGCAGTGTGTTTTACAGCAGCAATCCATACTTGAATTCCCTGAATATTTAACATCCCAACTTGATTATTTTGTTGCAGTTCTAAAAATTATTTTGGTGTAGCATCTTACAGTTTGTCTTGCTGGCTAGTTTTTGTAATCCCAAGCCAGTTGCTGTTGAGGTGATTTCTCAAATTACTTATATCTGCAGTGGAGATGGAATGTGTATTTTCTGTAATGTTATTTTGGACAGCTGTTTATATTTAAGTGTTACTGCCTTTTATCAGAAAATATGCCCAAAGACATTTTGGTCTATCTTTCTGATTTAGTTTTTACATTATGGTGTTTTATTATAGAGTGCAGAATAAAAAACTTTGAAAATATTTCTATGATTAGTACTATTTTGGGCATTAGCTGTGATTGGATTTCTTGCTATCATTGTTGTTTTATTGCCAGCCATGAGGTCTGCCACTTTAATTTGTGGCAGCAGTAGTGTAACGCAGCAGATAAAGGTACCAAGGCTGATGGAGATTTCAATAATCCTACAAAATTTGTCTTCAGCAAAAAAAAGCCCAAAAAATAATCCACGTTCAAGAGAGTGTGTTTTTTGTTTGTCAAATGAATCAGTTCAAAATATCTCAAATAGCTGAGGGTGATAATATCCATGCAGCTGTAGTTTGCCTATTCATTAGAAGATAGCCCAGAAAGAACCTGCTCTATACCCAGGTCTTGCTGGTGTTACTTTCTGCAGCATGTTTGTCATCATCTCTAGTTAAGCTGGATGCTAATTTTGTCCTTTTTTTTCTATGTACTATAGAAGTAGTAGTTGATTACTTTAATCCAAACCTGTGATAAAACAGCACTTTTAAAATTTGCTTACCATCCTTCATTATGCTTCATTCTCTGTCACCTGTTACATTTCCTCCACCTCTCACCTCTTTCACCTTTGGGATGGATTATCTCTTGTCACCAGTGAGTTGGGAATGGGAAGAAAGGCAACACACTCCATGGATTTTCAGAAGGCATAAGACTTACTTCATTACAATCTCCCAATATTTATAACCAACATGGTTCACCCAGAACCTGATTGGGTCTTAATAACACCTGTCAGCCATTGGTTAATTAGGAACCACCTTTTGGTTAACATCTTATGAGAAACAGCTGTTCAAAATACCAGTTGTAGAGCCTTAACATAAGAATTGTTTTAATTCTTTTCTCTGAGCTTCTTACAGCTTTTCCCAAAACAGTTCCTGGGAAAGTTTATCTGGCTTTCTTTCTCTGACCAGGCTGTCGCAACCACAGTCTCTCTCTATAGCTCTAGAGAGTTCTGATACAGTGAAATGAATCTTGATTGGGATCTCTGGATTCTACTGAAAATTGTAATTTCACAGTGTAGGTGTCAGTGTGGAGTCTGACATTGACTTTACATAAACAAAGGTTTGTGCTACAGCGTTTTTCCAAAAACTTAACTGGAGATTAAGTCACTTGCCTACGGGAATAAAGTTGAACCTATGCCTTACTCTGTTTTTGCTTGAAGCTGTTGGAGTTTGTCACTTCCTTCAGTAAGGGTGGTATCATTTTAATTTCTTGTTCGTTTTGCAAAATAAGTTTTCTTAAATGTGTTTCTGTATTTATTCTTTCATTTATTGTATGAAATTCTTGCTATTCTCTATCCAGCCTGAAAATGGTCAGAGCTGTATTTTTTTCTCTAGCAAATATCAAGATAAGTTCTTTTGAAGAGAATCTATGGCTTTTAATTCATTTCATATTTTTTTAGTATAAGTGAATTATTGTTGTCTGATCTTTAATGAATATCTCTCTTAGGTTGTTGGAACTCTTTTCTTCGGCTTTGACCACAGTACATTATTAACAGCAGTTTTTCTTTTCTCAATTTCCATTTTTTAAGTCATTGTATACACAATTCACTGACTTTGACAAAATGTGTCTGTCTCTAGGGCAGTAATTTAAAGGTACTTAATTAAACCTTAAAATGAGATGGATCATAACATCTTGTTATTGTGGGGCAGATTGGGTAGGCAGAAGGTAATCTGGCAAGGAGTGCCCTGTTCCTCATGGGAAGGCTGAGGACTAACAGGCTGTTTTGCTGGAGTGGCCAACGTTTGTTTTTTTTCTCTTGTGGTGCAGGATCTGTATCTGGCAAGATTGTTACCAGAATTAATATGGTCGTAGGCAAAATGTGATGCAGGAGGTACTCAGTGTGCTGCTTCACGAGTTCTTCTAGAGGAACCAAAACACTGAGCT
Organism: Peucedramus taeniatus; assembly: GCA_013400575.1. Taxonomy (NCBI): domain Eukaryota; kingdom Metazoa; phylum Chordata; class Aves; order Passeriformes; family Fringillidae; genus Peucedramus; species Peucedramus taeniatus. The sequence goes on along the minus strand of WBNO01023484.1, from coordinate 29,309 downwards.
TACACTGAGGGAACACCTGAAGTTTCATGGCCGGGGTGCAGGCAGATGGAAAAAAAAGAATTCTTTTTTTTCTGGCAGTGCAAAAAAGTATTAGGATCAGCTCTGCCCCTCAGAAGCTGTGGTTTCTTATTTTGCCTGCTCTGTACATCAAACAAAGCGGTTTGGCTGCTTGCTTTTCTGGCGTGGTTGCTCTCTACTCTTTATTCCAGGCCTCAGTCCATTCCTCTCTAAATCAAAGATGCAGTGTCTGAGAGAAAGGTCTTGAAGATGTGTTTTTAATGGAAGATAGAGCAGTGTGAGAAGGAGGTCTGGTATCATTTGAAAAGCAGTTTCTAGCAAGTTTGCAGAAGTGACATGCAGATAACACTGTAATGTCAGAGTTTTTGTTGAATACTTCAAGGCTTGGAATTGGCAAGTAAAGGACTGGACATGCTAAGTGATCTTTCCCTGTTGCTAAAACTAATTCAGAATGAGAATAAGGTCGTTGGACTTTATAGCAAAGCAATTAAAATTCAGTTCTTGTTTGTGCTTGGTTTTTAATAAAATCGCTTGTACAAAACATACAGTTGCTTTTCTCTAGTCAAGACATGGAGTATTTAATAATGTGACAGTTCTTACTTTTAAAAATATTTTTATAGCATTTGAATGCTCTAATCAAAGGCCATTTTCCAACTTTGCACAAAGTGATCACAACTCCCAAAAGCTTAGAGCAAATGAAAATGGTGAAGAGATGATTTGGGTTCCTGCAGTAGCCTCAGCTGGGACCAGAACGTGGCTCTCCAGGCTTTGAGCTGGTATGCTGGTAAATTCACAGCCTCCCTGGTGGCTCGTAAAGAACTCCTCAAGGAACATTAACAATCTCATCACAGTGGGACACAAAAAGGTCCCTATGATTTTCAGTGACTGAATTTTTATTTTGATAACATTTTTAATGGAATCACTACAGCAATGTTCTGACTGTAAAAATGGGATTTTTTCTTTTCTTTGCCTTAATGGGGTCTTTTAATTTTCACTCCCTCTAGTTAAACAAGTATACAGCTTCCTAGCTGTGTTTTGATAGGTAGCATTTTTTTGTTGTTCAGTGTAGTAACACTGCTCATGCTATTATTGCATGTGTTTTTTTCAGGTATCCTAGAATTTAGAACCATGGAGTTCTAAATTCCCATTATTCGTGTTTTATTATAACAAGAGGATATACTTCCTAAAATGATGGATAGTTAAATAGCTTACAACCTTAATTGTTTTAAGATTCAGAACTCACCCAGCTGAGTTGGTTGATCCAGTTGTTTAGCTGTGGTGTTCTGGCTGAAGAAATAACCTTCTGCTAAATGTTAAACAAAACAGCTTTAAGGACTTTGTGCGGTTGAACAGAATGTGGTACCACAAAATGATGATTTGATGCATTCTGCACCAGAGAACAGATTTCTCTCTGGGTTTGCAAACTATACTTTTGGAAGTCTACTGCCATAGAAGGGCCTCAGATTGAGTCTGACTCATTCTCCTGTAGTGTATTTTTCTTTTTTTCCCCCCAGAAATGACACTAGGTGTTTAGGCAACTTGTAGCTATAGATCTACTTGACTACCAAATCGTCTAGATAATGTGCTAAATAGCATGTAGGCATGCTGTAACTCCTTTGTGGCATTCCTGTCAGGATCATACCATTTGTGATTTCTTCCTGATTGTTAACTACAACTTTTTTTTTTTTTTTTTTTTTTTTTTTTTTTTTTAAGGAAAGGGGCCATACTGTTTCATAGCTTATGGATGTTTACTTATTTAAAAAACATGATTGACTTTGTATTCCCCTTGAGCTAGGCTGTGGCCATCCTCTGCACTGTGGTGTGGGGTTATGGTTCTGGGTTTTTTTTTTTATTCAGAGTGGGATGTTTTCAGTGTCACTTAAATCTGAAGACAGGGTGTAAGTAGATTCTGAGCTAGAGGAACCAGTCGCCCATCTTAAGAATTCATTGATAGTTAGAGGCATTTCACAAATTCTACAGCTGTCTGCCCCTGGTCCTGCTGCCTGCTATAGAAACAGAGTACTTCCAGCTGGATATTTAAGTATCCAGGAATTTTTTTACTGAATGTGTAACTCTCTGACACTTCCTTGACTCATTGGTGTAACTTTTTTCCTGTGTCACTGACCATAGAGGGATTCTATACAGTAAAACATGAGCTCCTAGCTTTTCAATGGCAAGTCCCTCCTTTTGCTGCTGTGCCTTCAAGTCAAATTTATGGAGATCACATCCTGAAAGCATTAAGTCCTCAATATCAATTGCAGAATGGCTGAGGTTGAAGGGACCTCTGGATACCATCTGGTCCTGTTCCCAGACAAGGCCATCTACAGCTGGTTGCCCAGGACTGTGTTCAGATGGCGTTTTAATAACTCTCAAGGGTTGAGACTCTGCAACCTCCCTGAGCACCCTGTGTGAGTAATTGGTCATCCTCACAGCAAAGGTGTTCAGACAGAACCTCCTGTGTTTTGGTGCATGTCTCCTGCCTCTGGTCCTGTCATTGGGTGCCACTGGAAGGAGCCTGGCTCTGTCCCCTTTACTGCTCTTGCTTTAGGTGTTCATATATATTGATAAGTTCCCCCCCCAGAGCTTTCTCTTCCCTGCACTGAAGTCCCAACTCTCTCAGCCTTTCCTCTTGTGAGAGATGCTCTAGTCCCTTAATCATTTTTGTGTCCCTTTGCTAGACTGTCCAGTATGCTCATGTCTCTCTTGTAGTGGGGAGCCCAGAAATGCAGATGTGGCCTCATGAGTGCTGAATAAAGAGAAGGATTATCTGCCTCAGCATGCTGGCAATACTTTCTCTATTGCAGCCAGAATGCTGTTTACCTTCTTTGCTGCAAGGCATGTTGGCTCATGTTCAAGCTGGTGGCCATCAGGACTTCTAGGTCCTTTTCTGCCACTCTGTTCTGCAGCTGGACAGTCTCTGGCACGTGGTTGTTCCTGCCGAGGTGCAGGGATTTGTGCCTTGCCTCCCCTTGGTTGCCATGAGGCTGCTGTGCTCTGGATGGCAGCGACGTCCTGCATATCCACCAGTCCTTTTAGTTGGGTGTCATCAGCAAACTTGCTGAGGGTACCCATTGCCCCATCATCTGGGTTGTTAATGAAGATGTTGAGCAGTATTGACCCGTGGGGCACACAGCTTGTCACTGGCCTCCAGCCAGACCTCCTGACACTAATCACCACCCTCTGGACCCAGCTGTTCAGACAGTTTTTGTTTCACCTCACTGTCTGCCCATCCAGCCTGAACATCAACAGCTTCTCTGTGAGGATTTTGTGGAACACAGCACTATAAGCCTTGCTAGGCAATATACACTGCTCTCCCCTTGGTCTTCTGTACAGTGATATGAAATCTACTTTTTTTTCTTAAAACTAAAGCTAAAATACATGTACTATTTTTGCTAATTTTTCTTGTCATGCTTTAACCTTTTTGTGGGCTATCTTATACCCACCTTCGGTCATTATGTACATCAGCGTTGTTATATCATTAAATAGTAATGGTCTACTGTTAGAGAATTTTCATTCTGCAGTCACTGTATTACCTGAAGACTTTTCAGTAACAGAAAGCTGTTCTCGGGACATTAATTTGTTTGATCTTTGCCATATTAGCATTCTACTGCAGATTATAGATTCAGCACAGTGTGCTACCATTGTTCCAGAGAGAACTACCTTTATCAACCAAACTGACAATCCTGCAAAATAGGAAATAAGGTTTGGGAGCCATGTTCTGTAAACCTGTGTTTGCTGTTACCATGAAATACAAGATCAGCTGTTCAAGTCAGACAAGAAGTCCATCTTATTTTCCTCCTGTTTTCTCCTGGCAGAGACCAGTGCTAGATTAACAGGAGAACAGTGTTAGAATAGGGCAAACATACAGTGATGCTTTCCCAACTTCTAAGAATTTGCAGCTTGGGGATTTCCTGAGAAGTAGGTGTTGGTTTAGTATGTAATAACCAAATAGTCCTAATTTATAATTCTTGAAATGTAGGGAGGACACAGTGTCAGCCATGGTTCCCCTGAGTACTGACTGAGTAGAGCAATGGGTTTCTTTGTCATCTAGTTCATTTCAGTGATCTGTGTATTATAGTCTGAACACATTATCCCACTACCCTGATGATCAGCATGGGTTACCTTGGAGCCTGCCATTTTGTACTTGTGCTTTTTTTTTTTTCTTATGTGTATTACTTTATTTTTTACAGATAATCATATTGCCTGCTTTTGTGTGGTACTTCAGCATTTGATTTTATTGATTCTTCCCGCTTTCTACCCAGAATGACTTGAAGCACACTTTAAATCTTCATTTATTCCAGTAGGAGAAAGGTGTAGCTGTGGAAGGCTGCCTCCTTGGAAGCTGCTGTCTAATGTTTGAGGTGGCAGTTGGGGGCAGGATCCTTTTGTATGCTGCATTGTGGCACAGAAGATAGCTGGGTGTGACTTTATATCAATGGCAGCATCTAGTGTCAAAGTTATTCTGGGATTAGGAAACAAAGATAATGTATTTGCTTAAGCTTTTCATTGGTGTCCATTTTCTGCATTTTTGAGACTGTTTTCATGACACTGATAGAGACACAGGAGCTCATTTCCATGTGATTCAAGGCAGGCAGGTGAGAGACGTCTTTGATCTGGAGGCTGAGCAGCTCTGCTGGGCCAAAACCTGTGAACTGGCCACAGAGGTGCTTCCTTAGGTCTGGCTCGCTGTGCTCAGAGCACTTCAGGATCTCAGCTGAGGGACAGGGATGAAGGTTGTGTTTACCTTTTAAGTGTTGATAGGTGTGTAATACTGTTCTCCAGTGTTTAAATAGATTGTGTCATATGGGTGTGTCCCCTTGGGTATCTATGTGTTATTTTTATTAATATTAGCCTTCACCTGGAAAAGCATTGTAGTGGTCCTCGAATATTTCTGTCTGCTCTGGTGTGTAAGTCTCATGTTTGTTGGCTTACGGACTTCATTGACATATTAAGTTGTTTCAAAGAGACCTGATCAGATAGAAAAATCTACCAGGCCTGAAGTAGCTTTATTTCCTGTTTCCCTAGTTGAAGTTGTTCATCATACCAAGCTGGTTTTGGGGCATGTTGGGGTGTTTTTTTTAGTATGTGCCTGTGTGGTTTTTTGTTTGGCTGCTTTATGTTTTGTTTATTTGGTTGTTTTTTTTAAAAAAGTGCCTTTTCTTCTTCTGCAACTCTTACCTTCAGTATTTTGAAATTGAATTTCTCTATAACTCTTTTGCATTTTTGAACCTAACCTTCTTTTATAAAACAAGATATAGTGGAAGGATGGGTCCTGAGATAAACTTGTCTGGAAATAGAAATCTTTGAGAAAACTAATGTCTTGTGATTAATAAAAGTGCCATGTCAGAAATCAGAGCTGTGTTGATTTGGAGCTGCAAAACTTGAAATTAAAGAAATCCCTCCTTGGCTTGGACAAACTGATTTTGTTTTCCTCACAACTGTTTTTGTATTAATTTCACTAATAATATTTAAATAATGTATGTCTTGATAGGAGCTATCGTCACTAAACTTTTTGTCTGAAAGTGTTGCCAAGCTAGTGTATTTCTTCAAAAATGTTTGTGATGAAAATACTTGTTGCCTCTAACTTTGTCCTTTGAAGTAGTTTAATTGTCTTTAATGAGACCTTTTTGAAGTATAGGCTGTCAAGGCACTTACATTGGAGATTTCATTTACCACAGAAAGGTCTTAGTGAAAACGTTGACCTTGATGTGAGAATTGACTAAATCATCTCCCTGTACCTCTTCCTCCAGAGCATCATCAGTTGAAATTACTGCACTATGTAATTAAGATTAACCTGATCTTAAATAAGCTTTTCCCTTCAGAGGGTCAGTGGTACAATACCCTGCAACTGTGCAGGTAGAAAGGCTTAGATTGCTGCAGGAAATTATTTCAAGTTTTTATTTTCACAGAGGGACTCTTCCTACAGAGTATACGAACACATCTTTCTGCTTTGTTCTTGTTTTCCTGCTGGTTTGGTTTTGAGATTGGTGTTGATGTGAATGCTGATGCCAGGACAAGAAAGGGCAGGAATGAGGGTGGAACCAGCAGCTCAGCAGGGAACAACTCCAGTGGTGTTCTTCATCAAATTCGAGTCCTTGTGGACTTACAGGAGCTTATGAGCAGTACTTGTTAATTTTGCTGTTACAGCAGTTGCATATGAGATGGTTGAGGCATGAGATAGTTTTTACTTTTATTTTTCTTTCTATAGAAGAGTTTAGTACTTTCAGCATTGTTGCTTATAGCTTTCTCTGTTCCCTCCTGTTAAAGATTGACAGCAGCCTCTTTTCAGCACCATTAGATCTCTTTTGGCCTGTGCTTGTTGCAGATAGACCTAGACTCTTAGGATTGATGTTACTCATGGATTCATTGACTATTCAAGTCTTAGCTTTCTCAGCATATTTCTTTCCTATTACTTCATTTTTTACATGTATAAAAGGAGTATGATGATTTTTTCAAATTTTAATGTCTGTTTCTTTGGTAGTGGTCTGGTCATGTAACCAAGGCTCAGATAAGGAAGCTTTAAATGTTGCTCGTAGACTAGTCTAGTAACCATCTCCAGTAAAGTGCTACTTTTTTTGCCATCAGCTTTTCTTAAAGGCAGCGCAATGAATTTACAGGTAGGTTTTCCTATTCTGTAACTATTACTCATGCTTGCCAGGAGAGAAATGTTAATGGGAAACTGCTCATGATTCCTGTGGGAAATTGTTAGGTGATAAACTCAAGACATGGAACTTCAGGGATGTTTAACTTGTCAGATATTGTGCAGCAATCCCTGCTTGCTGTATAAAACCATATAATAAGGTGTGGAGTGTACGCTGTTCAGCTTGGAGTTCATTCCATAATCTCCCACAGTAGTTCACTCTTGTGGGGTACCTTTTGCACAGATTGCATGGGAAGTTTGTGTTTTCTCTTGCTTTTGTGGGTTGTCTTCACAGAAACCTTGTCTGCGTATATACTCTTGGCCTGTGTGAAGTCGTTGTGGCTGGAAATTGGGAGTGTGAAATCGCCTACTTACAAATTGGCAGCTTGGCTTGGATAGCAAAAGGCAGTTCTAAACACATTTAATTCTTTCCTGCTGTCTTCTGACTTCTCCTTTCTCCTTGGGCTTGGAAGTTACTTCTATCAGTATAAAATACCTTGTTTCTCAAACAGATTTAGAGATTTTTTTCCTTAGGACAAGTACTTTAGAGCTAAACACTGTTGATAATGTCAAGATTTCACTGTTTGGACCTCTAGTCTGTTTTCTTTCTCATGCTCAGGATTTGCAAGTAGCTGAAGTCTGATGTCCATAGTCTGTGTGTAGAAACTGAAATGAAGCAAGTAAAAATGAAGGATTTAAAGACATGGACTAAAACAGAGGAAGTCAGTTCTGGTGTGCCTGTCTTTTTGTTGGGTTTAGAAAGGTGTTGCTGATTTATGCTAGGATGAGCATGCTACCAAAGCTGAGATTATAAATTTTAATCAAGAAGAGCTCACACAGTTTTTACAGAATTTGTCTTGGTTTTATATCTTGATAAAATGCAAGTACTCTGATTATAATTGGAAGCCCTTTGGGGGCCTTTTCAGGTTGCTTGTCTCCTTTGGGAAGAAAGGAACCCAAACTTTAATTGACATGCTTACCTGATAGTACTCGAGTGTCTTTGCTGCCCATAGAGGATCTTTCTAAGTGGATTGGAAATAACCTTAGAAATTACTCTGTTGCTTTCCACTTTTGGACACAGTATCCTGTATGCAGGAGTGGTATATGGGTTGGCCCTTTCTTCTGCTCTGATATTTTGAACTTTTGGAAACATTGTTTACCTTTAGTAAAGGTAATGTTTTACATAACCCTATAAATAGTGATGTTTCTCTGGATTGTTTCTTCTGTTAGAATTTGTTTTTGTCCCTTTTGCTGTTGGCTTTTGTTCATCTATTTCCTTGTGTTTTCTGTTTTGGGGAATTTACTGTCATATTTTTGGCTCTCATGTGCCACATACTTGGATTTCCTAGAAGATTATAATCCTTTCTCCTCTGGGATACTGTATTCAAGATTATACAAGGAAATACAAGTATATCTACAGTTCATGGTCATTGCTTTATATGTTTATTTTGTGCATGAGGTTGTAAATGGTTGTAACAAGGCAAGAGTAGTGTTTTTTGATAGTGACTTGCAGAACACACAGAAATGCAAGCAAACGTTGGTTCTGTGGCAAGGGTAAAACTCTAAAGCAGAACATACTCCCAGCACCAAGTAGAATTTATATTAAGCTTCAATAAATGTGGTGCTGAGTTGTTCCCATAAGATCATAAATATGCTGTGTGAGTGGATGTTGTGGACTGTGGAATATGTCATCAAATAACAGCTTCATTTCTTTTTGTTTCAGATTAAGGGAAGTTTCAGAAAAGCTGAACAAATATAATTTAAACAGGTAAGGCATATCATATGCTGCTGTAAATAATTTAGGAAAGTACAATTTTTCTAACAGCAACAAGAAGTGGAAGATTGTACAGTAGATGATGGAGCCTTAGAAATCCTCAGTGCTACTGATACTGAAGTCCAGTCATGCTGCAGATGGCGCAGTTCAGATAACACAGGAAGAAAATGGGAGGTTCTCAGTTATGATAAATTATATTATTAAAATCTTCATTATGGAATGATTTCTTAATATGAGGTATAAACCCTCATATACAGGTTGTTTATTGCTGATCAGATTAAGTGAAAACCATCACCTTTTAAGATCTTTTCCCTGGATTTTATGTGCCGTGTGCTTTAATTAATGCATGTTTAGTAATTTTTGAAAGTTTTTTGTATTGGTAACCACCACTGCACATTTTTCCTTTTGCGTACAGCTTGATTTTTTTTTTCCAGGCTTCAAAAGTTCAAAAATGCTACAAATTCTCACTTTTTATTTTCAGCCACCCGCCTTTGAATGTATTGGAACAGGCCACTATTAAACAGTGTGTGGTGGGACCAAATCACGCTGCATTTCTTCTGGAGGTAAGTTCCTGAAATCTTTTCAGATAACAAACTTGAAACCATATAGTTATTCTAACATTAAATTGATTAATACTCTTCAGTAACTGAAGACTTGTGTTTTAATTTTTTTGGTAAACTTGACTTATATTTCAGTTTTGATCACTTACTTTTCTTGTTCTAAATGCAGGATGGTAGAGTCTGCAGGATTGGTTTTTCAGTTCAACCAGACAGATTGGAATTGGGTAAACCTGAGAATAGTGATGGGTAAGGAATGCTTTTCTTCTAAAATATTTTTTGAACTCAGTAAGCAGCTCAACTGCTTTTCTGGTTTTGTTTTTATTTGTTTGTTTTCAAAGTAGATTTTGGAATGGATACTTTGAGTAGAGACACAGTGATTATGGTGGTGCAGCCAAACAGCCTAGCTTGACAGACTGGTGTAGGAAGGAATAGTATATGTCATTCTGATACGCGATTCTGAAAGAAGTGAGACAGGCTCTCTTTAACTTCAAGAAACAAACTACTCCAAAAATAATCCTTAAGAAAGAAGCTGTGTTAAACTGTTAAGCTTAATGTAGAATCCACTCTGAAAGTGGTCCCATCTGGCAAGGCTCACTTTCTAGACCTGTGGTCCTCAGTCCAGGTAAGTCCCCCTTAATAGGACTAATTAACGGTTCACATTTGAATTTAAACCACTTAATATTGAAGTAGCATACTCAGGCTTAGGTTTACAGACAGAACACCTACTGATTACAATTTGTACATATACACTAATGGAAAACTTAGCACAGTGGCTAACTCCAATCACTAACTAGCTTAATATGTATTTTCATCTCTGCTATTATGGATTGCTGGTGTACGTAAGGTCTGTTAGGCATGCTTTCCACTTTTTTTTTCCAGTGTACCTCTTAATATACAGTTAGATTAGTTTGGAATATTCCCCAAGGGTGTTGCTTAAGCTGGTATGTTACCAGACTAAGTCCCTGAGAATTTCAGCCTGGGATTCCAGGTTTTGTTCTTAATCCATTTGGGATTGTTTTGTGACTGATTTACCATCTTTTACTTTCAGTTCAAAGTTGAGCAGTGGCTCAGGGGCAGGAAGGACATCCAGGCCAGGCAGGACTAGTGACTCCCCATGGTTTCTGTCTGGTTCTGAAACTCTGGGCAGACTGGCAGGCAACACCCTTGGGTAAGTTTTGATAGGATTGAGGCTGCAATCTGTTTGTTCCATATTTGAGTATATGTGTATACACATATATAAATTGTATGCAGTATGTCTAAGGGAACGTATAATCACAGCAGTTGTGTAGGTAGGGTATAACAAAAAAAAACTTGATTGACTTGGTTAAAATAACAGACATTTAAGTGACCCATCAGCACATAGGATACAGGGTTCTTCATCTATGTCTGAAGAATAACTTGGTTTAGGCTGTGTTGTCTTCTTTTGAATGTTTTTTTAGTTCCTTGATTTTTGAAAAGCAGTCTTTTAGAGGGACACTATCAATTTAAACCACGATAGGCTAGAAACATACAGTGAAATGAGCGCATTTATGCAGGAAGAACCTTCATTATGTACTCCATTGTTTTGTGCCTTCCACTCCCTTGCCCCACGTCATAAGTGGTGTTTTGATAGCCAGGGTCCTATACACAGTAATAGAAAAGGAACATTTGGAAAAGGTTGTTTCTCAGAACCTGTAAAATTGTGCTATATGCAAAATGTACTGTATAGATCCAGATTTCTTGTCATTAGCTTTAAAATTGATGGTGTCCCTTTTTATAGAAAGGTAATTTACATTCCATAATGACAGTGATCGCTTTGTTACATGTTTTTGTAAGACATGTCTAACTATGCTGCTTCCTAAGGTTGCTGACTGCAGTAATGAGAACTGTGGTTTCTGCATGTGAATGATCTGTTAAGAGGAAGGAACTACATCTATTCCATTAATTTCCAGAAAATTCATTGTTTTTTTATTACCAAATAAACTAATTTCATTTGGGCTTTAGTTGTATGAAGAATAACCATCCCCATAACCTTCCCAATTTTTTTCTGAAATATTATGCATCTGAATCTAAAAATCCATCTGTTAAACGTCAAAGACGAACTAGTATTGTAATGTTTAAGAACATTTTTTCCTCCTTATTCTTAGCTAAGCATAATGTGTTGAAATTGTTTGTATCTTAGAGACTAACCCTGAAGTGTTCCTAATGTCTTCTCTTGAATGTCTCAGAACTAGGTAGTTGAAAGTCACTGAAATAATAGAACAGCAGTAGCACTATAACTAGTCTGTTAAATGGAGGGAGTAATTATCTTAATAAATTGAATCTAAAACCATTCAAACTGTGGAGCCATTAGAGTAGGTAACTGGATTTGGGAAATTGCTAGCATGCTGCTGCATAGTGGAGAGATGTGCTAAACTAGTAGGTGAACAAAAATAAAATGAAAGATTTCTGTTCTATGTTAATATTTATTTTAGGTTTAGACGGCTTTAATAGCAATGGCTTTGTCCTTATTCTCCTTAACAGGACCAGGTTAGGACACACAGGGAATATTTGAATTATTACACTAATGGAAATGGTTTTAACTGTTAGATGTCTAAATGATGCCATTGATAGTTTATAACTTAAAATAGAAAATGCATCTGTAGAAAGTATTAATATCTCATACAGAACTTTTTCTTTAACCCCACACCTCCCTGCAGAGCGTTGAATTGAAAGTTGCTCTGCAGGTAGAATTTGACTTCCCCTCAGCCCTGTTCTTTTCCTCTCAGCCACCTTCTCCACGTTTAGAACAGTTTAAGTGGCTCATTTTATTTAAAATGTCACATTTTTGGTGGTTTTTTCTTTCTTCTGTTTTCAGTAGTATCTTTTTATTTTTCAGAATTCTCTTTCTAACTCATGAGACAAAGCTTCCTAAAGACATAATTTAACTGCTTTTTGTCTTGTCTTGTCATTGTCTCTGGTCACTAGCTAGAATTCTGAAAATGTAGGTGTGTCTGACAGGGCCTTGTCTTAAGCAGACACTCGAGTTATTCTGTGATTGCAGGGTCTTGTCAGGAGGAAAAAGAAAACCAAATTAAAAAAGGGTGCTAGTAATCAAGTGAAGGCGTACAATGCAAGACAAGTATTCTTACTTAATTTGCTTTTAATAGCTACATATGATAGACTTTTAATGTAAATCTATTAGATACTGTTTCAGAGAACATATCTTTATTTTCATGTCTGATTTTAAATGTTTTTCTTGAAAGGAGTTTGAGACTTCAAGTGGTTGATAGCAGGAAGGTTCTGCTGATACAGATTGTTAAGTAGCAGTAATACTATATCAAATAACCTTTAAGGTGTATTACAAGATAAAGCTTAGTTAACCTTGAAGACCAAACTAGAATGTCTTGTCTTTCAGGGCAGCAGATTATCTTGTCTTAAATTCAGAGCAGATTCAATTGACACAGTTCTGAGGTGATAGTTGTTACTGGATAGTTGTAGTGATGGTGAGATGTCTATTTCTACAAATCACTGTCTTTTTGTTGCCTTATTTTGATGCTGATTCATAGAAATGAAGAAACTGTTCAGTCAGTTAAGGCATGTTTTTGCAATGTGTATAGTTGTTGATTTCTGCAATATGAATAGGTAAAAAGTAGAGTATCTCTTGAAAACTATGCCTGAAGATCAGGGAACTATCTAGTGTAAGATTTCTTTTGCTATAGAGAAGATTACTTGATTTTTCTAGAGTAATCTTAACCAATTTCTTAATGTAAATCAAGTATCAGAATCTTTAGAAGATCCACCTAAGCATAGTGATCTTGTGTCAGAGCCACTGACAGTGAAGTTGGTCCATGTGTGCTTTTATAGCAGGAAATTGACAGATACGTGTTAAATGTTATGCTGCTACTACTGCTTTTAGAAAATCTGTGAATTGATCCTTCTATGTATTTATGTATGTATAGATCCACACAGCTATATGAGTAGGAAAGAATGCAAGTTCCAGTTGGAGCCCTGTTATTTTTATTTCTTCTGCATATTTCAGAATTTTATCAGTTTCTTGGTCTTCTTGTTCTTTCTAGTTTTGAGAGTTACTTTTATAGGGTTTGTCTGTGAAGTCAATCTGCAGTATTTTTCAGAGGCTGTTTATAAGTTATTAATAATAAAATTAAAGACTTTTGAAATAGTCCCCAAAATATGCTGCTGTATTAAATAAACAAATTAATCTAAATATTCTAGAAGTCGCTGGAGTTCAGGGGTTGGTGGAAGTGGAGGAGGATCTTCTGGGAGATCATCTGCTGGAGCTCGAGACTCTCGAAGGCAGACCAGAGTTATCCGCACAGGACGTGATAGAGGATCTGGACTGCTGGGGAGTCAACCACAACCAGTGATTCCAGCATCAGTCATTCCAGAGGAACTAATTTCACAGGTATGTGAACTAGAAACTGCTTGTTGCCAAAAATGTGGAGAATTTCTCAGAGCATGTGTACCAGAATGTGTTGTAGTAGTGCCTATTCTCCAATGAGTAATGGCATGCAATTGAAGAAATTGACTTTCCTTAGCTGACTTGGTTTTATTCTTAAATACGTGGTGCAAGTGATAGACTTTTAGATTCTAGAATTTTCATTTTCCAAATGTCACCCAAAATAAGGTATATGTTTAATGTAGATGAGGAAACTATGTTTGGTTGCAGAGGGGAGATTTAGTGAGAAAATCAAATATTTGAGAATAGTGTCAAATGTTAAGTTTCTTGACAGAATGTAACGAAGGAGGGCAGATTGACTTTTTTTCATGTTTGATAGAAGGAATGATCCATTTCAGATGTAAATGAAAGACATAAAAATTATTTATTCTCTTTAAAATACTGATAATTTTTCTTCATGGACACCTCTGCTTAATTTTTTATAAATGTGACTTCTATGTATGTTGGGTATAAATTGCTCTGCTTTTGCCTTTTAATGCACTAAAGTCTGAAAAAGCAGTTAAGTCTGTTAAAATATTTTCCTCCATATTTGAAGAAAAGAATACATTCAAAATATGTGACTAGTTAATGCATTTTAACTATTAACTTAGAATAGTTGCTGGCCTACATTTGAAATACAGAGGTTAGTTGCTAGGTGAAAGATAATCTGCTTTACGTCCCTTGCTGTGATATTTTGCCTTCTTTTTTATTATATTTTTAAATAGTGTACTTTGTTTACCATTAAAATAGAAGGTGTCTAAAACATTTTTGAGGTAACTTCAAAGCAGCGCAATGGAAAGATCTTCACAGATGAGTCTGTAGACTGTAGGAGATCTCAAAAATCTGTAAACTTCTGGCATAGAAGTTTATGACAAAAATTTTACCTTTGTGTGCTCTTAGAATGTTCCCCCCCGCCTTTTTTTTTTTTTTTGGTTGCCAACAGACCGTTTTACTTGGCGCCTTATTTTTATTCTGTTTTGAAAGTACTCGGTACTTGTTTCTTATGTTCTTTTGTTTGTGGTCTTTCAAAACTCTCGTCATCTCTGACATTCGGTAGAGGCTAATCTGGAAAAACAAAGTGCTCTGAGTCCTAGGCTTATTGAAGTAAATCAGAGTTTCTCTCTTTTTTTTGTAAATTCATTGCATCTGATGTTTGGGATGTTTTATCTGCATTTGCACTTTGTTAATAAAAACTTCAGTGTTGCAGAAACTGCTGATGATAAGCCTTTAGAAACAGAATGATGAGGAAAATAGGGTCATTAAGGTGGTTTTGTTTGAAGGGCAGGGGAAAGAGAAACCAGTGTAGAAGACAGGGATTGAAATGTAGTTTTGGCACAGCAATTGATTGCAAACTCTGTTGATTGACATACTAAGTTTAAACACTTTCATAGAAACATGCAGAAACTCTCAAAACCAGATTTTACTTGTTATTTAACTGCAGCATTAAACATTCCAAGAAGTAGGTTCTAAGATTCCTGTAGGAAGTTTAGTGCCAAAGTTGGAGTTCAGTAGCCTAACTGGAACTGGGAGAAGGCTGGATATCAAGTTACGGGATACTGTGAAAAATTGATATGAGCCTGTGTTTGTATGTACTGTTACTGACTTTTGATTCTTATCAAAATATGAATATTTGATTTTTTTTAGAATTAAGCATTTTCTTAGGAGTAATAGTTGGTAAGCTGAGAATGACCAGGAACTGATTCACTCTGCTCTTACAGGCACAAGTTGTTTTACAAGGGAAGTCCAGAAGTATTATTATTCGAGAACTCCAACGAACAAATCTTGATGTAAACCTTGCTGTAAATAATTTGTTGAGTCGTGATGATGAAGATGGAGATGATGGGGATGACACAGCAAGTGAATCATATCTTCCTGGAGGTTTGTATCCTGCAACTTTTGATAAAAAAATGCCAGTGCGTTCTTATTTTTCTGTATTTGAGTACCCTTGGAGCTTTGTGCTGTGCAAGATATGCAGCGAAGACAATTCTTGCTTATAGGAACAAAGTCTAAAGATGTGCAAAACAAAAGATGGACTGGGATATCTTGAGGGCTTAAGATAGCCACTGAAGAATAACTGTTGATACTGTTTGTGGGGGGCATGAAAGTTATATTTTCATGTAGGATCCCAGGCTTTGTAACGCTGGCATTTCTTTTGTCTATTTTGCTGCTCAGTGAGATGCTGAGACTGCTGTGTGGCTTGCTCATAAAAGCTAATTCTAAAACTTTCTAGTGGCTTGCATGTTTTTTACTACTAACATATATTCTTAATATTTATACAAGTTTTTAGAGCAAAAATTACATGCTTTTTTAAAATCAAAAAGCCTCAATAGAGGGCAAAACACTTTACAGTGGTCACAGTTAGATCGAGAATTTATTCTTCATCTCAAGTTCCCCTTATAAATGCTGTTCTGGCTATAATGGCAAAATCCTGTAATATAAGTGCAGCTTTATTTGAAATACTGTCTGTCCCATAAAATTGCTTTTTATAGAAGACTTTGAATCTTCTTTTGCATTGGCTAAATAATTTAGGCAGTCTATTCTTGCTGGGTGAACAGATTTGACAACATAGCAGCCAAATCCAGTGTTGTGTTAGTTGCACTGCATGAAAAGAACACGTCTGAACTCTGACTACATAGTAGCTTTTTTCTGTGTCAAAATGATGTTTTGATATTTTTCTAATAAATGGTTGTTTTTTGGGTTTTTTTTCTGCTCATCTGGTTCACCAGGAAGGTTCATGGGCTTCGTCCATCTTTATCTTGTCAGTCATGTGATTAGAGAATGTTTTTTTTTAATTTCTGCAAAAGAAATTTGCATTTCATTTTGCTTCTTCTAGTTTTAGTTGCATCTGTCAAACATCTTTATTTTGCTGTAGAATCAAGACTCTTTTGGTGAAAGGGGTGAAAAATCTTTAATCTCAGTCTTATTTTTTAGTGATCAGCTTAATATCATTAGACAGATGCACTGGAGGAAGTTAATTCTCTGAAGTTTCCAAGTGTTCAAAGCACTTCCTAGTCTTAAGCATACCCAAATGCATTCCTCCAGAACTGACCTTCAGAAGATAAATCACAGTTAGGAACTTCTACTATAAATTACCGCTTTTAACCGTTCTAACCAGCCTTCTACAGCATCAGCTGTTCTCTGAGTACCTCTTCTGATCCCAAGGATCAATTAATAGGGACTGTCTGACAGCCTGTCCTTGGTAACATTTATTTGAAGGTGCCTCCACTACAGTCTATGAGTCTCATCTATTTGAGATGGGTTAAAGTAGTATGCAGAATTTCACTGTCCTCACTGGATGTCAAAAAAACCCTTTTTTCCTTGGATTAATCTTCTTAAATCTTCCCTGTTCAGAGTAAATTTCCTGTAAGGGATTGCAATGTCCTAAAATTAGGTTTTTCCCCTGTTTTACCCCACAGAGAAATTGAGCTAATTTTTTCCCCAGTTTTTATGGGAAAAGATACAGAAATTATGATTGAAATGACACTTGATCTGTCTTAATGCCAGTCTTCAAAGGTGTAATTTCTGATTTGTAGAATGTGCATGCCTTCTTTGTCCTAAGTTTTAGGGGTGAAAATCAGTTTGTTTCACAGAAACAAATTAGTTTGGTATCTGAAACTGATCAGAGATCTATCTGAACAATAGGCTGTGCTGTCATGACTCTACTGTTGAAACATGGAATAGTAGAAATTAGCAGCTTTCCTTGTATCACATGACCATGCCAGCTACTTTTCAGGAAAACCAAATGGCCAGAGAAAGTTGCCTATAGCTCTTTTAAAAGTATTTTTGCTCTAGAAACTTTGCAGTCTTCTTGCTTTCATTTGTCATCTCATGTCTGTATGCCCCTTTGGAACTATGACATCATCAGAGAAAACTGTGGATAACTGATAAATGCTATATGCATTCAATTGTTAGGCTTTTTATTGTTCTGAAAGATGAATCTTTTTTAAAATTATGCCAAATTGTGCTTTAAAGCTTTTTGATTTTCATTTCAAGCACAAAAAAAGCAAGTGACAAGACAGAATTTGCCTCTGGACTTTTGAAGCTCTTGCATTTCAATTAAAAGCATATGTTAATTTTGTCTTTCTGCCTTCCACTAGTCTGATGCTTTGTGACCCTTAAATTTAGGTATTACTTCTCTAAACTTTCCAAGGTAGAGAAGATTTTTTTAAAGCACTTTACATATGATTTAAAAAAAATAATAAAATCATTAATAAGCTGAGATGCTTTCCAAGCATTGTGAAATTAATAAATTCTTGTTTAATGGATCATAATTTCTTAATATATCAGTTGTGATATTATTAGTATTGTAAACATTACGCATCTGACTTTTTTTGAGGTAGCAAAAAACATGTTTCAGTCCTTCCTGAATTCTTCAAAATGTCTTAAATGAAGAGCAGAATGTTACTTTTCTGTACAGATTGCTATCAACGACTGTCTCTTAAATATTTTTTTTTGGATCCCAGTGAACTTTGATTTTTGGCTTCTCTAATCTAGTCCTGTTTCTTTTGTTTTATGATAGTTAGCAGAGAGGACTGTGGGTTCGTTTGTTTCATAACAAATACATAAGGAGAATAATCAAGGTAAAAATATATAAAACAAGGTCATTTAGCAGAGGAAAGATTCTACAGCCTCTATGAGGCTCATACCACGTTGTCTTAGAGGGTTCTTGTGAGCTTTGTCTTCTGTTGATAGTTTGAATAGAGATGCTGTAGATGTTAAAATGTTTTGTTGCTTGTGTAGTTCAGAGGAGCGCATATTTGCTCAGTAACTTCTGCATGGTGCAGTGGGTTCTCACTAGTGGGACTTGTGAAACGTGGGTTTGACAACATCCAGGCTGCTTTGCAGAGGAGAGAGATGGGCTGGTATTGCAGCAGGGCTTACTGTGCAGGCTTCCAGTGAGGGGAATGGGAACTGCAGTGTAGTGTAGGATCAGCTCAGTGGTTTGCCTTTGGGGAACACAATTAGATAATGGGTTGGGGGTTTTTTGTGGTTTTGTTGTTGTGGTATGGTTTTCTTTGTTGTTGGATTAGCGTTTTTTCTCTGTTTTGTGAACTTCAAGTTGGGTAATATTTTGAATAAATATTATCTTATCAAGCATGAATTCTGGAGTTCTGTTTTAGTCTAGTTTCCTAGGAAACCAAAACAAATGTTTCTCTCCCTTCACTGTCACAGTTTTGCAAATTTAATCCAAACTTGAAAGAGGAGGAGGTACTGAACACATTGAATACTTGAATATTTCATAAAAGCGTGCAGCTGAGAAGAGGGGAGAAAACTTATGATTGCCCCCTTAAGGGAAAAGGTTTAAAGTGAGCTCTACTTGAGACCAGAATTGATCTAAGGAACGCCTTCAGTTAATGAATCCGGTGATAATGCTATTTGAATTGCTGCTTATGTGCATACTGAAAACTAGGGGGTTTTATTGATTTTTTTTTTTTGGTGTGGGTATTTTTTTGTTTTGTTTTTTTTTCCTCTGAACTGGATGTCCTTTCCCTTCCAATTTTCTTTGGCATTTAGTAGTGAATCATAGATATTTTCTTACAAAAATAGTTTCATCAGAAGTATCACACCTAGATGGGAAGGGAGGAGTCTGATTCTGGTCTAACACAGCACAAGAGATGAATGATACAATCCTGTGGGATTTGTCTGAAGAGCAGGAAAATAAAGACATAGAGAATGTTTTTTTGGGTTTTTTTTGGTTTTGTTTTGTTTTGGTTTTTTTTAACTCTGGATTCTTAAACTGGATGTAGCCTTGCAGTATCTGTGTTTTCACAGCGCTAAAAAAATTCCAGTGATGTTTGAAGGGGAGTGGATTTGGCTCCTATCCCTACTGGTTTTAGCACCTTTCTTTGATGATATAGAAAATGGAAGAAGGGGGATCTCTTTCAGAAATACTGGAAGAAAATTAAAATCTGATTTGAAGCTGAAATAAGAGGGTAAGAAAAGGCTTCATTTCGTTACTCATCTTAATGCGTATTTAGCCCAAACCCACATAGTTTTGGTTCTTACGTCTGATACTTGAATTTTTACTTGTTTGTTTTTTTTTTTTTTTTTGGAAACACAGCTAAACTCAAGATGCCTGACCTGGTGGAAGGGTGTGTGTGGGTGTGTGTGTGTGTGTCACAAGTTAGTGTGTGTTTTCTGTCAAGAGGATTTCTCTCGTAGCTTACCTTAAAAAAATCCAGTATTATCCATTTTGAATGAGGATGGAAAATTCTTTTCTGTACTGGGCAATTTGGCTCCTAGGAAGAGATCAGAGTTCTTTGCAGTTTTTTTACTGGACACTGACCAGAAGATATCAGAACTAGTTGCTAGACTATGGTGGGGTTGGAGCTTACCTAGGAAAGGATGACTGTGGGAGGAGGGAGCAGTATGTCAATATTGGGAAATACAATAGAATCTCATCTGTGTTCCCAGCTCTGAAAGTCTGTTACTTACAAGTGGACACCGAAAGTGAGGTGTACTGCAGCTATTTAGTTGTGAAAAGCCCGTAGCAGGCAGGGTAAGGGTACTCTGAGTGATCTGAATTGTTTTAGATAGAGCCTGTTTGCCATATGTGAATTTTCTTTCTAAGATTTCCAAGCAGTCTGTCATGGATGACTTCCTAAAGTGTACTGTGTGAAATATGGAGTCTCAAATGATGTGCTTTTAGAAGCACAACTTACACTTGAGTGGATTACTTAATTAATGCAAAAAGCTTTTATGTAGGTCTTGCCTTGAACCCACTGTGCTCAATGGTTTTTCTATGGACAGTCAGTGGGATGTGTTACATTTCCTGTAGATGAGAGTTTAGAAATGCAAGGATGAGTATTCTAATGTGCAGGGATGTAAATGTCTTAAGTGAATTAATACCAGCTCCAAGAGCAGACTTCTGCCTCCTTTTCAGTTTTTTGGTACCCTCTACTTCGTGTTCCTGCCTCCATTTCATTCCAGACACTGAGAAAAAGACCCATAATAATCAGATTCTGCTGTCAAGAATGCTTGTTTTCTAGCCACTATTTCATTTTATGCCTGTGAGATAGAGGCTGAGAACTGGATGTGCAGAAATTGTGTGTGCTCCTTCCAGGTTTCCTGAAGGGAGTCTGTGTATAGCCTCACATGAGCTTCACGGGTGGTTTAAGCTGATGAGGTTGTCCTGCTGCCAGAAGGCACTATCCTGCCATTCCCTTGCATGGGGGTGAGATTTTTGGGCCTATATGGGCTAGTGAGAACTGATTTGGGGAGTCTGACTTTTTTTAAAGTCAGATTTACTTAAGGGTTTGGGAAGGGCAGAACTATTTCCTTTGGCAGCAAGCCAGGGTCTGGTCAGCTTTGCAGCATGTGGTGAAGCTCCGTGTTTGGGGCTCCGATTACTCCGTTAAGTCAGTCTGAAGATCCATCCCCACCTTACTTCTAAATCTAGTGAATTTACGTTTCAAGCCAGGTGAATGCACTAGTTGTAGATTTAGAAATGCCCCCTTGTCCCAAGGAGATGCCTACCACTGGGATAAAGGAGGGAAGTAGAACTGCCCTTTTGTAGTAAAATGATGGTCAGGTTCAGTTGTCTTGACCGTCCATATTGCTGGCCTTCAATAAGTCTTATGAATTTCCAGTAGCCTCTTTTGTGTGTGGATAGAAGCTTTAGTTTAGTTAATGGAAGGAGATTGTTTTGCATTTTAATGATTACTCCAGGGAAATGCAAGTTTTCTAACACAAAGTCTAGGGCAGTCACAGTATTTAATTTAAGTTCAACCTTTAGGTTTGGATGGGTTTTTTTTTTTAAACTGCATGGTATTAAAACGTTGTGCTTTTTCCTGATAACTGTTGTTGTTCGTGTAGCTACCATTTAAAGCTTTGTATTGAGAGCTGCAAGTTGCTAGCTTGTGAATTAAATCATTTTCTGAAAGAAACATTCCACGGAGAAACGTGCAGTCTTTGGCATCAAAGACGTGGCTGTGCAAGGCCGCCTTTCTCTGTCAGCTCTGTCCTCCCTTCATTCTAGGTCATCTTGGAGTTCTGCATCACATGCATGAGTGTGTGTGCATGTGTGTGTATATGTCTCTATCTTATTTTAGTGCTTTGTTCTTTCAAGTGACGGTCAAAAGTTTGAATTTCTGGGATACAGAACAATATGTTTTGGGAAAGTCTTGTTTGGGAAATGTAGTTAGGTAAGTGACAGAGCGGTTCTTGCAGGGAAGCTGGTTTTGTTCACTGGTTCGCCAAGCTTGATTGTAAATGTGGTTGCATAGGAGGCACATGAGTTTGCACTGGTGAATCTGAAGAGCAGAAATTCAATTAATAGATAGGATTTTTTTTGTTTTGATATTTGTTTAGTTGATGGTCTCTCTAGCTGATGTTTTAAGTAGCTGATTATTCACTTAAGACCCTTGTCTCCTCTTATAGAGGATCTTATGTCTCTTCTGGATGCTGACATACATTCTGCTCACCCAAGTGTCATTATTGATGCTGATGCTATGTTTTCAGAAGATATTAGTTACTTTGGTTATCCATCCTTTCGGCGCTCATCACTTTCCAGGCTAGGCTCATCCAGAGGTAATTTTGCACCTTTTTTCTTTGTAATAAGTAGTTTGCTGTGGAAAAAGCTAGTGATAGTACACACTGGTGGTTTAGATGCTCATTTAATGTGAAAGTAGACTGTGATATGTTGTCAAATGTAGAGTAGACAAGTAGACTGCTGCTCATCAAAATTATTAATGAATTCTGACTGTTAGCAGGTAAGTTCTGCAAGAACATTGGTAGTCATATATTTAAAATATAATTGTTGATCATTGGTGTTGCAAGGTGTTACAAAATTATTGCATGTTGAGTTTATTTCAAACTGTAATATATGTACCTACTAATACATAGGTTGCAATACAAATATATAATTTGGCTCAAAAATTAGTAATAATCGATGACATGCAGCATTCTTAATGCTTTCTTTTTTTCTTCCTCTTTTTCTTTCTTTCTTTTGGGTTGCTCTTTGTACAGTGTTCTTCACATTTCCTTAGTTGTTCCATGACAGAAGTTACATTTACGGAATGAGGAACTTTAGATAATAAGGAGGGAGAAGAAATCTAAATTTTACTTTATTGAAGCATTTTTATAGTTGGATAAGGAGAACTATTGGCAGGTGATAGAAAAAGCTCCTTGAGCAGTGTTAGGGCATTTTTTCTTTTAGGCATTATACAGTTGAAAAATTTATAACAGACCATGCAGCAATTTCCTGTCTTTTTGAGGCTGTTGCCACAAATACCGAGGGTATTTCCAGACTGTTAATCCAACCTCTGGTGTGATTGTTTATTTAGTACAGTTTTGTTGCCTTTCATGAACATGTTTTAATACATTAATTGCTGAACATGTAAGTTCCTGTTACAAAATTATTAGTCAGTGTGATGTTTGCTAGAAAGTACAGTGCTTACATGAAATACATCTGTAAGGCTGTTGTGTCTGGCTTATGTAAAAACTTTCCCATTTGTCTAATGCAGCAAAAGACCCAAGACTTGACATAATCCATTGAAACTATGATACAATAATGCAGTCATCTTGTATATGTAGTTCCAGTTGATTTTTGTGAGCATAAGTGAG
This sequence comes from Peucedramus taeniatus, assembly GCA_013400575.1. Classification (NCBI taxonomy): domain Eukaryota; kingdom Metazoa; phylum Chordata; class Aves; order Passeriformes; family Fringillidae; genus Peucedramus; species Peucedramus taeniatus. The sequence goes on along the minus strand of WBNO01023484.1, from coordinate 6,336 downwards.
GTACTTCGTAGGTTAAATGCATTTATGTGCACGTGCAACTATTCAGCATCTGACATAACTCCTTCTAAATTCCTCCTTTTTTTTTCCTTTTCTAAGGTTATTCTATATAAGAGGTTTTTCTATATAAGATGTTACCATAAATTTCATAGTCCTTGTTTTCCATGCATAGTTGACTCGTGGAAAGTTAGTTTGATTACCTGATTTAAAAAATTTTCTGCATGAGCGAACTGCAGAGTACTGGCTTTAGACAGTTTATAGGCCAGTTGGAGGGAAAGCATTTTGGTAAGGAACATTTTTCTGTGAGGATCCTTTTAAAAACTTGTCTGACTCTTGAAAAGTTTTCATTTAATCTACTCAAAGCAGATACACTTGAATTTATTAAATCCAGTCCTACAGAATATTGCTTTGAACAAAAGGGGTTGGATTATCAAACATGTATGAGAGCTTTTTTTAATGCTTGCTTTCTTTAGCCTTTTCAAATTACTGTTTTCCTGGGAAAGTTGCTATGAAACTCTCTAATAAATACTCTTTTTTGGTTTGCATAAAGCTATCTGACAGACTGTATGACCTTAAGATTCTTTTATTGTAACTACATTGATAAAACTACAAAACTGCATATTGTACTAGAAAACTTTAAATAGAAATGTTAAATGTATTTGGCCTCTTATAATGTAAGTGAAATTTCTCTAGCATTTTTTTCATAGTGCACAAAACTGTAAGCCTTTATTCCTAGCTTATTTTATGTTTAGTGATTCTAAAGTACATATTTTTGAAAGAGTTAATATATTGAATGTTGCATGTCAGGACTATATTTTTAATCTGTGTGAGTAGATTAAACTGCTGTTAGTTGCATCCTGAAGGGTCTTTACTAGAGAGTGGCTTACTTTTATCCCACTGGTGTGACCCAATTGCATACCAGTTCTCCTTCTTCCCTTAGAGAGAGACTCTGAGCTGTTGCGTGAACGTGAGTCCGTTTTACGTTTGCGTGAACGAAGGTGGCTTGATGGAGCCTCATTTGATAATGAAAGAGGCTCAACAAGTAAGGAAGGGGAACCAAACCTGGACAAGAAGAATACACCTGTTCAAAGTCCTGTTTCTTTAGGAGAAGACTTGCAGTGGTGGCCAGATAAGGTATGGAATTTTTTTAATCTGTTATTTGCATGCTGTGTAATTGATCTGATTATTTTTTTTCTGAATAAATACTGAGTTGCCTTTTTGACTATCACATCTTAATTTTGTGAGATAATGTAATAAAGCATATTCCTTATTATGCACTTAGTTAAATTACACATAATTATTGACACCCTTATAGCTGCACTTCTGTTACTACTGTTTTAATTTTCTTCTCTGTGTATTTTCAAGATACTGCTGTAGATCATAAGCCTTGGGGTTTTCTTTTTCTTTCTTTTATTTATTTGGGTGCTCGAAGCATTTAATTGGCAGTAGGAAACTCATTAAACAATCTAAACTATGCTTCATCAAGGAAACATTTTTTGATAAGCATTATTATTCCTAGAGATGCTTTCAGTTTGAGTGGATTGGGCTTTTAAACTACAGTAGTAAAATTTTGCATTTATTTGCACTTGTGTTTTGAGTTGATCAGTAACTTGGCTGCTCCTTCAGAATCCTTTGGCTTTGATTAGCTGTTTTTCTTTATAACCTTAATTCCATGTTCAAGGCAAGAAGTAACGCAGGAGATAAAAGTAGTAGAAACACCAGCTATGTGTTGGTAATTATATATCTGTGGTCATTTTCTTTATGAACTACCTAGGTGTTTGGGGAGGTGAGTTTTTAAAAACCTAAATAAAATAAAACCCAAACCAACCAACCAAATCAAAAAGCTTCCTAAGAATGGAAGTGTTCATCTGTGTTTAGTAGACCAGATTTTATTGACTTGATCTAGTGTTCCCGTTTCTGTCTGTCCACAGGATCTGTGAAGTTGCTTTTTTGATCTGTCGCGCTTTCTTTTTCTGTGTCTCTGTTAATTTCAGACTAAATCTAGATAGAAAGCTTGAAAACAGAGGTGAATATAGAGGCTTATTTCTGCTAACAGCAGCATGACTTAAGCTGCAATTGTCTTCTTCTGGGCATTCAAACTAAGAAATTAAGAGACCTAAAAAGAATGTTTAGTAGTTGCTCTCTACCAGATCTTTTATGCCTAAAGTGTTTTTCCTTTGTTTGTTTTGGGTTTGTTGTTGGTTTTGTTTTGTTTTTCCTTGTCTAGTAACATTGAACTTCTCTGTTAGTGAAAGTTGGCAGCTTTTGTCCCCCTAGCTTAGAATGAGAAAATCTAGCTTGGGTAGAGAGACATTTCAGGAATTTAACATTAATGAATAAATGTAGTTTATATTTGGAATACTGACTCATCATCTTTGTTTTGGTGACGTTACTATGGCCATTATTACTGTTGTGGGGTTTGTTTGTTTGTTTTGCTGTGATATCTAACTGTATGCCTGTGCAGTTTGTATATACTCAACTGCTTCCCACATACCTGTTTGCATATGCACTCATATAAACCCCAGCTTCCAGGCTTCCAGTTAAATGAAGGTGTCTTACTGGAAAGGCCTTCCATTTTTATTCAAAAGTAATTAAATTTTCCATCATTTCCTTCAGCTGAACATTCATAAGAAATGGTTATATGTCTTTTCCTGCTGTAAATCCAGTATGAATTTTTGTTGGTAGCGTTTTCCAACAGAAATTCTTCAAGGGGAAAATCCTGAGGGAGATAGTTTAGCAGAGAGGTCAGTCCAGATGTTTCTTCCATTTTGGAAAATAGGAAGAGAGTCTTGAAAGGTTACTGAAAAAGACAGTAAGCTAGGGGGCAAGTTAAAGCACACAAGAAACCACTACAAAAGAACCAGTCATGTTTGCAAATATTTTTCCTTAGTTTTTCATTATTTTGACCTTCAGCATTTGGGGTAGAACTCTGTAGAAGGCTGTGATGAGGTGGTTGACTTTTGTTCATGGGAGGTGAAGTACCAACCTGGGAGGCATGGGTGAAACTTTTGGAAAACTGATAGTGCTCCCAAGTGCATCAGTTTCACCAGCAATCTGAGACTGGCAGTGTATAGACATGTTTCTCAGGTACTGTTTTCTCCACCAAATAAAAGTTATCAACTGCTTAGGAATCCAAATCAATGAGTACATTCTTTTGTATTTCAAGTCTCATTATACTGTAGTACTTTCAGTCCACACTTGCACGGTATCAGCCTTGTGCCATGTGTATCGAAGGCATGAGTATTGGAGTGTAGTAATGGCAAGCATGGCTGGTCTTTCCCTGCTTGACTGTAATTTAGGTGCAAACCAAGCCTTTAGTTTTTTCAAGTAGATATGTTCTGCTTGAGAAACGTAAGATTTTGTCAGTAGTCTGCATCATCTTCATGTGTGTTAATTTCTCTGGTCTGAAATCAGAATTTGTGGTTGAACACGAGTCTCAAGTTTACAGAAACAGAGCTGTTGTGTTGTTTGTGCATCTTTGGACGGTTGGTTGAATGGCCCTCTGGAGGTGAATGTAGCATTGATCCTGAAGCACTTAGGTCACAACTGCTAATATTTTGATGGAAGGGAGAGAAAAAATTTGATTGGCAGGTCTCTAATATTCAGCTTCTGGTACAAAGCTGTTTGTTTTTAAAAGATATGTTAGCAAGATGAGAAGTCAAAATGAGAGTGTCTTGGAGCAAAAATTAATTGCTTTCCATACTTAAGTCTGAGGCATTAGGCCAGCTAACTTCTGAAGATTCATCTATGCTGATGAAGTAGAGATGCATCTCATTAGACTACAGTAGGTTCTGATGACAGCTCTTTCTCAGAATGTGTAATGTTTATGTCATGGCATGTATTAATAGTCATTATGTGGATTAGTGTTTGTGTTTGTTCTTTGCTATGTTGGTAGATGCCCTCCAGAACAAAATAGTTCTGTAATGATTTAACGAATTCTAGAGACTCTTATCAGGGTATAAAAGAGAATTGCTTGTGATTGCTTCTGTCCTTTCCTCCTGTTGCTTTCCTTTTTCCTAAACTACTGATGAGCATTTGGTAAGAGCTGTACTGAATGAATCCTGTGTCACTCAAGGACACATTCACACCTTTTGGAATGCACACTTCTGGGCATGAAAACAGTAAAAAAATAGTGTAAATCCAGACTTACGCAACTAAAAATGTTTCCGCTTTTAAACTTCTGTGGTGAAAAGTCTCCTAATTTAGAGGACAGGTAAATGTACTGGATAGTGGGACTCCTTTAATGGCTGAGTTCAGTTTCCCCTCAGATGGCTGAAGTACTTAAATGTGGTATATTGCAATCTGAGAGTCAGTTAAAGATACTGATCTGGGGAGATAACCACTGCAGAGAAGACCACGTACCATCTTTCAGATCTGTAGCTGTAGAAGACAGCATTTGATATTATACTAGTTTAAGTTGGGGTGGTTTTAAAAATTTTTTTGTGAAGCAGTAAGTGGAAGAAAAATTTGAGTTATTAGTAGTCAGGAACTTCAGAAAGAACATGTTTGTCCTATAGCTGCAGTTGCTGAGGAGCAGTGAAACATTACAAATGTTTCTCAGTAAACAGAATTTAATGTTTTGTGAAATCACTCAAATTCTCTGTAGTTTGAGATCCATTTCAATGCAAGGAGGAACAGTAATTTGCAAAAGTGAGGTTGTAACATTGCATAGTTGCATTGATACAAAATCCAATCTAAGAGGGAGGAAATCAGACCTGTGAGGTCTGTGTAGGTATAGGATAAAGCAAATGAACAAAGTGATGCTATGTAAGTAGCAGAAAGATACCAGATGAGTTTTGGTGAAATGTTAAAAAGTACAAAAGGGCAAGAGGAATAACAAATAATTAGAAACTTATCCAGTATGTCAGGTTATTAATGATGCATTATTGAGATGTAGCATACTGATTTTTTAAAAACTTGACGTTGTTTGCATTTACTTGCTTTCAGAAGTGAAAGATAAGAATTGTTTAACTGAAGAAACAGTGAATTTGATAATTGATTTCTTGGGTAGCTTGGAAAATACCTTCCTGACTATACTTAGCAATAGAATAGTGGAATTAGGTTGCTTTTTTGTTAATTTCAAGCAGCCAGATTTCAAGCAGAATTTTTTTTTCAATGTCGCAAGTCAAGAGATCTTCTCATCTCTAATTTTATGAGCTGTGTTGTGTTCTTAAAGCACCATGTAAGCTCTTAATAAACTGTCCAGGTTAATTGCCATGTAAATGCTATTGCTAAAGGTCTTGGAAACAATATCTTTCTTTCTTCCCTCTCTTCATCAGAAACATTGATGTTTTGTGTGAGGGGGCATGTTGATGTTGAGACGCTTCCAAGTTCATTTTTTTGCATTTATATGTTTTTATAATTGTCTTAGACTTCATATTTCTTTGTGTTTGTAGGATGGAACAAAGTTTATTTCTATTGGAGCTCTATATTCTGAGCTTGTGGCTGTTAGCAGTAAAGGAGAACTCTATCAGTGGAAATGGAGTGAATCAGAGCCTTACAGAAATGCACAGGTACTGTATAGCTTTAAATATTCTCCTTCAGAATTATTTATATGCTTTGAATATCTAAAATACTTTTTTGTTTCTAAAGAATCCTTCACTACATCATCCACGAGCCATGTTCTTGGGGTTAACCAATGAAAAGATTGTGCTCCTTTCTGCAAATAGTATTAGAGCAACTGTTGCCACGGAAAATAACAAGGTATGAAATGTTTGCTGGTTGCTGAACTTGACAAAGTTGGGTTTTTTCAATTGCTAGCAGTATATTGTAGAGAAGTTGTTTCTTCCGCTTCATCTACACCAGAAAGTACTTAATTCATTTGCTCATTCCTTTTCTTTCCTCCCCATGAAATGCAAGAAGTTTTTAAAAAATATATCAGATTTAGAGCTGAAACAGTGAAAAGATTGCCTGATTATATGAAACACTTGACTTTTTGCTGTTACAGTAGAAACTAACTCTGGTTTGAGAATAGAGAAGCTTGTTAATGTTCTGTAGAGATTTAGCAGAAAAACTAAGGACATTGAAGCTTTCAGTGATGTAAAGTAAGTTAGCTAAATATGCTTTTCAGCCCAGTTAGAGTGAACTTGAAACTGATTTGGTAAAGACACCAACACATCCATATACTTTGACAGGTTTCTCCTTTGTTTTTTTTTTTTTTTTTCAACCTTTTTTGTTAAGGATGAGGACTTGAAACAGGGGAAAACAATTCTGGAAAGCTCTCATTTAAGGAAAGAAAGATGGTGGGGGATAAATTTCCAAAGGGTGTTATTGTTTCTTTGTTTTGTGATGCATCTTTTCCCCCCATTTCCCCCCCCCCATACTGGTTTCCCCAAAACC
>WBNO01023475.1:71858-103468 GCA_013400575.1 Peucedramus taeniatus | reverse complement strand
CCCCGCCGGGTGCCCGCCCGTCCCGCCCGGCTCCCCGACGCCCGCCGTTGTGATGCGTATTCCCGTAGACCCGAGCACCAGCAGGCGCTTCACTCCCCCGTCCACGGCCTTCCCCTGCGGTAAGATGGGCGAGAACAGCGGGGCGCTGGGGGCCCCCGCGCCGGGCGCCCGCGCTCGGCCCGAGGTGCGCTCCGTCGTGGATGTCCTGGCCGACCACGCCGGCGAGCTGGTGCGCACCGACAGCCCCAACTTCTTGTGCTCCGTGCTGCCGTCGCACTGGAGGTGCAACAAGACGCTGCCCGTCGCCTTCAAGGTGAGTCCCGAGCCCCGGCGGGACCGAGCCCGCGACCCGCTCGCCCTTTTCCCCTCTGCCCCTCTCGCGTTAAATCGCTCCTGCCATCAGCGCCGAGGGAGCCCGGGTTATTATTTTTAATCAAATAGCCCGGTTTATTATTTTTAATCAAGTCTCCGCATTGCCCCGCGGTCACGGCATCTTAGATATTCCGTACAGTTAGGAGCTCTCAGGCGACTTTGAAGTTTAATGAGATGGAGGTTAATTACCTTCCTGGGAGAGGGAGAGCGAGGCAGGGAAGGGAAGATTTAATCTGCAAAAAGCCGAGCGAGGAGCTGAAGCCCCGGTGCCGTTCTGCGCTGCCCGGGCTCCCCGGGGCTCCCCGGGCTGGGCATCCCCGCTACCCCGGCCGGGCCGGGGGAAGGCGAAACCGAGCCGGGGAGAAGCGAGGGGAGCCGGGCAGGGCGGCAGCGCGGTCCCGGGAGCCCGGAGGGGTGAGCGGGGCTCTAAACCGGGTTCCCCCGGCTCCGGGCGCTGCTCCCCGGGAGGGGTTGGGGCCCTTCCCCGGTCCCGGCGCTTCCCCGGGCCGGACGCGGAGCTCCGGGGCCTCGCTCGCTGCCGCCCCGCGCTCGGCAGAGCTTTGTTTTTATCCCGAATCCAACAAAATAAACGCACAGGCTCCTCCGACGGGACCGAGGGTGGCCTGACCCCCCTTTCACCCCCACCCCGCGGACCCCCCGTCTGCTTTTAACCCTTTTGGAGCTCATTTCCCCCTTCCCCCTCCGATTTTCTCAGCCTTGCTGGGGGCTCGGGCTTCGGTTTTGCTTTGGGGTTTTTTGCGCGGGTTTAGGGGGGAACCGTAGCGCAGGTTGGCTTCGGTGAAAGGTGAATTTTAGCCTGAATCGCTCTGGCCCTGCCCTAGGTCGTAGCGCTCGGAGATGTCCCCGATGGGACCGTGGTCACGGTGATGGCGGGGAACGACGAGAATTACTCGGCGGAGCTGCGCAACGCCTCTGCCGTGATGAAAAACCAAGTAGCGAGATTTAACGACCTCAGATTTGTTGGGAGAAGCGGCAGGGGTAGGTACCGGCCAGGAAATGGTTGGCCTTCTTATTTGTTTGTTTTTTTTTTTTCGAGAGGAGGAAAAAAAAGGAAAGAAAAATGTTTCTCTTATTTTTTTTTTATTTTTATTTTTACGTTTTATTTTGTTGGTTTATTAATTATTATTTAAATTTTATTTTATTCTGTGTTACATTTTATTCCAACCGTGGTTTCGTTGCCGGGAGAAGCCCCCCCAGCCCCAGAGCGGTTCCCGAGGGATGGGAGGGATGCGGGAAGGATGCGGGAGCAGCCCCGGCCCCGCCGGCAGCTCTGCCTCGCTCCTCCCGGGGCTTCTTCTCTGCCGAGATATCGGGAATGGGCGGATGAAAAACAATTCAAAATACACACTTAAATATATCTAAAGATCTATAAATCTATCTAAACGCAAATAAGGCGGCCCCAGCCCGAACCTTCCCCAATTTCTCCCATCCCGCAGGAGGCAGCGGCGGGGCTGGGTGAGCAAACCCCACCTGGCAGCTCGACTTTAACCAGCGAAAATCGAGAGTTTAAAGTGAAATAATAACGCAGAGCTCGGCCAGGAGGGCTGGCACGGGAGGGAGCTGCGGCTGCTCGGGGTGGGGGCGGATTTTGTTCATTTTCCCCCCGCTCGTGGCAGGGAAAAGCAGGACGGCAATTTGGCTTCCCGGCTTTTCCCAACAAATCCTTCCGTGCCACCCGAGCAGAGGGAGATAAATCCCCTGGAAATGTTAAACACGGAGCCCTGCCCGCCCTCCCCGTACCTGCGTTTCCGATCTTATAAATAGAATTTCAGCATTTCCTCACCAGTGAGCGCTGCAGATCGAAGCTCTCGGTTCTGCGTTTGAGCCCGAATAAAAACTCCGTATTTTAATGGCCATATGGCAGCACTTTCTCAAAGGCTTCAAATGTATACACACAGTGTCAGATATATTTTGACTTCTCCGCATTAATTAAAAGCAGTGATGTTAGGAATTATTTGCATGTAATAACTGTTTACTTGTTCCTCTTTATGAAACTTGAATAGTTTACATTCTTTCATACATTTCCTTTTTCCTGTTGGCTCCTTCTCCATGTTGCAGTTTCTTTAAAACTCTCCACTTAACTGGTTGCAGGTTGATGGATGGAAAATGTTTTTCTTTTATGAATTAAGCTTTCATTTCTGTAATCAATTATTCTCTTAGGCTCTTTTCTTTCTGGTTGGGCTTTTTTTTTTTTCCTTTTTTCTTTATTTTCTTCATCCTCGTACAAATTTCCAAACCGAACGCAACCCAATCTCAGCGTGACTCTTGAATTCATTATTAACTTGCTTCCTCCGCACTCTCAAGCTCGGAATTAGCAAGAGTTGGGTCTCATAAAACCCTCGGTGAATAAACTCCTTCCCCTTCGCCCTCCCGAGCTCTCATTACAGCAGCGGCGGCACCTCCGCTGCCTCTAACGGGCGCTAATTATTTTAATTTTTTTTTTTTTTTTTACATATTCGTGTGGGATGAGGCTTTGTCATATTCAGAGAGGCACAACCCCGCCGGGGCTCCCTGAGGGCGGCTCAGTGGGGTTTTCTCGCCGTGGCCAGGGTGGATTTCACTCCCCGTGTCTGGCGCTGCTTTCCCGGCACGGGGCTCTTTCAGAGCAATTTGCTGTGAAAAATCGCCCCTATTGAATTTTTATTCCGGGTGTCGCACTCGCTCTGCCTTCTTTGGCTCCATCCCTGACAGCCCGGCGCTGCTTTCATTCATTCTGGCAGAAATTTGGAGTGGCTGTGGAATATTTCCCTGTGTGTGTACAAATGTTTGTGTAAATCCGAAGTGAGGACGTGTGGATCCGTAAACACGGACCCTGCTCCAGCCCTGCCGTGTGCCCGAGCTGCAGGAGCCTGGAAAAGCCCGGCAGCCCGGCTCTCCTTGGGAAAACACCACTCGGAACGGGCCAGATTTGGGTATTTTTAGTGATAAAACATCAGGGATTATTGAGCTGGGAAGAGCCGCTCCCATCTCCCCCCCAAAAAATAAATTCCCATCTCCATGTGCAAGACAAAGGGGGAAAAAATTAGAGTTTTTTTACTCCGATTGAGCTGTATAAAATGAAAGCTATCCCTGCTGCATCCCTGCCTGTTCTCCCAGCTGGAATCTCCCAGGAGCATCCCCTGGAGCCGGCGGGGCTCCCAAACCCGCCCGGAGCGGAGCCGGGGCACGGTGGCGATGAGAAAACCCAGCCCGGCTTCCTGAGAAGGGGGGAAATGACTCAAAGTGATGCTGGGGCAGAATCATCATTTTCGGTTCAGGGCAGGGTTTTTGAGAGAGACAGAACCGGCCCGAGCTGGGTTTGTGTTTGCAGCGAGGGACGCAGGGGCAGGGAGGTTGATTGCCGTGGAGAATAAAAAAAGAAAGATGATGATAATAATAAATAAATCAGAATGAATGCGGTATAAAGGGGCACGGAGGTGCCGGGCTCAGCTCTGGGGGTCTGTGCCTCACAGCCGGGTTTTGCCGCACTCTGCCTGCGAACCCTTCCCTCTCCTCCTGCAAATTCCCTAAATAATTGCTCCTCATCCTCCTCACCCCGCGCTCCGGCTCTGTCGAGGTTTTACCCCAAACCCTCGGTGCTGGTTGTTTTTTTCCGTGGCCGTGGTGGCGCCGGGATCCTCCGCGGGCTCATCCCGTCCCTGCAGGTTGGCAGCAGGGGCTGCAGCCCTGGGGATCCAGAATGAAATAATTCTATTTCTTCTGCCCTCCCAAGAGCTCCTCTCTGTACAGAGAGTGAGCTGAAGGTCTGTGCGTTGTTCAGTCCTGCTTTGAAAGCCGAGGTGAGGCGGGGATTGATGCTTGCTGTCAGCTTTAGAGCCCCCATTCCCTCCTTTCCGAGCTCCCCGGAGCAACTCTCCCACCTGGGATAATTCCAGGATGCTCTCCAGGAGAGAAAATTTCATTTTTTTCCGGTTTATTTATTTTTTTCCTCCTAGCTGGATAAATCCTGGTTTGTTTTGCTGTGGATATTCTCAGGTCCGGCCCTGTAAAGAGACGATGGTCGGGATCTGAAAACCCCTGATTGCTTCAGGGGGAAAGGGAAAGGAGGTGGTTTCTTTCTGCTTTTATCTGTGGAATAAAGGCTGGAGGAGCAGAAATCCATCACACCGAGGTTTATACCTGATACCCTGCCGAGGTTCAGACCTCTGGTACCTCTGGAATCCCGCAGGGATTGCTGCTGGGGCTTGGTCAGAGTGGTTTGTGCAGCCTCCTTCCTCCAGCCCAGGGTTTCCTGAATTTGGGGAGCCTGAGGGAGAGCTGAGGCCGTTCCTGTGGGAGTTTCTGCTCTCCCACAGCCTCCCCTGGGCCGGACAGAGAGGCCCAGGCCAGGACAGGGAGAGGGGGCTCGATGCGGGAGGTGAAGGGTTTGGGGTCAGGGGGGGCCCAGGGCTGGTGACCCCCTCTGTGATGATAAAGGCATTTTCAGGCTGTGCATGGAAACTTGTTCTGCTGGAGAAAGGGGGGCTCTCCTTGCAAAAGTTGGCTCCGTAGAGCTTTTCAATGCTTTATTCCTTTTATTTATTTATTTATTTTTTCATGGAAGGTGACAGCTCGGTGCTTCAAAAGCATCTCTGAAACCCTCCCCGAGGGTATCCAAACCCTTTCCCAGCAGCAGATTCCTGCTCCCAGGGCAGGGCTGGGACAGGGGACAGTCCCTGCAGAGCTGCCTGTCTGGTGACCGCTTCTGGTGGCCAGAGCTGGCCAGATTCAGTTCCCATTTTGCAGTTCCCAGTTTCTGACTCTCCCGTGAGTGCCTGCACGGCCGAGGCCGAGCACAGCTCCCTGCAGGTGGGAACACCCACCGGGAGCAGGCCTGGATCCCCTGCAGGCTGATCCCACCTCGGTTCCTTCCCAAGGAGCATCCCAAGGGCACCAGGCCCCAGATGCCCCAAGGAGGGGATCCCGCACCCAGCGCTGTTCCAGGGTCACCGGGGAAAAGGGGAAGCGTCCGAGCAGGAAAAGCCCAGGAAGCTGCTCTGGGTCGATTCAGGGGCAGGGCAGGGAGGGGGACGAGTGGCTTTTCCATGCGGGAAGGGCCCGGCTCCGCTCTGAAGCGGCTCCAGGGCTCTGTGTGGGCAACCACGGCTCGTTAAACGCCAGGATGTGTGCGGGGATTTGTGTCCGAGCCCGCTCCTGCTGCAGCCTCTCCCCACCCATGTGGGATCCTCACTTCTGTCGTGTTGTTTTTTTTTTTCCCTCCCTCCCCACTCTCCTTAGGGAAAAGCTTCACCCTGACCATCACCGTGTTCACCAACCCCACCCAAGTGGCCACCTACCACCGAGCCATCAAAGTGACCGTGGACGGACCCCGGGAGCCCCGCAGTAAGTGAAGGGTTGGGTTTGGGGTTCGGCAGCGCTCACAGTTGTGGGGAGGGGGTGCGAGGTCCCAGCCCTCCGTGGCTGAGGGATGCAGGACGCGGATCCAGGACACGGAGCTCAAGGGATGGCGCTGGGGTGGCACCGTTGGCTGCTCGGATTTTCCCGTGTGTCCCTCCCTGCCTGCCTCCTGCTCCGTCTCCCATCGCGGAGGGATGGTTTATAGCTCCCTAACCCATCTTGGAGGGATAATTTCACAGCTCCAGGCTGGGATGTTGGGAAGATTCTTTTGGCTTCGACAGCAAAAGCACGAAGGGCCCAGCCTGGCTCTGCACAGGGGGGTTTGGGGGTTATAAAACCAGAGATCTGTGCTGACTTCGGGGGCTGATTGCTGGCGATTGAACTGAAAACGGTGCAGGTTCCCTGGGTGTGAGGCTGGCTGCTCTGGCAGAGAGCTCCTTCCCCTCGGCTTCGCCGTGGTTTCGCTTTCGGGCCGTCAAAGGCTGGGGCTGGCAGCGCCCGCGGCCGGGGGCTGAGCCTGGAGAAACCAGAGAGACTCTGAGACCGCAGAGGCGTCTCCGCTGTGCTGGGGAGGCTCTCCCGGGGGCAGGATGGTGCCTCGAGCTTGGGGAGGCTCCGGGAGCTGCCCTGCCTGCGCTGGCTTTCGGTGTCGGGCTGTTTCCCAGCCGCCCAGGGACACTGTCCGGAGCTGCTGCCCGCAGGAGTTTCCTCTCGCCACGAGGATGATTTGCCCTGTGGGACCCCCTGTGCGGTGGGATCTTGGCCCTGGGGGCTCCATCTCCGGCTTCGCCTTCCTGCTCGCTCAGCATCACCCTGGGACTATAAAGCAGAGTTTGTTCCCTTTGCGTGTGAGTGCCCACATTGAAGGGAAGCAGTTTGATCCTTCGAAAAACGCCTCCAAAAACATTTTCTGTTGATGCTGTCGCCGGGCCATCGGTGCCCCTTGATGTCAGGCCAGGTGGAGGCTGTTACCTCAGCCAGGGGGTTTCGTTTGCATCGGGCTTTGGAGGATTTTCCCCCCCTCCTTGATTTTATTTTGGAGCCTGTCGAGGATGGATTTAAAAGCTGGAACGCAGGAAATCCAACGCTGCTGTTGTGGGGTTTTTTTAAAACCAGAAACATCAGGCAGGTCCCTGGCGTGGGGCACCTGTGGGTCGTGGTGGGTGCTGGGGCTCAGCCCCAGGGCTGGGCAGGGGATTTCACAACTCTGCCAGGAGTGTCAGGAATAGAAACCAGCCCTCCTGACTGCTGGCTCAGCCCCTTATCAGCTGCATCAGATCGCCTTTCTAATAATAATAATAATCATCCTCATCATCAGGAATACATAAATAATAATACAAGGTGAGATAGTTGCTACTCTTGGAGCTCGGTTTGGCCTCCCCGACAGCCAAACCCTGGTGAATCACACCCGTTCCTCCTGAATTTCAGCATTTCACCCCAGAGCTCCCCATCCCTCATTTCAGTTTTCTGATACGGAGGCCGTGGCAGTCAGGGGATGGAGCAGCTTGTCCTGGCTCTGCTTTGGGGTGCCCTCCCTGGGACACAGCCCAGCTGCAAGGGCAGTGTTTTTCTGGGCTTTTCTTTTTCCTTTTGTGATGATTTCTGGACCTCAAATTGTGCTGGAAGCGTTGGCTCCTCGAGGAGATCTGCGTGGGGTTTATTTGCTGCTTGTGCCCTTGCCTCGTGTGGCCCCCAAAGGTTGATCTCTCCCCCATCCCTGCACCCCCCAACCCATAAATTGCTGAAAGAAAAGGTTTAGACCCAAATTGTGGTTATTTGGGATTATTTTTCAGGGAATTATAGATTTATTGGTCATATTTTGGCTCCCAGTTTGACCCTGGAACTTAAACTCATGGTTAACGAATTTCCAGTGGGGATTAAAACCATTTTTAAAATAATTCCTTTTTTTCCACACTTTTGAATGAAGATGACAATTTCAAAAAAAGATGAAATAACACCTTTCTCCCCTTCCTGCTCCGCAGAAACCCGGGGTGTGGAAACAGCAGCTGTAAAATGATCCTGGAAAGCCAAGGTGCTTTTCCTGGTTCCCTTGCCACTGGGTGGCTCCCGGGCACAGCACCCTGGCAGTGCCAGCATTTGGGTGGCATTTCGGGCTGGCACAGCCCTGGTGATCCCCACTTTGGGCCAAACACCGAGGCTGGGGCTGCTCTGCCTTGTTTGGTGTGGGAGGTGAGAGCTGCCAGCAGGAATTTCAGTTTTTATTTATATATATACATATTAGATACACTTTTTAACATATATATGTTAATGCTTGTGTGTGGCATAAAAATATGTGGATTTTTTTCCCCTTTTTGGCTTCAAAAGATGGGCCACGGTGTGTGCTGGCTCCTGGGGTGAGGATCAGCACTGGGCAGGGCTGGAGGCTGATGTGGGGCTGGTGGAGAGGACAAAACCCATCCTTAATGTGGAAAGAATTGGCCATTTGTCTTGGTACCCTGGGAAAGGCCCGGGCAGCGTCTTCTCAGCGGCAGCAGAATCCCTCCAGCCAACGTCCTTGTGGGGTTTGGGGCCAGCACTGTGGCTGGGCTCCACCTCTGAGCATCCCATTCATCTTCCACCCCTGGCCCATGGCTTCATCTCAGCCCTTGAGCGAGGCTTTCAACTCAGGCCGTGCCCAGATCAAACTCCCGAGGAGTCTGGAGCGAGTGGGGACGGGTGGGGAACCCAGGGTGAGGGGCAGAGCCCTGCCAGGGCAGGAGGAGCAGGAGGAGGTTCCTTGGGGATCCCCCAGGGGTGACACCAGCCCTGCCTTTCCTTGAGCATCTCCTCCTCAGGCTCCTCCAGTGCCCTGCTCGCTCCCAGCTCCTTTTCCTTGTGCTCCAGCTCTTTTTGGGTTAGATCTGGACAGGAAAAAAAAGGACATTCTGTCAAGTTGGCACCTTAGCTCTAAACAAATAGCACAGCGGGTGCCAAGTGTTGACATACTTTGTACAAACAGGAAGTAATAAAATATTTGAACTTCCTGAGGAATTTCCTTCTTTTCCCCCCCTTTCTGCAGCCCTGTGTTCAGCAGGAGCCCTGCAGCAGAACCCTCTCACATCCACAGCTGCTGCAGAATCATCCCCAGCAGGCAGAACGAGGGGAGCTGAAGGGCTGGGAGTGCCAAGGGGTGTTCAGTCTGTTCCTGGGGAAAAGGGAGCATCCCCAGGGCCTCCCCTCACACCCACCTGCTGCCTGCCTTCCCTTTTCCTTCCTTTCCTTCCCAAGGCTCTCACCTTCTCTGCTCTCGCTTCTCCTTTCTCCCTCCCAGCTCCTTCTCACAGCTCCAGCCCCTTTCTGCCCAAAACTCTTGTGCAAAGTATTTTTTCCCCTTCTAAATTCCTTTTCTCCCCTCTTGGACACTTTTTGTTTGGTTGGTTTTTTGCTACTATTCACTCTTTAACTTCTCTCCCCACTTTGTAAATCCCTTTTGGGTTTAATCCCTTTTTTTCTGACTCCCACCCCGTTGCTGCTGTCCTTGTTGAGGAGGAAAGGGCCACCAGGAGGATTTGTCACCGTGGGGTCCCTGTGTCCCCCATTCCCTGCTCAGCATTGTGGACGTGCTGGTTGTTGGTGCCTCCTGCCCTGTTCATTTTTTGGGGGTGTGCATCAGAGATTTGGTGCTTTCAGTCATGTCCCTTCTTGGTGTGACCACAGCAAGTGACAGAAACGTGTCCCCAGCGTGGCTTGGACCTCAACAAGTGGGCTTGTGGCCACAGCACTTCCCATCCCCTCTCCCACCTTGTCCCTGCAGTTCTTTCTGGCTGGGCCCGTCCTGCCCAGCCCCAAGTTCCCTCCGTGGTTGTTTTTACCTCCCCAAAAAAGGCTCCTTGCCCCACGAGGCTGTGGCTGTCCCCGGGCAGCCGCTGGCCCCTGTCACGTAGCCAGCGGCTGGGAAGGCTTCTCACCTCCCCCGGGCGAGGCGTTTCCAGGAACCGCCGCTGCTCTTCGGCTTTCAGACTTGTGAGAGCCTCAGCTGAGAGAGGCTTTCCCTCCCACGAGGGCTCACGGCCCTGCGCTCTGAGCTGGGAACGCGGGACTGACTGTGGGGTGTGCGGGGACCGGGACTGTGGGGTGTGAAGGAATGGAGAGTTTGGGGTGTGCGGGGACCAGGACTTTGGGGTGTGCAGGAATGGAG
The DNA here is from genome assembly GCA_013400575.1 of Peucedramus taeniatus. NCBI lineage: Eukaryota > Metazoa > Chordata > Aves > Passeriformes > Fringillidae > Peucedramus > Peucedramus taeniatus. Next base: position 93,600 of record WBNO01023475.1, on the reverse strand, counting down.
AGTTTGGGGTGTGCAGGAATGGGGACATTGGGGTGTGCAGGGACCGGGAGATTGGGGTGTGCAGGAATGGGGACTGTGGGGTGTTTAGGAATGGAGAGATTGGGGTGTGCAGGGACAGGGACTTTGGGGTGTGCAGAAAGGAGGAGTTTAGGGTGTGCAGGAATGGGGACTTTGGGGTGTGCAGGAACGGGGACTTAGGGGTGTGCAAAAGTGAGGAATTTTGGGTGTGCAAGAATGGGGACTTTGGTGTGCAGAAGTGAGAGGAGTTTGGGGTGTGCAGGACTGGGGAGTCTGGGGTGTGCAGGAATGAGCAGTTTGGGTGTGCAGGAATGAGCAGTTTGGGTGTGCAGGAATGAGCAGTTGGGGTGTGCAGGAATGAGCAGTTTGGGGTGTGCAGGAATGAGCAGTTTGGGGTGTGCAGGAATGAGCAGTTTGGGGTGTGCAGGAATGAGCAGTTTGGGGTGTGCAGGAATGAGCAGTTTGGGGTGTGCAGGAATGAGCAGTTTGGGGTGTGCAGGAATGAGCAGTTTGGGGTGTGCAGGAATGAGCAGTTTGGGGTGTGCAGGAATGAGCAGTTTGGGGTGTGCAGGAATGAGCAGTTTGGGGTGTGCAGGAATGAGCAGTTTGGGGTGTGCAGGAATGAGCAGTTTGGGGTGTGCAGGAATGAGCAGTTTGGGGTGTGCAGGAATGAGCAGTTTGGGGTGTGCAGGAATGAGCAGTTTGGGGTGTGCAGGAATGAGCAGTTTGGGGTGTGCAGGAATGAGCAGTTTGGGGTGTGCAGGAATGAGCAGTTTGGGGTGTGCAGGAATGAGCAGTTTGGGGTGTGCAGGAATGAGCAGTTTGGGGTGTGCAGGAATGAGCAGTTTGGGGTGTGCAGGAATGAGCAGTTTGGGGTGTGCAGGAATGAGCAGTTTGGGGTGTGCAGGAATGAGCAGTTTGGGGTGTGCAGGAATGAGCAGTTTGGGGTGCAGGGGGTGGCACTCCCTTGTCCCTCCTGTGGAGGTGTTTGTGGCATCGCTGTCCCCACCGTGCTGGCTGCCCTCACCTCATGCATTGTGAACTCTTGAGTTGAATATGAAGGGAAAAAAAAAAAAAAAAAAAAAAAAACCATGAGAAAGTTGGACTGGAAAGGGGAAATCTTGGTTTGGGAGCGCTGTGGGAAGGTTGGGGTGATGTTTTGTGGGATGGCAGCTCCAGGAACCTGGAGATGGTGAAATAAAATACTCCCAGTCCAGGGGCACTGGGAAATTGGGATTTACTGAGTGGCAGACGAGTGTGGGTCAGTGAGAACAGCCTGAAATAGCTGAGGATGAGGAAGATGGAGTGGGGTTATGGGATGGGAGCCAAAGAGGAGCCAAAATGATCCCCTGTTCCCATATTCCTATGGGCAATTTTTGGGCCTCGAGGCAGAGATCCTGTGCTTTCTGCACATTTACCCTGGGAGATTTGGGAAGTGCTTGGAGGATAAATTATTGGAGAGTCTTGTGCCTCTCAGAAACTTGAGTGGAGACCCAGGACAGGGTGGGTTGTGCCAGTATTGTCCAATTCCAGATCTTTATCTTGACCAAAAGGCTCCCTCGTGGGGCTGCGTAAAACTTGAGCTGGAGATGTTTTCTGTAATTAAAAGCAGACTCGGTGCTGAAGTGCTCCCGTGGGGTGATAGTTTTGGGTATTATTGAGGTCTTTGTTTTATTCCCCTGCTTGTCCTTAGCTAGAAATAAATACACAGACAGTTCCCAGATTGTCTGGGAATAAGGAGAGAAAAAAAAAAAAAAAAAAAAAAAAGGGAAATGGCAAAAAGAAGGAAAAATAGGAGAAAAAAAATTGCAACAAAATCAGTCCAAGATAATTTCAATAAATAAATGACATCAGCTCTTCCTAGACAGTGATTTGTCCACGTCATATTGCTGTAATCTGTTCTAATTTAATACTCAGTACTTAAAACAAGCTGATTTCCCACTTCTGGAGCCCTGTCCTCTTCCCTGGTGAGGAAGAGGAGGAAATCCTGAGTGGCCCTTTATGGCTTCCCTATTGCCTGAGGCCTGGCAGGGCCGAGGCCGTGGGAGGAGGGTGTGTGAGGAGCCCTCGTGTGCCCACCCTGGAGCCTTGGCATCGCTCCTGCTGCTGAGGCCCTGCTGTGTGCCCCCCCCCGGGATCCCCTGCCTGTTCTTGGGGTGCTGCTGCTCAGAGACATCGGGCTAATCCCAGCCATGCTCCAGCCTTGGGTTCTGTGGGATGGAACCTGTGCAGCTCCTGGGTGTCTGCTTCTCCCTGTGCTGATCCAGCCCTGCTGGAGGAGAGGAAGGGCTTTGGTTCATTCAGGAGCCTTTGGGGGAATCCTTGGGGCTCCTCAATTCCTGCAGGAGCCTTTGGGGGAGTCTTGGTGCTCCCCAGTTCCTGCAGGAGCCTCTGGGGGAGCCTTGGGGCTCCTCAATTCCTGCAGGAGCCTTTGGGGAATCCTTGGGGCTCCTCAATTCCTGCAGGAGCTTTTAAGGAAGCCTTGGTGCTCCCCAGTTCCTGCAGGAGCCTTTGAGGGAGATTTGGTGCTCTTCATTTCCTGCAGGAGCCTTTGGGGAATCCTTGGGGCTCCTCAATTCCTGCAGGAGCTTCTGGGGGAGCCTTGGGGCTCCTCAATTCCTGCAGGAGCCTTTAGGGAATCCTTGGTGCTCCCCAGTTCCTGCAGGAGCTTCTGGGGGAGCCTTGGGGCTCCTCAATTCCTGCAGGAGCCTCTGGGGGAATCCTTGGGGCTCCTCAATTCCTGCAGGAGCTTCTGGGGGAGCCTTGGGGCTCCTCAATTCCTGCAGGAGCCTCTGGGGGAATCCTTGGGGCTCCTCAATTCCTGCAGGAGCCTTTGGGGGAGGCTCAGGGCTCCTCAATTCCTGCAGGAGCCTTTGGGGGAGCCTTGGGGCTCCCCAGTTCCCGCAGGAGCCTCTGCAGGTTGGCGCTGGCTCTCAGGAGGTTTCCCTGCCTGTTTTCCTGTCTCTAACACGTTTTGATCCCGGGGGAAATTTTCCCCCTCTGAGATGTCCCGCGTTGGCTCCTCCTCCTCCCGTTCCCAGCCGGGTTAACCCTGCCGGGGGGGATCGGGGCTCAGCTCCTGGGTGTGGGTAAAAACCCCTCAGGGACAAACCCAGCCTGGCCCTGGGTTCTGTGGTGGGGCTGTGCAAGACCCCCAGCCCCAGCGGGATCTCAGTGGGACACGGGATGTCCCAGGGGACACCAGGGTGTGGAGAATTCCCTAAGGTGAAAGTTGCCTGAGTGCTCCAGGCACTGGGTCTGCATCTCCTGGGCCTTTGGTGCAGCAGCTCGAGGCTGTAATCCGGCCTCAAAAGGAATTACAGAGCAGCTGGAATTATCTGGGCTCCAGTAAAAGCACTCCTCTAATTATTTTATTCGCCACATGCAGTAAATTCCACCTCTCTTTTCCAATCGCCTGCTGCGTAACAACTTCAAAATCATTTCTCTTGAAAACCACCAATATTTTCTAAGTGCAGCAATACTGGGAGTCAGAACAGGGAAATTATTTTTGCTTGCGTCCTACAAAGGAATCTTTGTTGGGATTGGTTGCAACACCTCCTGCTTTTGAAAGCTTTGGGAAAACCCCAGGGCACGGTTCTGGGCCGGGATGGAAGAGGCAAACCTGGCCTTGGGGTGGCTTTGGAAATAACTCAGAATGGAGAAATGGGCATTGATCCCCTATTTGGGAGAGATTTAACTGATCAAAAGGGTTTTCTGGTGGGATCTGGTGGGCATTTAGGGGTGTTTGGGGGATTCAGTTGCATTGAAGGTTTTTTCCAGGGGGATGTTGCTGGTGCTCTGTGTCGGGTTGTGTCAGGGGCTGTTCAAAGACACAGCAAAAGAAATTCAAATACAAACAAGAAACTCAAATTCAAACACACAACAAAAGAAATTCCTGCTGGATCCAGAGGCACGATCCAAAGGGAGCTGTGCAGGAGGAGGAGTGGGCTGGGGTGGGATGCAGGTGGCACCAGAAAGGAATTTTTGTGCGCATCACAGCAAGGCCATTCATGAGCTTTGCTCCTCCCCAAAGGAGCAGCATTTTGCCCCGTGCCTCAGTTTACCTGCCTGTAAATCCTGGGGGCAGCAGGGGATGTGGAGGAGGCTGGCAGGGAGGATTTGCAGGGTTATTAATGCAGTGTGGCCCCAGCTCCCTCGGGCAGGATTCAGGAGCTCAGGGTCACGGATTGGAGAGGAGAGAGGGGGAAAAACCCCAGCCAGTGCTAAAAGGCGAGTTTCGTTTCAGGGAAGACAACAGCTAAAGGACCAGAACTATCAACCAAAACCACAAGATCACATCAGATGTCAGGCAGGACACGTCTTGTTTCTCCCTCCCAAAAGGGCTTATCAGTGCAACCAATCACTTTAATGATGTGGCAGAGGGAGGAAGAGGATTTGACTCAGAGTGAAATGAAATTTAGTTCCTAAGACCCTTCTCTTCCGCTGCCGGAGCGCAGTCACCTGTCCTGCAGGCAGGCAGAGATAAATCACCTCCTGCAGCGGAAGGGGCTCAGACATGAGTTTGCATTATTTTCTCTTACTCTCCCCAGCGTCTCTGCGTGCTGTAGTGGGAGCAGGGAAGGGAGGTGAGGAAGAAGAGGGGCACAGCGAGCAGGGAGTGCCCCTGGTGCCTTCCCAGCCTCCGGGGATGGTGGTAGTGGGATGGGAACCTCTGTGCTGGGAGGTTCCCCTTTCCAAATCAGATGTGGGAGCAGAGAATCCCTTTCCCCATGGTCAGCTCTGCTTCCTGGGTTTGGGGAGCAGCATTGCAGGGAGGATGAGGATGAGGATGAAGGTGCTGGGCAGGTGCCACCGCTCTGGGCTCCTCCTTTCAGTGCAAAGCTCTGCAGGAGCTGTAATTATCCAGCAGGATAACACCAGCCAGGCTGTGGAGCTTGGAGCTCAGTCCTGGGATCGAGGGGATCAGCATTCAAATGCCAGGGCTCAGCTCCAGCCTTGTCTGAGGGGAAAAGCAGCGCTCAGCATCCTCAAACCTTGGGAAAATTCGGGTCTGTTCCCAACGGCACAGGCCGGGCTGGCAGATTGCTGCTCCCTCCCCACAGCACCAGGGACATCTCAGCTCCATCAGCTGAACCACGGCACATTCCTTGCACAGGGCTGAGCCCAGCAGCTGGTCCTCCCCATCCCGGGCACAGTGTCCTTAACCAGTGTCACCCCAAGGAATTTGATGTGCTTGCCCTAATGGAACAGGTTGTGAGCTGGGAGAAACCAGCTCTACTGGTAGGTCCCAGTCCAGGTTGTTAGATAGCAGCAGGAACTCACTGGGACTGGCATCTCTCCATGGATCTATGGAATCTGAAAATCTGATCTCAGCCGGGGCTGAGGCAATACCAGCTGGATGTCCTTGAGATGTGTCTGCTTCCTCCCAGCACCCAGCTCAGAAATCCTGGAATCAAGGGAGTTTGCCTGATTCCATGAGAACCAGATGACAGCCCATAAGTGAATTTTGCCTTCCTGGAATGGGGAGTGACTGTAGGGAGGCTGTCAGGGCTGGTGGTTTTTGCACCCTGTTCTGAAAGCTGCCTGATTTCCCGCAGATGTGCACCCACCTGCTGCGATGTGACACCCGGGCTGCAGCTTTCATATCTGTAAATCACAACTTTGAACCCCCACCCTGTTCGCCCTGCACTCTCAGGGGCAGATTTTCAGAGTTCTTACAGATGGAAAAAGGCAGGAAAGCACTGGTGGGGATTTTCAGCAAGGCACAAGTGGGCCGAATGCTTGAACCTGATGAATTTTACCCACTGCTGAGAATACCCTCAGCTTTCCCTGTGTTCTGAAGGGCTTCAAATATTTTTGCAAATCCAGAAAGACTCTTGAAACCCTGGGAATAGGGATCCTGTGTCCTGCTCCAAAGGCATTTGAGCTGCAGTTGTGTGGAAATTCAGGCTTGATGTTCCCTTTGATTTGGGAATGGGCCACAGCTCCCGCATCCCTGGAGCTTTTGGAAGCACCACTCTGGATTTCTGTTTAAATTAATGCCCTGATCCATTTTCCTTCCAAAGGGCTCAGTTTTGGGGTCTCCCAGTGCAATCAAAGGCCCTGACAGGGTTTATCAGAGACTTGCCAGGGTGGGCACAGGGTGGGCAGGGAGAGAGGCAGAGGCGAGGCCTCAGCACTAACCCAGGAGTGAGAGGAGATCAGGGGCTCCCAAAGCCTCCTAATCAATCCCAGCCCGCCTAGAACGAACATCTCTCCCGCTGCTGGAGCTTCAGACACTAAAAAACCTACTGTAAATGCAACATATCTCTGTGCTTCCTGCCAGCTGGCCCCGAGCCAGCCTATTTCCTTCAAAAAGAGGGATATTTATTTTCATCCTTTTAGAGGCAGCCAATTCATCTCAGACCACCACCAGCTAAAAAAGCTTTATAAATTAGCAGCCTTTTTTTCTTTTTTTTTTCTTTTTTTTCCTTCCTAATTCTCTCCCCCACCCCTTTAAATATTATTTTCCTTTGGTTGTTGGTGTGAAGGCTGTGCCAGGACAAGCGAGCCGGGGCGCATTGCGCCACACTCCCCTTTCTCCCCGAGCTGCAGAAAGACAGTAGCAGCAGTGTCTCACGAAAGCCAGAGGAAACCAAAGCAAAGCCCGGCCGTGACTGATTCTCCTTCCAAATGGCGTAAGCAGGCCAACTTCAAACATGTGAATAATGAGTTATCTGTGCCTGACTTTGTTCGGCAGCACAAGGGACGGTGCCTCCCAACATTTGCCTCCTGCTCCCTCCTGTGAACTCCTGGGCTCTGATTTTAGCAGTGGGGTTGGCGCTCACTGGGGCTCGGAGGGCACCTCTGTCATCCTGCGTCACGTTTGAGTCCCTTCCAGCTCCCTTCCAGCTCCCAGCTCTGCACTGTCCTCCCCTCCCTCCTTCCCTGGCAGTGGGGCTCCTCCGAGTTCTTCTTGGCTGGGCGTTTCCCGTGGCAGGTCTGGAGCTGGAGGTGGGGTTCCAGGGAGAACCTGAGCCCTGTTCTTGCCTTGTGTGAGAGGTGTGCAAAGGTGAAACCAGCCCAGCATCGGCTGCAAGGGACAGGCCTGCTGTTCCCATAACACGGGAGTTTCACATGTGGCTTCTTTCTGGAGCACATGCTGGGACTTGATAGTCTAGCCGAGACTCAGACTGGGAAAAAATTCCAGCCTCTGCAGAGGACTGGCGTGTCTCTCTGAAGTACCTATTTCGAGGGCTACGGGAGGGATTTGAAAGGTGTTTTGCACATTGAGTTTTATCCACTGCTGATTCCTTTCTTGTGGTCCCTTCTCACGGACGTGTAGAGACTAAGCCATGGCTTTATGTGCAGGGACTGCTCCTGGTGAGCTTGGCTCAGCCTTAGAGTTAAGCTGGGAATATTTGGGCTGAGCCTTGGTGGGAGGATGGTGGAATGCCAGGGGGATGCTTGGATGCTTTGAAGGAGGCTGAGTGTGGCTCAAGCTGCTGTGCCACCCTCTCCTGGCTCTGTCTCCTCCTGTCTGGAGCTGAGGCAGTGATCTGCAGTGTGTGTGTGTGTGTGCTCATGAACGTCCCTCGGCGTTTCCTCCGCTCCAGCTTGCCGCCAGCATTCCGCAGCCAGGCTCCCGGGGAGGGCCAAGCCACTTCCCAACATCTGCTCTCCCGGCAGCACGGGGCTGAGCCGGGGGCTGGGGATGAGCGTGACACCCAGCTCTGAGCCCAGCAGGGCTGGGAGGAGGCTGTGCAGCTCCTCAGCTCTCATCTAACTCCATCTACAGAGAAATCAGGGAATTAGGGCTCCCACTCACCCCACAGGGTTTTTTTGAATCAGATCTCTCAGCTCTGAGATTTTGGTGTCACTCGAGCCATGGAGCTCCTGGAGTTCCTTTCTACCTTTGCTCAACATTCTGCATCTCAGTAATCTGAGGAAATCAGCTGCTTTTGGAACTCCCCCTCCACAGCCTGGAAACCCCATCCCAGTCCCAGCTTGGGAAGCCACATCAGGTTGCACACTCCTAGAAGGAAGAGCAGACTGTGTTTGGTCTTTGAAATATTTTAATGCAGAAAGCATGTCTTTAAATCATAGCTCTGAGGGCCTGAGCTCGTGTGGCACACACTGTTTCGCTGTCTGCATTCCAAGGAAACACCCAAAACTTCCAGTATGCTTCTTATTACTGGCCTAAAGTGTCAAATTCACGTCGGCTCTTCCAGCTGGGAAGTGTTCAATGGGACAGTTTGTTTGATATGCTGATACAGATCTTGTTATTACATCAGGATCGTAGGTGATCTGTCAATGTTTACATCATGTCATGTTCAATACCGGAGTTAACCGATTCTGAAACCCGATCCAGCGTTAAAACCCTGGCGCTGCTGACGAGGAGTGCCCAAGGTCAGGAGCTGCCACCATTTGATCATGGTGGGCTCTGCTGTTTCCATAAATATTGACCTGCAAGCCAGTGCTGGCCCAGCTGGAAATGCAGCACAGAATCTCCAACCCCAGCAGTACCTTTTGTGCCCCAAAATTCACAGGTTGGGGTGATTAAGGTTTCTCAGACAGATTTCTTGGGATGAGGGCTGGGGCTGTTTGAAGTTGAGTGAAAATCCACCCACTGGCTTCGGGAGGCTTTGAGTCAGTGCTTGGGTGAAGGTAGAAACCACCTTCCTGTTCTCTAAGGTATGAGCTATTGTTCACTGGTTTCCTCTCTGTGACAGCTGTGGGCAGATGGGGAAGGGCTTTTAATGAAGCCAACCGCTGCAGAAATTAAAAAGCTCAGGTTGTTCTGATGAAAGAAACCCATTAACAGCGATTCTCTCTTGCGTGACAGAGTCTGACGTCCCCAGCCCTAAGTGACAAGCGGCAGGAAGTCCTGAGGAGAAAGACTGTGCTAAAGAGGGCTGGCAGGCCAAGCTGGTGGTTTTTAACTCGTTCTCTGCCTTGTTTCACGGGGTTTGGGGCTGCCAGGTCCCACACGTGGGGCACAGACTGGAGAGGGTCTGGGAGAGCTGGGAAGAGCCCTGATCCCACCACCCCTGTGTTTGCCTTGACTTACATTTGCATCAAGTTTTCCACTTACTTTTCAGCAGGATAGTTTCAGGGGTTTTGCTGGTAATTGCTGGGTCTCCCCACAAACCAGCCCCTTCTGGAGGGTCTTTGTTCCAGGCTGGCAAAGCCCAGGGGCTGTGCCCACGTTCAGACAGCGCGGGCACCAGAGCAACCACAGTGCAGCATGACACAGGCACATGAAGCCCTTGGTGAGGCTGCATGGCTGAATAATCTTTAAAAACATTATCAGCATAGAGATCACTTGATATATTTTTTCAGGATTTTCCCTGTCACATGCCAGATACCACCACAGGATAGGGTTTGTGCTGAGATAGAGGAAGGGAATTTAATTTTCATTAGATTTCTGGGGAACTTGGTCTTTGAAGTCCTTTTTGGCTTTCCTGCGAAGCTCTGCCCAAAAAAACTGGGTGAAGGTGAAATATAACCCTATTTTTCTTCTTTGTCCTTAAACATATAGTGAACTAATAAAATGTGTGCTAAAACAAGACATCTCAGTGCACACACTTTTCCCCTGGAGAAAGCACCATGTGACAGATACTGCTCACAGCCCCAAAGGCCCTGGATAATGCAGAGGTGCCTGAGGTCTGGGGACACACAGAGATGAGAAGAGATCGTTTATGGTCTTGCTTTGAGGTTTCCTTGGTTTACTTCACACAGCAGGGAAAATACATTTTCAAAATACCTCTGGGTTTTTGCTTTCTGCTGGATTTTGTCCTCCCCAACTTTTCCTCTCTGGTGCCAGCACGTTTTCCCTCGGTTTGGACTCTCACATCCCTGGAAGTCTGGGGTTTATAGAGCTTGGAGAGGATGGTGGGGCTCACCTGGATGTGGAGAGAGCAGAAAGGGGTCAAAGCCCCTCAGAATCTGTGGCTGGGAGGGGTTTGCTGGTGGGACAACCATGGAGATCAGCTGGGAGTGTGAGCTCCCCTCTGGAGCTGAGGCGCTTCCCTCCCATCCCAGCGTCCTCACAGCCAGCCTGAGCCAAGCAAGTGAGAGATCAGGAGATACCAGACGTTGGATTTAAAGAGGGGGAAGTGTGGGGACTTTGTGTGACTTTGCTATAAACTGACACCACGCTCACAGAGCTGTGCAGATGTGAGGGGGAAGGGCAGGGGGGTGCGGGCGAGAGGTGCCTGCGTTCATCGCCTTTTAAACGCGCTGCTTTGCTTTCCTTTTTTTCTTTAGAAGCCACCAAGAACTGAGCTTGGCTTGGGGGATGTCGGGCTGTAGGATCTGATAAGGCCCAGCTCTCTGAAGTGCTGCAGAAGGGTTTCTTCCCAGCCTCTCTGCCGGCATGCCTGCACACCTCCAGTGCCCCTGAGCGCTGGGATGGTGCCGGGATGAGGCGGTGCCACCTGGGGAAGGTGCCTCCGTGGCAGGTGCAGAGAGCTGGGGGTATTGCGGGGCAGTCTGGCTGCGGCAGGGGAAGAACAAGGAGAAGGCAAGGTCTGAACCCCGCACTGATGTAAAGCTGAGGCTCCTCTGGAGCCCCTCCAGCTTTGTGCGGGTGTAACTGAGACTGGAATCCGGTCCAGAGAGAGCGAAGCTGTTTGGCGATGATTAATACAGTAAAATGTGAAAGTTATGTATCAAGTGCGTTTCATGCGCCTCTCGCCTCGGGACAATTAGCATAAATTTAATAATTATTGCCCTGTGCCAGCAGCTGCTACCTAAGGAGCTGGGAGTGCTTTATGAACGCTCATTAGCTGCTGCCCTGCCTGGGGGAGGTGGGTGATTAGTCTGCCCGTTTTATGGGGAGGAAAGAGGAACAGAGAGAAGCAAAGTGAGGTGGCCAAGGTGTGGTACCAGCAAAGGCTGATCCCAACCCTCCTGCACCTCCTCCAGCCCCACTGGGCTCTGACTGAGCTGGGTGGGCACAGCTGGGAGGGGGCTGGAATAAGAGGGGAATTTGTTCTTTAAGCAATGAGCAAACACTGCAGAAAATAGTTAAAATTCAGTGTTTGCTGGTTCCCCAGTCCCCACTTTATCAGGACATGGTTCCTCCTGCCTTGCACATGTCTCCCCTCCATGTTCAGAGTCAGTGAGGGCTGGTGGAGGTTGGTCACTCAGGCAGGGGCATCCTGATCCAGCTCCTTGACTGGAGACTTTCTGGGTGATCTGGAGCCTCCCCTGTGGGTCACTCTGTGTCCACCTGCCCCGGGAGCTGCTCCCTGCTGGGGCTGGCACCCATTATCCCGTGTGAGTAACAGCAAACCACAGAGACAGAGGCTGTGCTGATTCCCTGTGTAACCAGGGTGCTGCAGCCAAAGGGGAGCTGATCAGATACCAGACTCTTTTATCATGTTCCAGGGCACAGACAAAAGCTGGAAGACCAAGCCAAACCCTTCACCGACCGCTACGGAGAGCTGGAACGGCTGCGCCAGTCCATGAGAGTCACCCCGACAACACCCAACCCCCGTGGACCCCTCAGCACCCCGAGCCACTTCGGCTCCCAGGCTCAAACTCCAATCCAAGGTAACCCCCTGGGTGTCCAAGTGTCACCCCTGAACCCTCATGTTCCTGGCATGGCTGAGTGAGAACAACCATCTGGATGGGATTTTAGAGTTGGAGTCCAACGCTCCCCTGGTTAAGGAGCCAGGGTGGGGGTTGTGTGGATTTCTTGACCTTGGAAGCCTTTTTGGACCCATTAAATCACTTTTTGCACCATTAGATCTGGGTTTTGAGGAGCAGCTGAGAAGCAGGAGCGCGAGGGAGGTGAGAGCAGCACCCTTTGAACCCAGCAGCTCCTCTGACATGAAGGCAGCCGCGCTATGGTTATGCATCAGCCAGAGAGGGTGTTCCGTGCTTTACATGCTAATCCCAACGGTTTCTTATCATTGTGTGGGTGCCAAGTGTGGTGATCCCTCGCCCAGCTCCAGCATAATTCCCCACACGGATGCACACCTGCACGGGCACACACACACACACAGAGCTTTGCTCTTCTCAGATCTGCCAGCGGCAAAGAGCGCCCGAGTCCCTGGGCGTTCCCCAGGAATCCGCAGCTTGCTGCCAGGACAGGGGCAGGAATTGCCACTGGAGTTACCTGACAGAGATCAGGCTGCTAATCCCGGGATTTCAGTCCCAAACTAAGCAAGGTGTTCAAATATCTCAGCTGCTCTGCTGCTCCTGTCTTTCTGCACAGGCTGATGCCACCAGGATGAATTAAGAGACCGTTCTCCTGTCGTTTCCTGTGCTGCTTTTCCATGCACTTTTAGTCTCAGTGGTTCTTTTCCTTCAGAAATCAGCAGAGATACTAACAGGGCTTCAAGGAAGAGCATTTAGCTGTCTGTATTTGGAATTTTGGTGAGAAGTAGCCCTTCTGGGAAAGTTTCATAGAAAAAGTCCCAAAACCCTTGTGTTGTGTTTTCAGAAGGGATATGGTTGTTTTAAAGCCTCAGTGTCATTAGGAAAGAGGGGGTTTTGGGTGTAAAAACATGTTTGAAAATGTTACCCAAACTGTAAAAGCTGTGCCGCTCCTCCCAACCCAAAATTACAGAGAAAATTTAATTTCTTTCTCATTGAAATGCAAATCTCCATGCTTGGAATTTTCATTGGTATTAGCAAGGTTTATGAGAAGAACACGGGCATTTTGTGTAGGACTATCACTGGGGGTTTTTTAAAAAAGAAGGAGAGAGAGAAAGAGTTTTCTAGGCTTGTCCCCTTGGCCGCATCATAAAGAAAGAGATTCTTGGGGGAAGAAAAAAAGATTTGTATTTTAAATTAGCACAGCCCCCTGCAGTGCCAGAAACCCAAAGAGCGCCGTTTGGAGCGAAGAATCAGGTGATGACACAAATTCAACGAGAAAAAAAATGGAGTTGGCCACAAGCTACTGCCCCTGCCAAATTCCCAAATGTCAAGTGACAGCAGGAGTGGAGACACACAAAATTAGCCTCTGAAATCATTCCTGCGGAGTGAATCCGAAGTCCCAGGAATGCTGCAAAAGGCGGTTTGTGCACGCTCTGCTCTTGGCTCCCTTGTTCCCGAGTCAGAGGAACTGTCTTAAAATGACTGCGGGTTCCTACCAGCGTAACTCGGAGCAGGACCAGCTCAGTAATTTTCATCTCAGCCCTGTCCTTTTGACACAGCTCTGGCTATGACCAATCATAAGCATCATTTTAAAAACCCCTCTTTCTCTCGCACACACACACACACACACACACACACGGCTTATTCACAAAGATCATAATTTTTACCCGAGCAAGTGGAGCCCGGCCCGTGCCAAGAACAACACGGGAGTTAACAGGCCTGTAATTCTCACGACTTGGCACGTTCTTGGGTAACACACAGGAGAGGCTGATTAGTGGGAAGCAGAACGAGATACCAGTGGGGAGGGGCCATGGGGCAGGCTGGGGTTCATCCGGCCCCCGCTATCTTTCATGGGGTGCTTCCCAAGGTTAATGTTTTTAGCATCCCTGTGCAGGGATTAAGAGGGAAACAGGGAGGTTTTTCCCTCCACCAATGCCTGGCTCCCTCTGCTAGTGTGCCAGGGGTGCTCAGCCTCCCTGTTCTGCTGACCAAGCAGTTTGCACAAACTTCCTAATCCGCTCCTGGCAAAAGCAGGCTGGAGCTGGGATGCTCAGGAACAGCCTCGGCCACCGTGAGGGGATCCCAGCACCTCAAATCCCTGCACACGGCACATGGAGTTTGGGTTTTTAGGCAGGCAGGAGACTGTGTTTATCTTTGGGAGAACTGGGGTTCTTGGGAGATGCGTGTGATCTGGCCCAGTCCAATCTCTCCTCCTGAGGAGGGGAAGCCGTGGCCATGGTGGAGATCACGGCAAGGACGCTGCTGGGAGTGGGAGAAGGGTCTGGCCCTCAGCCACTCGCAGAGGCTTTCAGTAAAGCAGCCCCTGGAGGTTATAAATAGCCCCCATGTAAAATGATCATCCTGAGGTTAAATGGTCTCAAACCAAAACCCTCCCGGTAAGAGAAAGCCGATGGTTTCTGAAGGGCATGCCAGGAAATATGGGAGGAGAGAGTGCGGCTCCGAGGCAGAGCGGGTCGGATCCTGCTCTCTCCAGTGTCTGGGTATTTCAGTGGCTCTGGCCTTGCCTTGCTCCACTCAGATGGGCAGAGACTTGATCTCTTCCCACGCCTGTCCCCAAACAGGATGGACACTGGCAACCCTCCACACACTAGATCTCATTCCCACTTGTGCTGCTCTGGGGGTAACTCTGGGTTCACCCCTGTAGCTGTGATGAGAATCTGGCCCAGTGCTGGGCAGGTCAGACAGGCAGACCCCCATCACCATCCAGCTCTGCTTCCCAGCCTTCAACCGAGCAGAGCCTCTGTTGAGGATTTGGCCCAATGCTTCTCCAGAGAGGTCTGGAAAATCTGAGTGTTTGCAATCCCAGCTCTGCCATCCCTGCAGCGAGACACCAAGCTGTCATTAGGATGGCTTGAAATGGTTCCTTATTACGGGGCACGCGAAGCCAGAGTCTTGCATGATTGCTTCAGTCGAGTTTTGCCTTTTAGCTTAAAAAAATCAAGTAGCTCTCAGAAGTGAAGCAAGATGTTAAAGGGACTTCTGCTGTCTGCCTTCAGCTGCTTCTTGGGGCCCTCTGGCTCAGGGGAGGTGGGCTGGTGACAGACACACATCCTCCCCAGGAGCAGCCCCCAATTCTCTGTGTCCTGCCTTGCCCGTGTTTCGGCAGTGGCTCAGGCTGAACCATTTTGTTCCCAGCACAGCAGAGCAGGACCGCCCACGCTCCAGTTCTGTGGTGGAAACATCTTCAACCACTCAAAAGCAATTGTGTGCCTTGTCCAGCAGCATGGAGGGGCCTTGCGCTCACCAGGACAGTTGCAAAGAGATTTTAGATTGGATCTCCTCGGTACCAGAGAGAGCTATTTTGATTCATGCACTTCACGTCCCCCTGCGCACTCTTGTTTTTGCTCCAGAGAACCCAGACTCCCTTGATTTCACAGGGAGGACAGTAAATGTCAGATCCTTTTGCAAGCCTCTCCTAGCCCTAGTGCCTGTGGAATGGTTTTTTGGGAGACTCTGTGTTCACTGGTGAAGAGCTTCAGATCTCCTGATCTGGAATTTGTTCAGCTTCATTCCCAATCCATTACTTCAGGCCAGCACAACATTTTTATCATCAGCAGAATGTTTCATCATATGCCTTTAAAGTAAAGTCTTTCTCTCTCTTTTTCTTTATAAATATACATTTTTAAAGTATTACATTACATTACTTTTAAGAAGCCTCTTGGCATAGGCAGCAAGTGCCCCTATTGTTTCCGAAATGCAACGTGGCTGCTCTGAGGTTAAGTCCTGAATTATGGGCCCAGCAAATACACTGAATTGCTGCTTCCTAATCCCTGTCCAGATTGACTTATGGTTTCTTTAAAATATCCGTTTCTTAATGGATGAAAACATTCTACCACGGGCAGAGACTAAATTGTTTCCAAAGGAAGCTAGGCAAGCATTAGTGGGAAGAAAACATATTGTGGGATTCAGCTTCAGCCTCAAAGGAAGGAACATGCTCGAGATGGGTTTCCTGCCTGCTTTCAGGCTTCTATGTCTATCTTTAAACTGCTTTTCTGCTCCTCTCCTTTACATTTGTGATGTCCCTCCAGTGAATTTGGCATGGAGCTGTCAGAGATGAGCCACAGAGCAGTGCTGGGCAGGAGGTTCCCCCAGGACAGAGTCCAGGCACCCGCGACTGCTGCGTCAGTGCCATGGACATGTGGCCAACCCCAGCCACAGCTCAGGGTTGCATCCCTACAGAACAGCAAGGAGTCCCTTGGAATTTGCCTCAGGGGTGCCATCCTGCCTTTCACACGGGCTTTTCCAGTGTGCTGGGAGCCGCAGTGCCATTCTCAGAGCGGGGTGGGGAGCCCCCAGCCCGGGTGCCGCTGCCTTGCTGGGCTCCTGGCCCCTGGAGCCCCCTGTGCCATCACCCCTCCGCAGTGGGATTCCCAAGGCAGACGTGGCCTGGCCCAAACCTGCTCGGCAGGCAAGGTGGTCTAGCTGCAGGCTGGGTTGTAAATCCAGCAGCTTCCTTTTATGTAGTCAGGGCTTGTTAATTTGTTTTAATACCCTTTGAATACAGGTAAAGAGCAAAGCGCAGGCAGGGCGGAGGGGAGTGCCCGCGATCCCCGCTCAGCCCACCCACCCGCTCCAATTAGCACCGTTATTCATCAGCTCGGCGGGATGGAGCGGCGGGATCTGCGGGATGTGCCGGGCAGAGGGATGCGGGCAGAGGGCTCTGGGATGAGCGAGGCTGTGCCGGAAACTGGGAGAGCTGGGCTTGTTTAGTCTAGCAAAGGGCAGGCGGGGAGCGGAGCTGATTGCTCTGTGTAAATACATCGAGGGGGTAAACACGGCGAGGCAGAGGAGCTAATGTAAGCTCTGGAGGACACTGCAGGCACAGGACATGGGGCTGAACTGGTCCTGCATAAATCCACACTGGAATTAGGAACAGGGTCCTCCCCAGAAGGATGGGTGCAGAGAATTGGAGCATCCCAATGGATCTGGAAGGGTTTGCAGAGGAGGTTGAGATGCGGTGCGTGATCCAGCACTGAGCTGGGAACACCTGGGAATTTCCCTGCTCTGCTGTTGCCCAGCGTATTTGGGGTGGGAGAGGACCCAGGAGCTGGGTTTGTGCTGCTCAGAGGGGTTGGTTTGGGGCCGCGTGTGTGTGTGCACGGCAGCACACGGCGTTTGGGCAGAATCACAAAACTGAGCAGCAAACGTGCTTGGCAGTGTTGAGGTGGTGCCTGGCGATGCTGTGATAAGGACCTGTGTGTTGTTGTGTTTTGGTTTGGGGTTTGCATTTTTTTTTCAGGCTCTGCAGAGGAAGTCCGTGCACCCACTTTGTGAGCTGGTTCTATCAGATACAGAGCAGTGCTCCATGGGCGTGTAACAACGGATGCTGTTCACACCCTCCTTTTTTTTTTCAACACCTCCCCTCCTCCCCCAAAATATATTTTGCTCTGTTTTACGTGGGCTGAGAGGAAGGGGCCGTTTTCTTTTTTAGTTGGCTCTGACTTGGAAACAAATGAACTTGTTAACATACGTGACAGAGGCGTGAGAGCGTGCCTGCATGCGTGGGCGGGGAGGAGAGCGGCGCCTTCTCTAGAGATGAGCTGGGCCTTCACAGATCAGATGCATCTCGTGCACCTTCCCATGGAGATTCTCTCCTTCTTCTGGCCACCTTTCTCTCTGTGCTCCCACATGGAGTTATTGTCATCAGGGGGAGGAAGCGGAGAGGGACAAAGATCAGAATAATGCGCAAAGATGGCTTGGAGGTCCAAGAGTGACAGAAATGAGCAGAGAAAAAACAGCCAAAGGTATATCCAGAGCGGGAATGCCTGTCCCCACTCCTCACACACATGCTGCTGTGTTATATACAGAAGCATAAAGTATCATTAGTGTTTACATTGTCGTCAATCATTGTGCAGTGAGACAGGAAAGCAGATTTTTCCCTTGGGGTAGATTTTTCATGACAATTTTGCAAGGCACACATATGCGTAGAATTAGAACAGTGATCTATGGCCAGGCTGCTGATATTTTATATTCTATACACTTGGAGAGTGCCAGGCTATCAGGTTCCCTTTAAATTCCCTTTATTCTCTGTGTGTCTCACACACTGTATTTGTTGTGTAATATCCACACAAGCTCAGGTTTATTGCTGACTGGGCTCATCGGCCACTGCGTGCTCCCCACATTTCTAAGGTGGGGACCAGGTGGTATCTGGGGTGCTGAGGAGCTGCTCAGGTTCCACACGTTGCTGCCTGGCCCCAGATAATCTGAGTGATGATCCTGGCGTGCATCAGGCCCCGGTGCTGGGCTCTGCCACGTGCCCGGGGTGAGCTGGTTGTCTCGGTACCATTGCAGTACTGAAGACATTGCTTTTGCTGCCCTTTCTTCCCTCCTGGCAGAGCAGATGTGTTCCTGGGTTAGGAGGTAGTGGCAGCAGCCACTGCTCCTCTAGGATGGACGCACATTAATCCCTAAAACCATCTTCAGGGTCCATTGCCTCATCTCCTCAAAGGCTTCCAGGGACCTCAGAGCAGATCCACCAGCCCTGACCCCGCCAGGCTGCAGGGACCAGTTCCACTCCATCCAAGGCAGCTTCCAAACCCAACGTGGTCTGAAGGGAGGCGGCTGAACACACCCAGAGAAACCTCTGTGGTTGGCAGCCTCATGAACCAGCCCTTCCCACCTCACGGCCAGCCCTCGCCACCATGACCCAGCTGAGGTTTGGCTCCCATCAGGGGCATCTCTTTGCATTTATCTCCTGGCCACCCACCCAAGGAAAGACCTGTATTGTCTCCGAGGTGGAGACAGAGCTGCTGTGTCACTGCAGTGCTGTTGTTTTATCTGGAAAGGGGCTGAGCAGCTTTCAAAGCATGTTTCAATCCGGCCCCTCGTGCAAGGGGGACTTGGGGGTCCTCAAAAGGTGCAAATTGCAGCTGCACAATTAAATCATGGGGTGTGTCCCGGCCTCTGTGGTCCCCGGGGCAGCTCAGCCCTAAGGAGGAGACAGTGGCATTACTAATCAGGGCTTTGACCTTTACATGGCTTTTATTTAATACACATTCCACACTTCCCCAAACTCCCATCCAAAACATTGACATTTCCGCTGATAGATTGGGTCAGATTTTGGAGTAGTTGGGGGACTCAATTCACTCTTACAATGGTTAAATTCTTACAGCTAAATGGGCTTATTCAGTTAGTGCAGCAGCTGGTGTGATTTTGAGAAGAAAATAAACATTTCCTTCAAATATTTTGATTGGCAACTGGACAACTGAAGTACTCAAGCTCGGATTGCCAGGGTCCAAAAAAGCAAATGGGGGCTGGACGGCGAGTAAGCGAGGGAAAACCGTAGTAAATCCTCGGAGGCAGCACTACGGAGCAGATGTGTGTGAGATGTGCCGGGGAAGGGCACAGCAAGAAGGGGTTTTTTAAGCCCATTTTGAGCTGTGATTCCAAAGGGAACGTGGGCTCCGAGGGTGCAGCTTCACCCATTCCTTGTTCCCTGGCTTTGCTCAGCAGCTGCTTGCCCCAGATTGCTGTTTGATCCTGGCTGTGGCAGAGGGTGCTTGCTGCTGAGTTAGGTGGTTATGGAGAGTGTTAATGGCCATGTTTTAATTGGATCTCGCTGGGGTTGTTTCAGTGGAGATTTCCTCGCGTGCAGGGCAGGCGCTGGGGCTGTGTGGCTCCGACCTGAGGCAGCCAGGATGGAGGGACAGCCCTGAAGTGAAGGAGGTGGGATGGAGAGGAAACCTTGAGGCAAGGACCAAGATGGAAAGGGCAGTTGTGATGTGACAGCGCTGAGGTGGAGGGGCAGTTGTGAGGTGAAGGAGATGGGATGGAGAGGCAGCCCTAAGGCGAGGGCCAAAATGGAGGGGAAACCCTGAGGCGAAGGACATAAGATAGAGCGGCTGCCCTGAGGCGAAGGAGATTAGGATGAAGAGGAAACCCTGAGCTGACAGAGCCAGGATGGAGAGGGTGCTGAGGTGAGGGTGCTGAACTGGAGAGACAGTTGTGAGGCGAAGGAGACGGGACAGAGGGGCAGCCCTGAGGCGAGGACCAAGATGGAGGGGAGCCCTGAGGTGAAGGACACATGTGAGAGGNGCGGCCCGGCGGGCGCCCCCTGCTGGCGGCGGGGCCGCGGCCCCCTCAGGCGGGCCCTGCGCGGGCCGGAGCCACCGCGGTTTTGTTTTTAGAGTGGTTTGGGAGTTTATTTACAGCCTCAGACTGGTCAGGGAAAGCTGGAGCTTTATTCTGGGCCAGACTTAGAGCCCAAGGCTGGCGGGGGTGAAATCGAGCTGGTCACGGCCACTCGGACGCCTCATGGCTCTGCTGGGTGTGGATTCCGTTTGAGGGGTTCGCGCTGAGGGATTCGCTTTTTGAAGGATCTGAATTCGCAGATCCCAGCCCTGCAGAGTGCTCTGGCCAGGGGATCAGAGCCTGGCAGAGCTCCCTCTCTTCCTGAGCGTCTCCAGACCCCACAGCCTCGCTGTGCCTTGCCTGTCACACGCACACAGCCCGTAATTAACACTCTTATGTGCTCCTGTCTAAATTAGTAGCAGGGACCAACTGCCAAACGGTGCAAGTTCAGCCCAATAAAATGCAGCCACTAAAAAAAACCCTCTTTGAGTGCATTATAGAGGAAAAAGGAAATGTGCCCTGAGCACTCAGGTTTGATTTCGATTTGCATTTTATGGAATATTATTTATGGAGCTGTGAAAAGTAATGAAGGAGCGCGGTCTGAGCGCTGGGGATTGTCATCTGGGAAGGCAGCGAGCAGGAATCTGGGTGTTTTGGGGGCTGAGGGGGATTTGGAGGCTGCTTTTTCTCAGCGCGGGGCTGCCGATTTTAAGGGGAGGCATTCAGAAGACAGCACTTTTTCTTTCCAGTCCAGGTGCAGGCAGGATTTCTGCCCCATGGTCCTATCTCAAGCCGTGATGCTGCTGGATTGCTGCCGCCACGGGGCTGTGGTCAGGCTGCTTCTTGCAGAGCTGGTCTCCAAACCTCAGCTCCCTCAAACTTCAGTGCCTGGCAGCAGCTGTGGCTGCAGCACGGCTTGGGGTGGGTCCCTGCTGGGCTGTGAAATCGGGCTGGGAGCGATTTTCCCACCGCTGTGCTTTTCCAGCCAGCCCAGCGCGGAGCCCTATGGCCGGGCAGCCGCTTCCACGGGCGCTTTCCAACGCCGGGTGTGTGCAGAGCAGTGTGGTTCGGGACAGCTTTGAGCTGCTCCTCTCTTATCTCGCCCCAAAGCCGCAGCCACGTTCACAAACCAGGTGCTCCCCCGCCTTTCCCCTCCGTGGAGCCTGCGTGGGAAGGCAGGCGCTGCTGGGTGCCCGCAAAAGGGCTGCAGGGGAGGGAGGGAGGATCCTGCCCTTCTCCTTCCACGGCTGAAGGACTCACCTGGGATCAGAAGCGAGGTTCACATCAAATCCCCTCCATACCTGCTCCTCCAGAGCGTGCCCGTGTCACTCGGTAGCTGGAAGGGATCAAATCGTTTTCTCCTGGGGAAATGCTTCGGGGCCTGGAAAGCCAGCCCTGAGAAGTTAAAAATGCTTCATTGTAATAAATAGATCTAAAACACACGTCCCTATGCATACAGAGCAGCCACACAATCCTCTGGATGTGTGTTTGTATGTATATGCATCTCCAAAACCAACAGGCGTGTTTAGCATACTACCTCACATTCTCTTGCTCTGAGGGATACAAAATCCAGCTGATGTGACCAAAAAAAGTCACTTTTGAGGCTGGATGGCATCCCACTAGCAAAGGACAAAGGCCCTGCTTTTAACAAGAGGAAAATAGAGGAGGTCTGAAGGACAGAGGTTTGACTTCTCTCCTTGGAGAGCAAACCTCACTTCTCTCTGCTTTGATGCACCAANAGAGGGTGCTGAGGTGAGGGTGCTGAACTGGAGAGACAGTTGTGAGGCGAAGGAGATGGGACAGAGGGGCAGCCCTGAGGCGAGGACCAAGATGGAGGGGAGCCCTGAGGTGAAGGACACATGTGAGAGGGGCAGCCCCGGGGTGAAGGACACAGGAGACTGCTGCAACCCTGAAGCGAGGACCAAGATAGAGGGGAGCCCTGAGGTGAAGGACACAGGACAGAGGGGCAGCCCCGAGGTGAAAGACACAGGATACTGCTGCAGCCCTCAGGTGCCGGCCCTGAGGCGATGGCGGGGACCCGCCCCCTCCGGCGGCCGCCTCCTTCCCGCCTCTTTCCCGCCTC
>WBNO01023475.1:16876-55111 GCA_013400575.1 Peucedramus taeniatus | reverse complement strand
ATCAGAGGGGAGCTCCTGCACTCACCAGCAGCCCCCTCCTCACATCTCCAAGGGATGGAGCAGCAGCAGCAGCCACCGAGCCCCTCTAACAGCAGGAGCAGGGGGCAGGGGCAGGGGCAGGAGCAGGGGGCAGGAGCAGGGGACAGGAGCAGGGGGCAGGAGCAGCTCCCTTTGGGCCCCAGACCCCCAGGATTCACACCCTGCCCTGCTTTGCCCATTCCCATCTCCCGGGCCCTGTCCCAGACCTGGTGCTGGAGGGGCTGAGTGGGAGTGGCCGGGATGGACCCGGCTGTCCCTGGCTGTCCCCGGCTGTCCCCGGCTGTCCCCGATTCCCGCTGGGGTTTGCCAGGACAGGAGGAAAGCCTAGCCCGGGGAGGTGACCCGGGCCATTGGCACAGGCACTGCAGGGCAGAGAGCAGGAAAAAGGGAGCCTGAACCCAAACCCACACTCTGCTGGTTTCTGGGAAGGGTTTGCAGTGACCACAGGGAGAACACACAGGTCTGGGCAGCACCTGCGGGGCCACAGCCCGGCCTGGGGACGTGGCACAGCGGGCAGTGCCAGGGAAATGCGCGCCGGGAAGGCAGGAGGGATGTGCTGAGCCCAGCACCGTCCTTTCCCACCCACACCCGGCCGTGGAGCATCCCCTCCATGCTCTTTGCATCCTCCAGGACTTTTCCGTCTTGGGCAACTCCCAGCGCCGCAGTTTGACAGCAAAGCCGGGGTTTGGGAGCTCTGCTGGGCCCGGCTCAGATCCCGACTGCCCCGGCTGGGCACTGCCAGAGCCGGGAGCTGATCCCTCAGCCGCGGCTGCAGCGTCCCCAGCTCGCAGGGAAAGAGGGAGAGGAGGCCGGGCCCGAGTCCCGGTTGTGAAATAAGCCCCGGTACCTGCCCGGCTTTGAAATGCAAAGCTCGGCTCGGCTCCGGCAGCGCCGCTGCGGTCTGGGGCGAACAAAGCTCTCAATACAAACGGGCTGCAGTCGCTGATCAACGAGCAGCTTCAGACCGAGAGGCATCTCGCATGCAAATGGGGTTTACCGCTAATTAAATGCACAAAGGAGATTTTTCCAGGCATCCAAGGTTGCTCCTGCGGAGTCTGAACTCCCACACGCGCACACACCCAGCGCCTCTGCAGAACGAGGGCTTTTTCTGCGCACAAAGCACTTCATTTCCATGCGCGTGGATTGGGCAACGCTGCCATTCCCGGCTCCCTTCCCTGCTCCTGCCGGGGACATCCTGATCCAGCACCAGCTCTTGGGGCTCCCAGTTCCACCCCCGTGTCCAGCTCGGTGGGAATCACAGCACTGGGACAAGCTCAGCCCGTTTGCAGGCTCGCTGGAGCTGGGTGAGGTCTCGCAGGTGCTGGGCTCCTGCAGCTCTGGGGAAAAGGTTTTGGTTTGAGGGACAAGACCCACAAGGTCCCATCTCCCAGAGGGATCCGTGAGGCCACTCGCTCTCCTGTCCCGTGAGGACAAAGTCCCCTGTCCAGTGAGGACGTGGTGATGTCCATGAGCCAGGCCGGGGATTGCTCTGCCCCAGGAACAGCCCCCAAATCTCCCCCTGGGCTCACCCACAGCCCAGGGGACACCACAGCCTGTGTGATCCAGCCCCTCTCCCCTCCTCCCAGCACAGCCAGACCCCCAAAACCAGCCCCAACCCCAACCCCAACCCCAACCCCAACCCTCCCCTCTGCAGCTGCTCCCGGCCCTCCCTGATGGCTCGGCCGTGTCCAGGCTGCGGAGTGGGGAAGGGACAGGGACAGGGACAGGGACAGGGACTGAGACAGGGACAGGGACAGGGACTGGGACAGGGACAGGGACTGGGACTGAGACAGGGACTGGGACAGGGACAGGGATTGGGACTGGGACAGGGACTGGGACAGGGATTGGGATTGGGACAGGGACTGGGACAGGGACAGGGATTGGGACAGGGACTGGGACAGGGACAGGGGTTCCCGAGGGCAGGCTCTGGAGGGGCTGCTGGAGTCACCCCAGCCGTGCTGGCGAGGGGCAGCAGGGACACCCCAGCAGCTCCCAGCCCCGGGGGGACCCAGGGGACACTCAGGGGTCAGACACGGCCACGTTTCACAAGCGCCGATGGCTCGGGCTCCCCCCGCCACCACCACCCACACTCGGGGTGTGTTTGCAATGCCGAGATGTCGAGTTTGTATCTCCTGCTCATCTCCAGCTGAAGCATTCCTGCTTGTTTACTGGTCCTGTCCCCCAGTCACAGGATCCCAGTCCGGCAGAGGAGCTTTCATTTCCTGGGGACATCTTGCATTCATTAGGACATGCTGTTATTGACTTACAAGGCTGCTAATTCCCAAGGTCCAATTTAGCCCTCAAAACCACCAACATGTGTGCTGGGGAGTTGCTACAGCCCTGCCAGCAGCCGAGTGTGCTCAGCAGGCACAGAGGGAGCCCAGATTTGAAGCCAGGGAGGTTTGGGAGCTCTCTGCTCCGTGCTCAGGATCTCCAGCCCCCAGGGGGACCCGCGCCGGTGGCTCTGCAGGGACGTGGCCACCACACCTGCCCAAATATTCGCCCTCTTCAAATGGCAAAAATCAGATGAAAAGCAGCCGGGGAGATGCTGTGGGGTGAAGGGGACGCTCCAAGGGGTGACAGGGACAGTGGGACCCCTCGTGCAGCCTCGGATCGGGGCAGGTGTGACCCGGGGCTGGCAGGAGCGGGGGCAGAGCCCTGAGGAGCAAAGCTCAGGTTTGAGGAGTTGCCTCAGCCGCGGCTGAGCTGCCCCGGCCGCAGACGGGCTCCTTGTCTGGGCCGGGTTTAGGTCCAACAGGTTCGCTTAACTCCCCATCTCGGGGTGTCTCTCCCTGCGCTGCCCGTAAATAAAGAAATAATAAACACAACATGCACAGCGCGGCGAGAGCGAGCTTAACTCGGGCCCCCGGGGGCACTGAGTCACCTCAGAGCGGGATTAAAGGCTGGGGGCTGAAGCAATCGCAGCCCGCGGCTCCGGCCCCAGCCTTTTCCCCAAAGCTGCAGGGGCGGCTCTGCGGGGAGCCCGGGGCTGCTCGGCCCCGCCGCGATGGCTGCAGATTGTCATCGGCCCCGGAGCCACCGGCTGTGACCGGGACCTGCCCGGCTGCGAGCACAGCCCGGGACCGCTCCTTCCTCGGCCGCGAATCCGAGACGCTGCACGGAGGGGGAGAACAGAGCTGGAGCTGCGGGTTCTGCCCCAGCACAGAGCTGGGACAAAGCAGGAGCCCGCAGCGCCTTCCCTACCCCGCTTTGTGCAGGTTTGGAGGGCGCTGGGGGCAGCAGCGC
Organism: Peucedramus taeniatus; assembly: GCA_013400575.1. Taxonomy (NCBI): domain Eukaryota; kingdom Metazoa; phylum Chordata; class Aves; order Passeriformes; family Fringillidae; genus Peucedramus; species Peucedramus taeniatus. The sequence continues at coordinate 51,826 of WBNO01023475.1, read as the reverse complement.
CTTCCCTGGGTGTCCCTGTGTGGGACCAGGAGCTGCGGATCCCGGGGGGGCCCAAAAATCCTTCAGGGAGGGGTGGGAACCTCAGCTCTGAGGCTGAGGAGCTGCAAAGGTTTTGCCTGGGGGCACAGGGACAGATCCCCATGGGAATGGGCACAGGGGTGGGATTGGCATCCCGAGGTGCCCCACAGCCCTGGGGAGGGGCAGAGACAGCAGAGCATCGTCAGCACCCAGAGGGCTCAGGCAGCTCATCCACCTTCCTAAGGATCCTGAACCCAGGAACGGGCTCCAGACTGATCCTGAGCACTGGGAATGGGCTCCAGGCTGATCCTGGGCACTGGGAATGGGCTCCAGGCTGATCCTGAACCCAGGAATGGGCTCCAGGCTGATCCTGGGCACTGGGAATGGGCTCCAGGCTGATCCTGAACCCAGGAATGGGCTCCAGGCTGCCCCTGCTGTGGCAGTGCTGAGGACCTTCTGGAAGTCAGGCTCCTGGAGTGCTGCAGGGAAGCTGCTCGAGGAGCTCATTCCCAGGAAATCCAGCCTTGGGCTCCTCTGGAGCATTGGTTCTCAGGCCATGGCCGAGAGGGACAGGAATTCATTACCATGGATGTGGAAAATGCAGATGAAGAGGAGCCTGGGCAGGACAGAGGCACCTCACTGCAGGCAACCCTCATTAAAGGGCTCAACTAATTCTTCCCAGGGTCAGGTCACCACTTCACTGCCCCTCAGAGCACTTTGTCCTGGGAAAATCCCAATCCCAGCCATGGCTGGGAGCACGTGGGTGACATCAGAGAACCACCTGCTGATCGACCAGGATGGGACAACAACCAAAAAGGTCCCTTTTGGCAGTAAAAATCTACATCTCAGCCTTGGAAAAACAACCCCAAGAGCCTTTGGTTGGAGACACACATCTCCAGATGCAGCAGAGCTGAGCTGTTCATGGAGATCCAGGAGAGATGGGAGAGGATCTTCCCAACACAGCCCTTGAGAAAGCTGAACAGCTCCAAACTGATTGAACAGCCTTAAAACAGCAGCTGAAAAATCCAACAGGATCATTTCCTCCTGGACATATTTGGGAACGTATTTATTTTATACCTTGTGAAAAAAAAAAAAAGAAATTCCAGGATGTAAGTGAGAAGCCAAGAAAGGGGAAAAAGAAAAAAAAAAAGAGGGGAGGGGGAAAGAAAGAAAACAAATTTGAACTGGGCCTGTTTTCCATGCAGTATTAAATCTCCAGCACACAATGAATCATGCAGTCCTTGGCCTAACAAGGAGGACTCCAGAAAGTCTGTAGGATGAAGGAGTCACTGGAGACTCCAAGAAATATGACAGGCTTGCTCCAGAGTGCACAAAAGGTTTTTTTAGTGAAGGAGAAAGAAAAGAAAGGAAAAAAAAAAATCTGAAATTACAGCCCTACAAGAGCTTCATTTGTATAATCCCTCTCAGGGCCGGGGGCTGTTTGCAGCTCTCAGCAGAGCAGCAGGAGATGACAGAAGCCAAGCAGAGGAACAAGGATGTGAACTTTTGTCCCAGATCCAGCGCGTGTGTTTACGGTGGTACAGGGAAGGCCCAGGCCAGGATGAGCCCACAAATCCCAGAGAAGCAGGGCTGGAGTCACCAAACCTGTTCCCTGGCCCCAGGCAGCCGTGTTCACCCAGCTCAGCCTGTCTGGGGCTCCTGCACAGCCTTCACCCCAGTGGGGCACTGCCCCAGCAGCTGCAGATTCTTCTGAGCATCCAACCTCAATCTGCGCCTTTGGTTTCCTCTCCCTCGGCCAGCAGTGCCCTCTTTGGGCATTGGTGCCTCCTCCCAGCCCCTGTTTCTGCAGCTGCTGCTCCCTCTCCCTTCGTTTGTCCCACACCAGGCTCCCAGTCCCTCCTCTCTTCCATGGAATTCCAGGAAAAGCCACTTTAACCTCTCAGGTTTGACCTGGCAGCCTCCAGCCCCGACAGGGCAGGAGGAGCCTGGGGGGAGCTCCAGCAGCTCTGGCCCAGCCTCTGCAGCCTCTTCCCTGCTCAGGATGTCCCTCCTGGTGAGCAGGAGCCACGTTCCTGTCTCTGGGGCTGGGCATCCCGAGGATGGAGCAGGAGGAGGATCCCTGGGGGCTCTGAGGCTGCCTTGGGTCTGGAGGGAGGTGCAGAGCCAAGAGCTCTCCAGGGCCTCAGGAGCCCAGGCAGGGATTCCAGCCCGTGGAAACCAGCAGGGAGAACCAGCCCTGGGCACAGCAGAGATCAGAGACCCCTGACCATGGTCCTCAGCCCTACAGGGATTTATTTATCTGCTCTGTGCCTCTCCTGCCCCGGGGCACTGCAGCACCTCCCTGCTCCTCTGGAAAAATCTCGGGATCTGCAGCAGCTGTGGATCCTGGCAAGGGCAACCCCTCCTGCCAGGAGCTCCCTTCCCTCTGTGCCCTGGCATGGAGCAGCCCAGCTCCAGGAGTTTACCCACACATTTTGGGCAGGGTGAGCCCCAAACCCCGTGGTGCAGAGCAGAGAATGTCACACCTTGGCTGCTCCCAGATGGGGCCATTCCTCTTTGGAACACGTGGAAGGAGGAACACAGGAGTGAGCGCAGAGCAGGGCAGGGGAAGGAGGCTCTGGGAGGAGGGAGCTGCCCTTATTTTGGGTAGAACAGGCTGCAGCAAGCAAAAGATGGAATTGTCACTCGGCTCAGCCAGCAAAACACTCTCTGGTTTAGCTCCATCACCACCAGACCCTTCCTGGAGCTCCCTGGAGTGACTCTGGTGCAGGATGGATGCACTAAAGACCTGGGGAGGGGCAGAAAGCTCAGCCCTGGGCAAGCACAAGCACAGCAAACTCATTCCTCGGCCTTTCATCTGCTTAATAACACTCTGTGGCATCCAGAGAAAGCTGGGAATGGCAAAGAGCATGAGTTCCTGTAAAACAGGGATCCACCTTCTCCACATGTGCTGGAGCACAGGGAGCTCCAGTGGGGACAGTGACCCAGGGAGCAGCAGAGCCTGGTAGCAGCTGCAGGGCCACCAAAGCCTCCTCGGGGCTTCAGCTCTCCTGGGTGGGAAATGGGAAGAATTATCACTCTGACAACACCCAAAGGGTTCAGATCCAGAGAATCTCCCCCAAAAACCATCCCAAAGCACCAGAAGGAGTCCCAGTGTCCATCTGTGGTCACCCCTGCATCCTCAGAGTGCAAGGCACAGCTCAGCACATCGGAGATGGGGCAGACCCTGGGATGGGGACACAAACATTTCTCCGAGCCAAGCCCAGGCTCCGCTGTGCTCTCCCCGCAGGATCAGTAAGAAAATCGCGGAGGATGCTGCAGGAGAACCTCGGCCGGGGGGGAGGTGCAGCCCCAGAGAGCCCTGGGAGGTTCCCGAGCCAAGGCTGACCTCCACAGGCCGGGATCATCATCACAGGCCGGGATCATCATAGACCGGGATCATCCCAAACCTGGGGTCACCATCACAGACCCGGGATCATCATCATAGACCGGGATCATCATCACAGGCCGGGATCATCATAAACCGGGATCATCCCAAACCCGGTATCACCATCACAAACCCGGGATCATCATCATAGACCGGGATCATCATCACAGGCCGGGATCACCACCATAGACCGGGATCACCATCACAAACCTGGAATCATCACCACAAACCCGGGATCACCATCATAGACCGGGATCATCATCCCAAACCCGGGTTCATCCCAGCCTGGGATCATCCCAAACCCGGGATCATCACAGCTCCTGGCACCAGCAGCACCTGGAAACATCCCCAAACCCTGCCCACAGCCCAGGCCTTTCCCCACTGGCCTGTCCCAGTGTCACCAAAGCTGGGGACACCTGTGGGGGCCAGGAATTCCTGCCCCGTGTCCCAGGAGGGCGGCTCCACAGGGGAGATCCTGGGCTGGTTTCTGCTCTCCATCCTTCTGCTACATCCACAACTCTTCCTGGGAATCCCCCTCACTGTTTCCTGCTGCTGTGGAAATGAGGAGGGAGTGAGAGATGGGAGTGCTGCAGACAGGGAAGGTCTGCAGTGCACAGAGCTGGGTCTGATGGGATCTGCAGGAGATGGAGCCCCAGGCCAGGAGCAGATCCAGAAATCCCAATTGCCCCAAATCCACATCCCCTGCTCCTACAGGTGACAGCAGGCAAGGACTGTTTACAGCTTTGCCTTACTGGAAAGGCTTATCCTATATCCCAATAATCAATAAGGCAGCAATTTGAGGATTTGGTTTTCAGCTCAAAAAGAGGGAAATATCCCATGGGTGGAGCTGATACCGAGGGTCCTGTTCCAAGAAAGTCTGAGCGAGCACAGCCCTGCCAGAGCCAAGGCATCCCTGCAGGGCAAGGGCAGCTCCTGCCTGGCTGAGGTTTGGTCCAACAGCTGCTGCTGTGGATTCCTAGACACAGCCTCTGCCTGCTCAGAGCCCGGGGTTTGTCTGGGTGTCAGCACCAAATTCCAGAGCAGATCTGCTCTGCCCTCGCCTGTGACGGGAGGGGAAACCTGGCAAGGTCCCCATGGGAGGGCAGCTGGAGCTGCTGCTGAGGGGAGTTCAGAGAATCAAAGGAGGATCAGCCAGAGACTGGTTTTAATCCCTGGGGGAGACAGAGCAGAGCAAAGCCAAGGGCACAGGAAGGGTTTGCAGGTCTTGTGTTTGGGGACACTGGCCAGATGTGACAGGAGCTGCTCTGTGTCCTTCACCCCACAGCTTCTCCCCAGGCCTTGGGGTTTCACTGAGCCCCATTTCCCAGCTCTGGGCAGCTCCAGCTTCCCTCAGAGCTGCCCAAGTTGTCCCACCACCACCTCCCCTCAGAGAACTGCAGGGCAGCTGTGCCCACAGCACACCCAGCATTCCAGGGGCCAGGTTTTCTCCTCTCCTGATGTGGCAACAAGTGATGCCAATGGGCAAACAGAGCCCCAAGACCTTCTGGGGCTGCTGTGCCACCAGTGCCCTCATGTACATCACTGGCCTTGTAGCCCCATTGACCCATCCTGCCTGGCCTGAGTTTACAGGGGGATTTGCTGGGCTGGGGCTGTGGGGGCAGGAGGAAAAGGCTCCCCTGGAAAGCTGAGGAAGCTCCTGGCACAGTTTGATGTGCAGGCACATCCTGCAGAGCCAAGAGATGCCCCCTGGGCTGGGCACAGATCAGCAGCACAGCAAGGCTGGAAATAAAATTAGAGTCCAGCACTGACTCCAGCTTGCCCACGAACGTTCCCATTCACTCCAGGAAACATTCCCAGGAATTGCTCTCATTTGCTGTCTGGCAGTCCAGGCTGGTTTTCCCCTCTGTTCAACCAACACTCCTGATAGAGCTGGGAGCCTTCTGGCTGCTCTCTGAGAGGGAAGATACAAAGATCCCTCACCTTTCATCATCCTCTGTTCCAGTCAGCGTGGCCAGAGGGGGGATCCTGGGGGTCAGGACTGCTGGATCCCCTCCTGGCCTCTCTGCACAGGGGGTTCTGCTGGACAGGGGTTTGCCAAAATCAACCCTTGTGAGCAGCAACACCACGGCAGGACCCTGCAGAGGGGCTGTTCCACCCAAAACACAGCTTTGCCCTGGGGTTGGGGAGCTCTGCCCCAGGCTGGGGCTCACCCCAGGGCACCCAGAGGCAGCTCCTGTGCCCAGGGAAGCTGGAGGGACCCCCAACGATGCCGTGGAGCTCAGCTCTTCCCAGGAACCAGCCCTGACTTGCCTGGATTCAAGGCCCTCTCTTATCTTCTGCGGCAGCTCGGGCTCGTTGTGAAATCTCCCCACTGGAGATGTTACCAGCCAGGATTTATGGCTTCTGTAGTTTCCCTTTCATGGCTCCAGCTGGGGAAGCGCTGGCGAGGGATGAAAGGTGCTGCTGGGGGAGGGATGGCAGGGGAGCACTTCAAAGGCTCCCGAGACACCGAGTCGCGTTAGGATACCCGGGATCCTTCTCTTCCAGCCCTCCTGAACCTCCAGCAGCCTCTCCCTCCTCAAGCACAGCCTTAAAACCATCTGGAGCCAGAGTCAAGCACCTGCAGCTCAGCTCTGGAGCAGGAGCTGCCCTCAGGAGCCCCCAGCAGGTTTCTCATCACCCCCAGACAGTGAAATGCCAACTCAGGCAGGGCAGCAGCCACCACAAACCCAGAGGTTTCACAGGAAAGATGAGCGAGTTTGGCTCATAAGGGAAGTCTGGGCTGCAGGGGAAGCCAGAAGGAGCCTGAGAAGGGATTTTGGCCACTGATGCCTCTGGATCACAGCCCCCTCGGGCAAGTCAGGCTGTGAGCAGCTTTGCTCATGTGCATCTCTCACTGCCTGCTGGGACAAAAGGATCTCAGCTGCCTGAGCTGGGCTGTCACACTCTGGTGCCTAGAGGGACCCAGGGACAATCTCCATCCTGTGAGCTGCCTGCAATGTGCAAAATTTCTCCTCAAGGAACCTCACAGAGAAGAATTCACCCAAAGGTCAGAGCAGCATTATTTCCCTCTCCTCCTTGGGTGCTGACTCGAGTTCCAAGGCCACAAAAAGCTGGAAAATTAAAGCCCCATGAAGAAATCTCACCCTGAACACTTCAAACCCACCAAGCCCATGCAGGGAGCCTGCAGTAAATGTTCCTGTGCTGTTGTGGATCTGATTCCTGGGTGAGTGGGTGCAGCAAGATGAAGAGCCAACCACTGCCCTAAAAAACAACCAAACACAGACTGCAGGAGCTCCCAGACCCTGTAAGAGCTGTTGCCTGAGGAAATTGAAACTCAGAAGCAGCTGAAGCAGCACATGCCTGCCCACACTTTAAAAGCAGGAGCTGTAGAAGCTCCCAGAACTTTCCTGCCCTCTGTCCCTGCCTGGGCATCCTGGCTCCTGTGGCACAGGTGATGGCACCTGGCAGCCAAAGAGCAGCTGAGGTTGCCCAGGTGCCCTGAGTGACAGAGAGAACAGCACAGGCTCCATTCTCCAGCTCCAAACACATCCAGGGCAGGAGCCCAGGGATGCAGACCAAGCCTGGATGGAAAAGCTCAGCTCCAGGGCTCAGAGCAGGGCTGGGTGCTCACACAGCCCTGACCCTGCTGCAGCTTCACTCCCAGCAGCCAGAGGAGCAGAGAAGCTGGAGTCACTGTGAGCAGCACTGCTAAGAAAAGCCAATTCCCTCAGAGCACGTGTCCTTGTCCTCAAGCAGCCTCCAGGGCAGTGACCTCAGGTCCTCTCTTCACCTCAGGAGCCTCCTGAGAGGAGGTGCAGCAGTGCTGGGACTCATCTGGAGGCACACCTGAGAGTTTGGGCCAGGGCAGGTTCAGCAGCCAAGCTCTGCCCTCCAAAGGGTCCCCACTCAGCTCTCAGAGGGAGAAATACCACTCTACAGATGGGAAATACCACCACAACCTTCCAAAGGAAAGGATTACTTGGAATTTTTGAAATTAAATTAATTGAAATGGAAAAACACCCAATCAAGGAAAGGGGAATAGTTCACCCTACATTTTAATTACCCTACATTTTCACAACAAATGGGAACAGCCTGCCTGACACAGACAAGAAATGAACTCATGGCCTCTAAAGTCAACTCCAGGGATCCAGTTCATCCCAACACTCAATAGGCTCTTCCCAACAAGAACTTCACCCCAAAAACAACCCCCAACAGCTGTGCAGGAGCTCCACATGCCTGTTCACAGGTCCAGCCCTTCTGCTCTGTGTTTAAAGGCAGCTCAAAGCCTCAGGCAGGAAATGGCTCAGGAAGACAAATGGGGGGTCATCACCTTCTTCCAGGCATCCCACAAGGGCAGGAGCACCCAGGAGCTGCAGTTCCCCTGGGAGAGCTCTGTGCACACAGCAGCTGGGAGAAGCTGTCTGGAGCTGCTGGGCTCCCTGCAGGAGTCTGGGGCTGCTCTGCACTGGAAACATCTGGATAAAGGAAGCAGCAAAGTCATGGAGGCAAGGGAGAAAAACAGGAGAAGCTGCAGAGAGAGGATGGAGGGTCCTTGATGCTGGAATGGGGAGCCAGGACTGAGCCACAGCAATTCCTGCCCCTCTGCACACTGGACAGAAGGAAGAAAATCATAAATAAAACCTGTCTGCTCCTGCTCCCACTCCAAGCACAGGTTTCTGTAAGAGCCTGAGCAATGCCCCTGCGTGCTCCAGGTCCCATCTCCCCTGGGCAGGCCTGGCCCAGGGCTGGCAATGCACAGCAGATCAAAGCAGCCCCTGCTGCCCAGCCTTGCCTCCCTGGCAGCCTCTCACCCCTGCTGCCTCCGGTGTCTGGCTGCCCCAATCAGCACTTTTAATCACTGAGGATCATTTAGATTTAGAACATTGCTGTGCTCTGCAATGCACAGCCTCAGAAATGATTTCTCCTCTCCCCCACATTCCCCCTGTGTGGACAGGGATGTTTTCAGGCTCATTAAGAGGAGCAGTATCACTTTAATCAGCCTCTTTAAAATAACAATTCTGTGTGCAAACTGACAAAGTCATTCCCTAGGTCCTGCCAAGCCCTTTGCCTTAGGCAAAGGAGCTGAGACGTCCCTTAGCATCAATTTTGTTTGTTTATTTATAAAGTTCACATGTTTGATCTTTGTTTAGCAACTGTTTTCATCTCCCTGTCCAGTGGTAAGAACACAGCAGTTCTTCTCTTGACTCAAAGAATCATGAGTTCTCTTTTCCCAGCTCTGGAAAGCATCCAGCATCAGCTTGGAGAGCTCATCCCAAATTTAGGCAGGCCCAGAGCAGGAGGCTCTGTGGGGAGAAGGGCTGCTCCCCCCCAGTGCTCTCCAGCTACAGGCCAGGCTCTGGATGTCCCCTGAAATTAAGGTTTTCATTAATTACCTGATGACTAACTCACCTCCATGACTGTGATTACTTTCAAACGTTGCCATCACAACCCCAACTTGCTCAGTCACAGCTTTTGGCAGTCCTGGAAAAACACTGAGCCAGGTTAAAACACTTTGGTACTGCCAGGGCTGCTGCACCTTATTTGAAAGCAAAAGACAGCAAAGAAACCCACCTGAAACTCAGAACAAGAGCTCTGAAATCCAGGAATTCTGTAATGGGATCAATCCAATCTCAGCTCCTGAAGTGGCCACTCAGGGGATAAAGTTGAACCAAAGTTGAGATATTTTTTGATGTCTTTTTAATCAAATCTCACACATCTCTGAAAACCTGCATTCCACAGAAAAACAAGCTACCAAGATCTGTTCTTAATTTTCCACTGAAAATCTGAAAAAAAATCATCTCACTTCTAAAGAAATTGTGGAAATTTATTATTTCTCTACTTGTTCTTAATTTTAAGGAAGTTCTAAATTTCCAGGGACACCACAGCTGGTTATACTGTCAGAAATAACACTAATTCTGCTTTAAATTGCATCATCACTGAAAAAAACCTAAACCTGAAGGCCAAAAATGGAGAATATAATCACTAATAAGTTGTATTGTTCAGCCCATCACCCTGCAGTCCTGGATTACACATGAAATCTTCAGAAATAAGAGCAAGATCTGCTTGGTAGTGAAAATATAATTTTATTTAACAATAGCTGCCAGCAGTATACTGGTATATCTGTAAAAGATGTTCCAGAAAGTGAAAGACATAAGCAAACTACAACAAATTGTATCAACTCTTCAAGTATTTCTGCAAACCATGCTCCAATCCTTGATGTCCTGCCTTGGGATCTCCATCCCCTCATCCTGCTCCCACCCCCTCCAGAAACAAAACTCCAGAGTTGGTGGGGCAGGTTCTGAGGCAGATGGAGCATTTCTCACTGGGGTTACAGCTTTCTCCTGAAAAATATTCACTGGATGGGTTCAGATGGTTCTGAGTGGCAAAGGGAGAGCAGCAGAGTTGGCTGCACTTCACCACTTTTTGTTCTGCACCCAGATAGGCATCAGTGGGTTTGGCTCCAGCAGCTCCCATTTATTCCTGTCTGTGCTCCTTTGATACCAAATGCTAATTTGCTGCTTTAGCATAAAAATTTGATTACATCTCTCTCCTTATCACGGAGCTGCACGCAGCTCTTGATCAGTTTGGACATGCCCAGTGTGGAGAAAACACAGATTTTATGGGAAAATGCAAAGCTGAAAGCTGGGGCTGCCCCTGTGGGACATCCAGGGAAGGGATGGACAGGGAAGCTGTGGAGGGGATGGAATTGTTCCACAAGTTCCACACACCTCTTATTCCACAGTCAGCTTTTCCACAGCAGGGATCTCCTCAAGAAGGAAAGCTTTGTTAAGGGGAAAAAAATAAAATAATAATGCACCTAGGATAATCTGTTCTCCCACACAAAAACAGGGTGCAGGTGATGGATTTTCCCTTTGTGTTCAGGAAATACACAAGTCACCTGTTTTAATGCGAATTTAAGCATATTTCAGCTTGAGAATAAAGTAAGTTATTCAGCATGCTAATACATGCAACCAACTTGCAAACTGGAATGCCTACTTGAAAGGGTAACTGCTGTTTTTAAATTGGAGAAGGGGCTAGAAGCAGCATTTTAAATTTAAACAGGGGGTAGATTAATTGCTGTTTGATGAAATTAAAAATGCATTTAAAGATCAGATTGTAAACAAGTTGACAGAAGTCAAGAATTTACATAGTTATGAAAGGGCTTTTTTTAATTAGTGTGGAGCTGGTGATTGGGGCCAGATGAAAGTGCTCTGCCCACACCAGACGCTGCCGTTCCCCGCTGCTCTGCAGGGATCACCTACAGAGCTGGAGCTGCTCCTCTCCACCAGATTCCTGCTCCCTCCCCGAGCCAGGAGGGGCTGGGCAGCTCCTGCCACAACAAAACTGCAGCAGGAAGCCTGAGAGACACCCAGGACAGTTACAGTGCCAAGCTGGTGCTCATTGGAATTCCACCTCCGAGGGAAAGGCTCCTGTGTGCCGAGATAAGGGATCCACTGGTCACAGACAGAGCCTGAACTCTGTTTACAAGCTCTCAGACACAATTAAATCACTGAGGGAGAAGGAGGATGGTTTGAAGGCTGCCTGAACAGCAGAGGGGATGGGTTATGTCAGAAGAAGCCTGAGCTGGTGTTTAGGGAGGTGGGGGTTGCTTGCAACACCCCAGGAACTCCTGGCTGTGGGTGTCCTGCTCTCTGCACTCCAGGGATAATTCCCTGGGAAAGGGAGCACAGCCTGACCCCACAACCCCATCTACACAACTTCCAAGGGCCATCCTGATCTGTTTTTGAAAGGAGAGATGAAAACTTAACAAAGATATGCCCACAACCACGTGCTTCCTACAGCTTTGTGAACTCTGTGGTGGCCAAGAGCACCAAACCAAGGAGGGTTGGGTTTGGGGTTTTTTCACCCCATGTGTCATTAAAAATGCTGTTATCTAAATAAAAAAAAAGTAATTCCTTTTTCTAGATGTCACGTTGTAGCAGAGACTGAAGCCCTACAGAGGATTCTTATGGCTGAGGAACTTTATTCAGGAGGGGAACGTGACATTAGAATACAGTAATTAATAAAGGGCTACAGTCAAGGTTCTCCTAACCAGGTCACTCCCCAGGATTTCCCTCTGTGCCTAAACATTCCTGTAACAAATCAGAACAGGGATTAAGTGTATCTAAGAGAGTTGCCTTTGAAAGAGATGTGACAGGACTGCTAAGTGCCTTTATATTGGAATTCTAGCTCTAGGAAGGCAAGGCAAGGCACCACAAGCCAGGTGTACAAATATGGATCTGGTTCTCTACCTCTTCTATGTCCAACTAACTCCATGGGTACATAAAGTAGCAAAAGCAGGATGCTTAGAAAAGTCAGGCTGATTTTCAGAAAGCCAGTNAAAATAAGAAAAAAAATTAGTGTATAAAAGTGTTTGTGTGAGCATTTCCACGTTATTGCAGAATGTTAAATATTCCAAGAACAACCTAGCAGGAATAGCACTTTCCAGCTTCTAAAATCAGTTAAATATAAAAGTATCTTTACAAAAAAATAGGCATATAAGTCTAGCATTCTTTGGAGTTGTTTATGATGGTCTTTTAAAAATAACCTAGCAGTTTATTTCGTGCATCAAAACCATTAATTTTAAACAAGAAAACTATTCCCTGGTTTAGAAACATTTGAAAATTGCTTTTAAAAAAATTGTAGTGCTATTCCTCAGTGTTGCTGTAAAAAGATTTAAGTATAGTAGTGCAATGATTATGAGTATGCAAAACTGCAGTCCAGGTGCACAGAAACAATTGGGATAAATTCAATGGAAAGGACTGGATTCCACCACCATTTCTTTACAAAATTCCCAGATTTCCTTTCAGGAAAAGAAACAAACCTACTATCTTTTAAGGCAAATGTTCTCTTTAAAGGTCACTTCAGCTTTCTTCAAGGAAGAAAGGGCATTAAAAAGTTCCCATTTCATGGCTCTCAGTCCATTTTGCATCACTAATCATTGCACTGCTATTCCCCACCCAGAGTTAGGACACTACAGTTTCCATGGATTTGGGCTATGACAGAGCAGATTTTTAAGTAAAAATCACCAAAAATACCTATACAAAACAAAAAGGCTCTTAACTACCAAAAAGAAAGCCACTTGCAATTCTTAAGGTGAACAGAGGGCAGCTTCTAACTCTGCTGTTTCCTGATGGAAAATCCTGACAATATCTGTTTGCTGCAACTCAAAATTCACACAATGCAGGTGTTCAAATGTCCTCAAGCTCTTGAAGACACAATAAACATCAACTCTGAGCTTTTGAGCTTCCTGCCCCAGCTCTCAAACCTGGATTCAAACTTTCCTGATGCTGAGGTCATTCAAATCCAGGGTTCACATTGAGTCCATTCTCAACCATTACTGTGACTTCAAATCCAAGAGATTTAAAAAAAATACAACAAAACAAACCAACAAAACATTGCCAAATATTTTGCAAATGGCTCTTTTGGATACTAAGTTCCCTTCTCTATGTAAATAGGATAGACAAACAGGTACAGTTCAACGTGTCACAGGTGTGTACAGATCTTCTGGAAAAGCAATAAATTCCAAAATACATAAATATTCCTTGTACCATACAGTGAGACAGGATCCTAAACCATTTCCTGGAAAAATCATGGACCAAATGTTTACAGAGAAAAGCAGCAGGGGCAAGCCAACCCTTCACACTGAAGAATCCAGAGTCACCCCAGTGCAACAGGAACTGCATCAATCATATTCAAAGGCTGTGAGAGGAGGTCAGGAAAAACAAACTTGTAATTAAGTCTGCAAACTTTAGGTAATTACTGTACCTGGTCTATCCACGTGACTTGGAGTAACTGCGAGTTCATGCAAAAAACAATTGCTATTGATATGAAAAGAGCAGTCTGTTAGAAGCATTGTTATGGGATATGCAGGACCTCATCCTTTGCAAGTGCTGGTTACTTGGTGAGTCTCTTGGCTACATCACTGTAAGCTATTTCAATCTCCTTGTCTCCAGGACAGGTGTTGGTGAACTCATCCCTGCTGTAAGCATTTGTCAGGTATCTCCAGATCCCTGTCATCTCCTTGGGAATCTCAAAGTTGCGGTATTTTTTGGCCACCACCTGGAAGGAAAGAATTACATTGTGAATTTGCATCCTTGACTTAAAACATTTTTCCAGCCCTGGTCACTCTCTTGTCAAGTTATCCTTCCAACTTGGACACTTGGGATGACTCCTGAAGCTTCCAGAGGCTGTTCCTGAGGGATGCCCCTGGTCCTGGCTGTTCCTCAGGGCTGTCCTTACCCAGGGAAACTCTTCTGCAGGCAGGGAGAAACTGAGCCTGTGGCTCCATCTGCAGTACAGAACTGACACAGATCACTGCAGGCAGGGGGAGGAATCCAACCACACTGATGTGGGCACATCTGCACTCCTGTGGTTGTCCCAGGCCGCCTCTTCCAAGATTCCAATCTGGTTTTTTTATCCAATCTTTACTTCCCACTGTGTCATTTACTTTGTTCTGGAGCAGTTTCGTTTACAGAAGTGAGCAGACACCCACTTCAGCCATTACCTGCTCACCTGATCTTCAGTCTCCTCCTTCTTGTGAGCTCTGCAGCTCCCTGAGACCACGAGATCAGTGCAGGGAAATGGGGTTTGGCCCCTGCCCTTCAAATCCTCTGCTGCTCAACCTGCACTGAACTCCACTGCTCAGAGCCCTTGTGAGTGACTCAAACCTTGCACAAATTCAGGTGTGAACAGTGCAGCTAACCTTACAGACAGCTGCAATTGGACATTCCTTAGCTGGGCTAAGGAATGTCACAAACCACAGATATTTTCTCCTGCATTTTCCCTTGGAACCCCCCAGGTTTTACCTTGACAATGTGCAGTTTGGGCAGCAGGTTGCAGTCGGCCAAGGTCATCTCGTTGCCATCCAGGAACTTGCGGGTGGAGACTGTGACATCCTCCAGGCTGTTCTCATCGATCTCGTCGGGCAGGGGGGAGTTCAGGTACTCATCCAGCTTCTGCAGGGTTTTCAAGAGGCCACGTTCTAAGGCTGCACAGGAAGGGATGATTCAAAACAATTATTAAACTGAGACTGCTACCAGATCTGAAATACAAACCCCACATCTCTGGGCTACCCAGAAACATTGAAGGATTTGTAACCCTTGGGAAGTTTTTGTGCCTCTGTGCTCACCAGAACACTGAAATTGGACCAGAATCTCTTTAAATATCCCACATATGCAGGTTACTTAAAAGATGGCTAATACAGGAGTTTGCACTAATTTAAAATACTGTAAGACTGCCCACAAGGGTTTATTTTTGGTTTAAAAAGTGGCTTATGTCAGTTTCTTAAGACAGCGCCTAACTGGCTTAAACTGATTAGAATTAAGCTATGCTGGGATTTATATACATTTAAACATAATCTGTTTAATGTCACATGCTCAGCAAACAGTCCTGACCAACCCAGAGCACCAGGCTGGTGCTGGAATACAGCAGGACATGGAATGGAACAGCAGCTTTATGGAATGCAGCAGCAGAGGGCAGCATACCCCATAAAATCCCCATTTATTTCCCAACTGTTTACAAATATTTTTGCATCTCTCCCTTTGAAATGCAGCAGAAAGGAACCCTGATTCCCTGAGTTTGGTTTTCCCTCTAAGTACTTTGAGGACAAAATTGATTTGTATTGAGCTACTTAAAGGCCTAGCTGTGAGTTCATTACCACTTATGGATCCCTCATGTGGAATCTCCTGTTTTCCCTCCACACAGTAAGGTTTTAATTCTTTAATGGTAGTGACACAAACCAAGCTTAGCTCAGAACTCTGAATGGGAGCCCTCAGCCCTAGAGAGGTGAAATAAGAGCATCAGATGCACAGAAATTCAACCATTGGGGCATGACACAAACTCTGCCTGAAATCTGCTCCTGGATGTTGAAATATTTTTCCTTCATTCAAGAGTTTTGAGTGGCTGTTGCACAGAGAAGACCCAATGCCAGGGATATTTATGAACAATGCACACCCCACCGAAATTCTGATTGAACTGAAGTTCTCTTTCAAATGTTGAAATCTTTGCCATTACATTTAAATAAGATTTTAATTCATGAGACTCTCAAGTGTCCACCAACATGCAGCTAAATCTGTCAGGGAGACACTTCCCACAGAGCTGCTCTGAAAAACACAAGACAGTGAAAGGAAGAGTGCTCTGTCCCCCCAGTGACCCACCTTCATTAGCTTCTGGTCTAGAGTTCTTGATAAAAGCAGAAAATTTGGCAAATATATCCATTCCAGCAGTGTTGGATTCTGGATGCTTTGGTGAGAGTTTCAGGTACCTGAAAAGCAGCAAGGAGCAGATCTACAGCACATTTAGCAGAATGGTGCTCATTATCTATTAACTAGCACAAAATGGCACTTTGATACTGATTTATCCTTTTCCAGACCTGCTCCTGAAGTGCAGTATCACACACTCAGGTTTTTAAACCCAGCACTTCCCAGGGGGACACCAAAGCACATTGCTGAATGAGACATTTGGTACAAGCAGAGTGTCTGAGGAGCCCAGGGACACCAGAGCTCCCTTAATCCAGTGCTGCCAAAGGGGCACAGCACACATCTGTAAGCAAAATACAGGGTTTTCCATTTCAATTAACATCAGAGAATTATGGACTCCACATCTTTTAACAAAAGCCTGAAGTTTTGCCATGCTGGAAAGACAAAACGGTTCAGTCTGTTAAAGGCAGTGTCTGGATCTGCTTGCCAGCTGAAGAGTAGAAGGCCAAGAGTCTGGAGAAAGTTTGAACACATTAAAACACATTCTCACTATAGTTTAGGACTAAGTTTTTTAAGTAGACTCATCTTCATTTGCATTATTTGGACACAAATGTGCCTGTCACCAAAAGGAAGAGTTTGAAAGTGCAGAAAGGATGACCAGGGTATACAAAGGACAATTTAAAACTAATCTTAAAGAGAAAACAGTTTTTGATCTAAAGATGAGGGAGCTGAGGGGAGGAAGGGATGACAAGAACTATCCTCCATGTCTTCAGGCTATTGATGCTGAAGAACATCTTAGGGCAGAAACCCCCTGTGAGAACTGTGCCTATGTGAAGTGACAAACCATCAGTTGAACACTTACTTGGGTGGGGCCAGAACATCTTCCAGGAACTCTTCAATCTTGTTCACATCTGTTCTCACTTCCCCATTGTATGTGATGAAGGGTGGGTGAGTGCCTGGAGCCAGATTCTGAAGGTCTGCTGGTTTCCTGGGGTGAGATGCAAACCCATGAAGAGCAAGCAGGGGACAAAATTCCATTGCTATGACCACAAAAGCACTGCTGAGGTTTCCACATCCTCAGTTTTAAATAGACACCACCAGTTTTCTTTCTAAAATGTGAGTTTACAATTAACATTTTGAATGCACCTGCTAACAATTAATTAAAACAGTTAAAAGTAATTTTCTCCTACCCCTGGCTGTGTTTATTCTCAAATCAATACAATGTTGACTGGAAGAGGGATACCTGTACACACACCACACACTTTCCCTCTTCCCCATTCCTACAGAAGAGTTTATATATAGCATAATCTGTGCTAATCCTTCCCCCTCACACAGAGCTGCTCTGGAAAGAAGCAGCTCTGTTCCAGCCCAGTGTATAAAGCATTTATTACATGCCCAGGGAGTTTGGGTCCAGGCAGGCTGACAGATGTTGAGCATAATGTTTAAAACTATGTTTCAGTTTCCCCCAGTGTAAAAGAGTATTTACAAACAAGAGCAGCACACCTGGGACAGGAGACAAACAGCAAAAAGCTGAAATACTCAGCCAGTTCTAACTCTATTTCTAACTAACATTTCCCTCAGAGCAGCCTGGCCACCACCTCCTGCTGGGCCAACAACAACAAACACTGGCCCAGCTGAAAACTCTGCCAAGGTAAAGCTGCCCCTTGGTTCCTGTTTGAACAAATCCAGAGTGGACCATAACCCTGAACTGGGACTGAGCCCTGTCCAGCATGGCCACGTTCCTGAGCCAGCTCCAGGCATGCAGGAACTGGATTTACTGGAATCTGCAGTTCAGGAAATCCTCCTGACAACACCAGACAGGGAAACTGAACTGGTGACACCCACAGCCCCACTCCTGCAGGGCAGCATGGGAGAGCAGCTGGACTCTAAACTGAGCCCAGCTAACAAGTCTATCTTGTTTTTCATTTCTTACAAAATTAAAAACCTCTGTCAGAATTTCACCTCCTGCCCACTGCTGCCCCTTTTATAGAGCCAAGGTGTGCTTACTTGTAAGACTGAATGAGAAAAGTGACTTTCATACTGTACCCTGCTTTAAGCCAGGGGATGGAAAACTTAGGAATACAAGAATTTAACTATTTTCAATTTTTAAGCTTCTGAGAAGTTATTTCTCACTAAGAGCTGCCACCACTCTCTCACTTTTAGGATTTAAAGTCTGTCATGGGGTAATGCTTTAAGTAGCTTAACACTTCATTTAAATACAGCTTTGTAACTCCCAACAATTACAGGAAGTCATCGTGGCTCCCTTCCAGTTCCCCATGTTGGCCAGATAAAATTCCTCAAAAGGAATGTTATTTTAAAAACAAACAGGGGCAAGACCACAGGATCTGCAGGAATATTATCAAAGGCAAGCTTTAGTTCAGAAACAGATTATTCCAAAGAACTACCCAAAAAAGTTTTCCAAAGAACCAGAGTGCATCTCTGAGCCCTTTTTCCATCCAGTCAGACCCCCTGGATCTTGCTAGAGAAAGAAAGCAGAGATTAAGATCCCACAGCCCAAACATAACTCAGGGTTTGACTTCCAGTTTGCTGCCCCTGCCAGGAGATTCTAACCAAGCCCTGCTTTAGCCCAGCCCTTGGAGCACAAGCACACAGGAACAGCCTTAAAAGGCTCAGAGTACAAATTCCCTCAACAGTTAAACAAGAAGGCAATTAATGTAACAGTGACATTTTCCTTCTGAGATAAAGCTGGAGAGCTTAAAAAACAAACCAAACCCAAACAAAAAACACTTCTGCAACCACTCCAAATAATTCCAAGATGGTTTGTGCCTACCTCAAAGTTTACCAGGGGTTTTGGAGGCAGGGCCATGTTAATTATCTGGCCATCACTGCCCCCAGAGTTAAGGTGTAAACACCTCATGGCTTTGCCTCAAACCAGAATAGTAATTAGCATGCAAATTATTTCTTGTAGAGCAGACAAAATCCATCCTCCAAATGTAACACATTTATGAATGACACAAAGACTGCAACGAGGATCTGAAGAGTAACATGGGGAGAAGTCAACACTAAAACCCCAGTTCCTCAGCAGTATTCCACAATGCTGAAGTTGGATTCACCTCTGGGTGGTCTTTAATATTTAATTTTAAAATTTCATATAATTATTCAAGCTTTGCCTGTCAAAGGAACTGCAAAAACTGCAAATGAAGATGCTTCAAACAGGATTTCAGCACTCAGCTGAAGGCAAGCTGGCCCTGAGTGCTGTTCCAAGCCCAACAAATGGTTTGTGCAGTGCAGCTCTGCTCTGGCCTCCAGAACAAGCCAGAGCTCTGGGCACTGAAATGCTGCTGCCCAGAAGGGAAGAATGAAGCCTCTGTGTGCCCAAAGAGAGGGAAGAAAT
The DNA here is from genome assembly GCA_013400575.1 of Peucedramus taeniatus. Lineage (NCBI taxonomy): Eukaryota > Metazoa > Chordata > Aves > Passeriformes > Fringillidae > Peucedramus > Peucedramus taeniatus. Next base: position 32,901 of record WBNO01023475.1, on the reverse strand, counting down.
GCCTGACTCCTTGCAGAGGGTGGGACTGCCCTCCTCCTTTGCCTATGTGCATATTTTGTGTGTTGAGAGCAGAGCTGAGCACTGCAGAATGTGCCTTTGTTAGCACAGGGCAGCTCTGGAGGGGAAAGCACACGGCAGAGTCAGGAAAAGCAGGCTCAGATTTTCCTGTGTCCCAAGTCCCTCACTTGTGAACTTTTGTACCCAACCATGACCTTTTCAGCCTGACAAACAGACAGAACTGGCCTTGCTGTTGTGCAGCACTGACGTTATGAGGCAGGGGCAAGCAAAGCCTTTTTTCTGGTTTTGGCCAACAAAATAAATTCAGTTTTTTAAACAATTCCTGCTCTTCTTTTCAAGTTTGTGTCTAACAGGAACAAAGAGCAGAGGAGATAACTGGCTTGAATAAAGTGCTCACAAAAGCAGTTTCTTGTGGCATTATTAAGGCACCACCTAACATCTATTATCATTCTGGCAGTGATAACAAGGGAAACAGCCCCACGTGATATCAAACATTTCCTATTAAGCACTTAGCTGGATGTGATGTTCTGCAAGCTGCACTGCTCTGCCACTGGGTATTGATCAGTCCAGAGTGTTAAAGTTGTATTTAAGGACATCTAAATAAAGTCTAGAAGGAATTAAGTTTGCATCAATATCTATTGCAAGCTGCATTAGCTTCAGTGCTCCTTTGTTTCCTTTCCCAGAGAACCCCTTCAGTGCACAACACAAAGGTGGTTTATTTGACCTATTCCCCTGCAGATCTTTAATTTTGCACTTATTTTGTGTTTTCCCCTCCTTAACAGAAGGAAAAAAAACCTGAAAGAAAGCTTTCCTTGTGAAACGAAGGTCAACTTTAACATCTGCAACCAATTTATAGGCTAAAAGTTACTCTTACATCCCATTCCCCCCTCCAATTAACTCCAAGTTGCCAAGGGGACACAAAATAAAGCCAATTCATCAGGAATATTTGGCATTTTAATGATATCTAAACTGATTCAGCAGTAAAAAGCTTTCCAAACCTAAAATATCTCTGTCCACCTCCTCCTCCTGCCCACCCCAGTAACTGCAATAGGTTAAACAACCCCATCATTAAAGGAAAAGGAAATCCCAAACTACCAAGAGCCCACAAGCACCAGTTCTGCTCCTGAGTTTGCACAAACCACAGGCAGGGCTGGGTGGAAGATGTGACACATTTGGTTTATGGGGCTGGCAACACCAATATTTGCAGGGAAATCCCACACTGGCCAGAAAAGCTCTTTGAGCAGCTCCAAATGTACCCAGAGCTGACAAAAGCTGCTTTCTACCCCTCACCACACATGGAAGCCTTAAAGACTCCTTGCCAGCAGTGAAGCAACAACTTCAGTGATTTTTAAAACCCAAACAAGTCACCTCCCTCAAAAAAATCCCAAGAGGTTAAGTCCAGCAGGGTGATTTCCCCCTTCTATGTGGGATTCAGTGCAGAACTCTGTTTCTGTTGGCTTTATTCCTGAAATTCAGGTTTGGAGGCACTGGCAGCCTCCCCTCTCTGCAGAGCTGTGACCAACAGAGTTTTCCATCACTGCTGGGAAAACATGACTTCACACCCAAAGCAAACACAAGGCCCCTGCTGAATTTAGCACTTTCATAAAAAAAGAATGCCCAGCCTGAGGAAATTAAGACTCCTGGATTCACTTCTCCCTGTTTTTAGTCACCAAGGTACTCATTTCATAGAGGAGCAGTTGCAATTTAGGTGACAGCATCATGACTTACCTGGCTGACACTGAGCAAAGGCAGAATATTCTACTTTTTATTCCTACTCATTTCACTTGGTTTTACTTCATGGGAAGGTATTTTCATTATTATTGCACAGTAACCAAGATTATCTTAAAAAATATTAAGAAAAGGAGGACACTGCACATTGTTTGTGACAATTATCCATCATTGGAGATTAGACCAGAGGGTGGTTGACTAAAAACATCCATCTGTCCCCACTTAGGGCATCTTGATGTGAAGTCAGTAAAGGAAGAGTCAATATTCAGTTACAAAAGACTTTGTGTGAGTTTTCCAGAAGAATCACTGAACAAATTCAAGAGAACTTACCATTATTTTTGGTTAAACCATCAATGAATGCACAATTTACATCCAGGTGGCCTCAGTCATTTATTAGGACAGATTTTAATTTCACAAACCAACCTGTGAGCCATAAAAGCTCTGGCCAAAGCTTTGTTCCACCAAGGTGCTGAACTCTTGCTGGCCCAATAAACCAAGTATTTCTTACCTCTTCAGGTCCACTGTTGTGACACTGAACACGACTCCCTTCAGCCACAGGATCATGAAGAGCCTCTGGGAGAAGGGACAGTTTCCTATGCTCTCACCATCACTGCCAGCCTGCAGGAGAGAGCAGAGCATTAATGTGGGCAGGGCTGTGCCATCTGCTCATCTCACAAACACTGGAACATCTGTAGTTAAACACACACTCAGTACAGCTGAAATTGCCACATTTGTCAAGTTTTTACTTGCCATGTCCTCTAGCTGCTCAGAGAACATAGAGAGCAATATTTCAGTTATCTGTGACACTGCCAGAGCTGCAGCTGCCCTTGGCAGCTGAACATCCTCCTGTGAGCAGCCACACCTTCTGCTGGCAGCTTTCCAATGTCAATGCTGTTCTTTGCTCTTTATTATTCTTTTTTCTTTCTTCTCCAAAGCATAGCTAATTAATTGGAGTCATCTCCCAGTTCAGTGTCTCTATCTCTCCCTGTGCAGTGCTCCAGGGAGCCAAGTGCAGCCAGGAACTGAGAATTGATTGTGCTGCAGGTGTTGTGAGGAAAGACATAACTGTGAGTACATAGAGACTTCACTGACAATTAAATAATATCCCAAAGCCACTTTTTATAGGCAATTTATCAATCAGTCTTTGTCCCAGCACAACAAAGACCCATTAGAAAGCAGCAGTGAGCTCCCAGTGATAGCACACATCTCATCATAGCTCTGACAATGAAGGATGCATTGCTGAGTTGGAAAATTTTAGTTTTCACTGGGCTAGAACAAGGCACAGAAACCTTTGTTATAAAATTCAATCCTCTGAGAACTGGTTCGGTATTAAAGCAGCCAAATGTGTCAGATTATCCTGACATGTACTTTATATTAGATGAGTTTCAATGGATTTTGCTTATTATTGTTATTATTAGAGTCCTTCCAAGAGTGATTTTCATGAGTGCAATTCTCAAAGCCTGGCCAATTCTTTCATCATCACAGTGAGGAAAATTCAGAAAGACTTTGAAAGTTAAGAAGAGTAACAGCAGGATTTTCAAAGGCCAGGAAAAGAGAAAGTTTTTCAGTGAAACTGTCTTGAATTCAAAAAGCTGTTTTGGGTTTTGTAAAGTCATGGGGCCTTTGCAGATAAAGCTCTCTTTAACAGCTGTTGAGGATTTTTAAATTAATTACTGTTCCTACAGTAATGGACTCCTCTCTGCAAGTGTCCCTCCTGTCAGAGCTTCCAAAGACCTGGTTGTAGATGTCAGTTTTCTTCAAACCTTTATTAGTGCCATTAATGAAGACTTGAAAGAGAAAGGAAGTTGTTATTCTGCCATAAATTACAAATTGCCTGCTTTATCTTTGGATAGTAGAGTCAAACTTGCACCAGATTATTGTTAATGGATTGTCTTAAACTCTGCCATGTATCTGCTCAGGAGACTGAATTCTAGAAGGGTCTAGAAGAAGGATAATATGTTAATATTTAACCCATCACTGTCCCTGCACAAAGCAGGCTGGATTCCAGCAATTCCCCCCACAGTGTTTACACAGGAACTGACTTTTCCTACAGGTAAATTATAGATTTATATTCATCTGCTTTTTCTGCTGCCACGTGTCAGATCTGATCTACCTTTGGAAAAAAAGGATTGAAAAACACAACACTGCATCTCATCTAAGGAAAATAGGTATTTTGTACTGCCCAGGGTAATTAATGCTTTAAAGCAAAAATAATTCTTTGACTCAGAACTGGTCTGAGTTTTCAAACTTCAAGCAAAGCCTGAGTTACGCTGCAGTAACAGCACAGGCTGAAATCCCCATCCCACTAAACTTTACCTGGCCCACTGGAATCAAAACCAAAACTATTTTACAATCACAGAACTGCCCAAAAGTTGTTTAAAATTTCAGGCTGACCTGTGGCTTTCATTAAGGTCCATCCTCCTAAGCCAAAAATCAAAGTGACCAAAAAAGGTCAAATACATTTACTTATCCTGAAACTTTCCTTCTCTCCCAACATAAGTGCAACATCCACAGGGAACAACCAACCAGCAGCATCTGCTTTAGTTTAAGACAGGCTTTTTGGATTATTTGAGTCAGAGGAGGGGATTAGAGCCCAATAACAGTCAGTGCTATGAACAAACCCTGCTGCACTCTCAAAGCCCAGCAGCCCAAACGGAGCCCAGACTGTTCTGTCTGCAAACGTTTGTCCCACTTCTGCTCCAAAAAGTCCCAAGTTATTCTGAGCACATACTGGAAAAGGAATGCACTCAGAATGCCAAGAAACTTTGGCTCCAGAGCTCTGGAGCCAAGGAATTCTGCTCTGTAACTGTTTGCCCGAGAGGCCCATTTTGTGTCTGTGTTTGATGCTCCAGCCCCTCCTCAGGAGCAGCCAGCTCTGGATTCCCCCTCAGTCCATGGATTCTCTTCCCAGGATCCTCACTGTGGTGGGTGCTCCTGCAGGAGTCACTCCTGGCTCTGATTTTCTTTGCCAGGACAGAGCTGTGCTGGCAGTAAACTCTAAACTTTATGTATTACAAGAATACTCTGAAATCTGACACGATTTGTCATGCAGGGGTTAATCACAGAATAATTGTTGCTTGCCATTGCCTTGTCTTTGAATTCAGGCCATAAAATTCCAGGATATCTTCAGTGTCTAATCCTCATCACCATCAGAGTAAAGCAAATATTAAATGTTGACTTCTTTGCACTAACCTCAGCATAGGTTATCTGTTATTTAACAAGGTTATAGTCATTCTATACCAGGAAGCTTTGGGGTTTTATTTCAAATTCTTTTTAAAACCAGTCTAAAAATCTTTATTACCAGTAATACTGGTAATATTACTGATGCCAAACTGCCTGCAATTAGGGCTAATTTCCAATTCTACCATTGCACACTGAAGGAAATGTATTCAAAACCTCACCATATATCTAATTTCACTGAATTTCAGGTTTTCAATTGTAGGGATTAGGATCAGACAGAGGAAAAGTGCCACACCTCTCACACAGTGAGGAACATGGAATTTCTCACTTGTGTGTTACCCTCTGCAAACTGAATTGAATTCAAAAAAACTTCTGACAAGGTGGCAAAAAGGACCTTGTTAATTGTAAGACGTGGCAGAGCACACACCCTCCAGAACACTGCTCTGCAGTGTTCAATGAAAACAAATAAAGCTATTTTTAAAGAAACATTAAATAAGAAAGGAAGCTCAAACAAGAATGGGAGAGTTCCAAGGCAGTAACACACATCAGCTGCTCATTGAGGAGCCAGCCTGGTTTATCACTGCCACACTGAAATTCCTGCCAACTCCCAGTGCCCAACAGCTCTGCAGCCCTTTGGAAAGGGAAAAAACCCCAAAATCTACTTCTCCCAGTGTCTGCAAGTCTGAGCTTAGCTTGGAAGCCACCTCCTCCCTTTCTCTTCCCCTGAGTAGTGATTTCACTCAAATGAGACTTTCCAAAAAAACAAAACCCCAGAGATAACAACTAATCAAACATCTGTTTGTGTGGCTGAACAAGCTAAGAGAAGGAAAAAATCCATTTCAATTGTGCAATGTTTGTCTTTACAGCTGCATAAAAATTCACCTGAGTCCTGACAGGAGAACCTGCATGGATTTACCTTACAAGGGAGTGCTGAAGTTTGTTACAAGGCTAACAAAAAGCCAGACAAGGAAAGAAACATTAAAAGGGCACAAAACCCTTCTTAACAGCCCAGATCTGAGAATTCTAGAAATCCTTTCTCCCAAAGATTTCTGCAAAATTGTTTCAAATGTTAAACAGTTAAAAGAAGCCCACTACAAGTTTCCCAAACTAGATCAAATAACTGCAGAAAAATAATAAAGTCAAAGTGCATCTGATGAGCAATGTAGTACAGCCTGCAAAAATAGAACAAAAGGAAAGGGCAGAACACCAGAAGATAATTTCTTTATTTACCCAAAACTCTCAAGGGAATTTCTCCCAGATCTGACATCTTTACCAGAAGTGGTAAAAGAAGTTTGGATGAAGAGGGATAAAGACATTTTAGGAGCATCTCACAGAATACTTTTCACCAAAGACAACTACTGGAGCCATGTGACTGCAGCACCAAGGAAAGCCCCACTCCCCCAAGTGGGAACTCTGCACTCTGCAAAGTCTAGAAGAATAATATTCCAGCCAATAAACAGACTGGGGGGAAATGAAAATGAAAGAGAGGGTATGTTCAAATTCTGAACTCTGTAATCTTGAAATATGTCTGGAGTTGTAACAATGAAAACCAAACCTGCTGAGAGAACTGCATGAGTAACCCAGCATGATGCAAAGCCATTGCCTCAAACCAGCAGATAACAATCAATTTTGCATGCTTAATGAGCAGTAAGCTCATTCCAAAACTGAGTAATTAATAATAATCCTTTAAGGATCACTGTTTTGAGAGGAAATGGTTTAAGGTGAACTAACAAAGCCATTCAAGTGAAAAACCTGCAGCAGTTCCAAGGTCTGAGATAAAGGAACAGAGGATACAGAAAGGAGTGGTTTGATGTTCCACACATGAAAAGGGTCTGGCTGTATCAGCCCAAATCCTTGGATCTTTATCTTGCCAAGCTGAACAGGCAGAATTCCGTGGTGCTGAGGGTGTTTCAGATAAGATGGAAAGGATTAGAGCCATGGAAGGAGTGAGAGCAATCAATGTAACAAATGCTCCCCACAGTGCCATTACTGAGCTGTTCCCTGTGCTCAGGCAGGGGATGGATGAGCCCCAGGGATGCTCTGTGCTCACTCACTCTGCAAACCAAAGCAGACCTTAAAGGCTCCCCGTGGATCAAATATTGATGAATATTGATGTTCTCCTCTTATTCAAAGAGCAAAACAAGTGACAAGGTAGTGAGGTGCAGGGCTGGAAAAGCTTGGAAAGGGTGGTGTTCCACTCCTTGCCACCCTCCCAGAGCTGCAGTTTGAGAAGGGAGTTGGTTTGTTTTTAGGGGAGGAACAGGTCAGGGAGCAAAGCAGAGTCCAGCCCTGACTAAATCCGGTTCAACCAGATTTAATCTGAGGGCTGAGTGACAGGGACACTTCCTCCTGTCACCTCTGCCTCTCCAGGACAGGGCACAGTTGGGACCACGACCTCCAGGGCAAAGCTTTTCCTTTTCCACCAGGCAGAGCACAGATGAACACAGGAGTGGCACAAAAACGGGGCTGGCAGCCCAAAGAACTTCCCAGCCATGATGAACAAAATCAGGAAAGGTGGGAATCAGGGAGAAAAACCAACAGCACATCCTGCAGAGGGCTCAGGACATCAGAAGTGCCTTTTGAAAGTGATTTTTTTAATTTGGTAACAATGTGTGAAGGTAAACTCTCTAGTCACAACCACCACACCCGGCCCAAATTTAGCTCTACTGAACAACTTAGGCCATCACTGCTATTTTCAATAGCCATTCCTTTGAGAAAAACATAGGAAAATGGTAAACAAAAAGCATCAGGTCACTGCTCACATCTGGAATTCCCTAAGATAATTAGCCTAAGATAATTAGTGTACATTTGCTATATGTTGACTGACATTAACACACCCAGGGCAAAACCAACCTGAGTTACCACTGCCTCTCATGACCTCTATCACCATTTGTAACCAACCCAAGTTCCACTTCAGCTGAAATTCCTTTAAACTCAAAAAGTACTTCAAAATAATTAACTCAGGTCGCTGTGTTTACTTGAGATCTTGCTCTTTCAGCAGGGAAAGGAATGTTTGCCAGCCCATCCAAGCTGCCCCTTCAGTCATTACCTTTCTGATAAGTCCCCTCTGTGTCACACACTGGGCTGGAACAGCCACTGACCATTTTGGGATGATGCTTTTTTTAGCCCTGTGATGTTGCTCCCAAGAAAATCATTAGCAGACTCATCCTGCACAGTTTCCTGCAACTCCTGCTCATCACTGCCCAATTCTCACTGAACAGCTTTTGGAAAATGCTGTGGGATCCTCATGGTGTAGGGAGGTAAATTCACAATTCAGCAGAATTTAATTAAGTGCTTCTAGTCCTTTGGAGAACAGGAATTATTCCATGCTCATCCTTTGGGAGAATCAGATGGAGAGTTCCAAACCTGCTTTAAATACAAATCACCATTTTCTTCAGTGAAGAAATTACCCTAATGACAGGAACACATAACGCTGGGTTTATTGTGGACAGACTCAGGACACTTCCTGGCCTGGCGCAGGAAAATCCAATTATTCACTAATGGCACAAGCCTGGCATCTCTGCTGTGGCAGTACCTTGAACAGGGAGCTGGTGTTGAACAAACCCCACACCATCGGCTCAGCGGGGCCACACTGACTGACATGTGCTGGGTAACATCTTGACACAATCTTGCAATTTTCTGGTAGGAAACTGTTAGCAGACAATTAACTCTGCAGCACTGAGGGTTTCTTTTACACTGCCTGAAAGTTGCCTTTGGGTCTCCAGCACACAAACCTAGAGCAGGAATTGTTCATGACAGTGATTCTCTCTCCCTGGAGAGAGAATTATTAAATTTGCTGAAGTACAGTGTGTGCCTTGGCTACAGCCCAAGAGACCCATTTCCAAACCTCCCCCACCAAATGATGAAGCACCAAAGTGAGAGGAAAGAACTGCAAACTCTGTCATTGGGGCTCAGAAGAACCCAGTCAAATCTGTATCTGTGGCATTTCAGAGTTCTTCAAATAAACCTCTGACTGCATCACTTCCGTGGGACAGGAGAAGATAGAGCTGTGCTTGTGGTATTTATAACCTCATTTAGAGACAGATGAGCCAGGGGCTGGGCAGATGGGCAGAGAGAACAACCAAGAGCTGCTCCAGCTTCACCCTGGGCTGCTCCTCCTCCTTCTCCAGGTCATCCCAGCCCAGCTGACTTGGACTGCACCCTCCCAGGAACAGCAAAATCCAGAGTTTCGTGTCAAAATCTCAGCCCAAAAGGCACCAGCTGAGAGCTTCTAAGCCTGGCAAAACACAGGATGTGCAGCTAAAACCACAGCCTGGGCTGTGAGCAGCAGTGCTCACAGAGGTGTCAATGAAGACACAAACTGCCCAAATTCTCAGCAGCCTCTCAAAACCCAGTGCAGTCCTGAACCTGTTCCCCTGTCAGCAGCACATTCAGAAGCTCTGGGGAGGAAAAACATTACCTGAGACCAAAAGTGGGGCTGGAGTTTCCATTTCAGAGTGAAGGGACTGGGGGAGGCCAAACACAAGCAATGCACAGCTAAAAGGCACCTCCCTGACTGAATTCCCCCTCCCCTGGGAGATGGGACCCGAGTTTCTCCTCTGGGACCTGTGTCCTGATCTCCCTGAGCTCCAGAACACCGTGTCTCACCTAATGCAGCACCCTGAAAGGCCACAGAAATCTCCTTAGGCTTGCTTTGATTTTATTTTTAGATAAAACCACATAAAAAAACCTATTTCCTTTATTTCAGAAAAGCAGCTCTCCAAAGGACAGAGCAGCAAAAATAGTAAAGCTCCAAGAGAGCCAAAAAACTCTGAGGCTGGTCCAGTAGCACTGACTGATCCCATTAGCTCTTCTCGGGAAAATATACAGATATGACTTCACTCCTGGATTACACTCCTATATTTAGTTTATACCTAATATGGAGATTCAGTGGAGAACTCAGTCATTTCCTTTCCTCGGGTAAGTTCCTTGCCCTTTGTCTGGCCAACAATACAAGGAATAAGTCTGAACTCTCAGTGAATTCCCACACAAAGATGTTTGCAATTAACAGCAGTTTAGCTTATGTTTTTCACTTCAGCAGAAGCAAACACCCTAAATTAAAACCCCCAAACTACTCAAATCAAGTTTTAAAAAACTTTTTTATTTCTTTTTTTTTAGGGAAAAAATATTCTAAATAAAGGGTTTAAAGCTCCTGAAGTCAAACCTCTATTGAAACTCCTGTGAAGACTACATAATTTTGGGTTTGGGTGTTTTTACTGTTAAAAAATACACAAACCCTTAATACCACAATGGAGTACCTAGCACCTATTTTAAGGCTAAAACTATATTATCCCACACTGAAGAGTATGCAGGGAAAAATACCCCAAACCTGATTAGGACAATAAGCTGTTTGTTACGGTTTATTTACCAAGAGCTTTGAAGATAAAAATCAAATTAGATGGATAACAAATACAGATGTACACTATTTTTCCATGAACCATCAATTTGCAACCAACCACCACCTTAATTAAATTTTGTTGTCTTAGACAAACTAAATGGCTCCCCTGGCAGACAAAAACCACCTTGTTTTCTCCCACACTGTCCAGTTCAGGCTTTACAGAACTGCACTGCTCAGTTCACTGGGAAAAGAGAACATCTACCAAAACAAGGCAACAAATCCAATTACTGCCAAGTACAGTTATCCAGTCTTAAAAGTCGTTCTTGTGGATTTTTAAGTGGTATGTCCAGCCCAGCCAGGAGCTGGGATTGATGCAGGCACTGTTACAAAAGCTTGCAGGCCTTGTGTTTGTCACATCACAAGAAATGTTTCATTTAAACACAATCTGAGCACACACTGGTGAGAAAATAACAGTCCAGGGCGCTTTTTTTTTGTCCCTTTGAGCTAATGAACACTTTAAAAAATCAAACTTTAGAGTCCAACAGTCGCTTCCCAGAGCACACAGTTTACTGTTTAGCTTGGAGTTCAAGGAATTTCCCAATTAGATTCCTGGAAGGGACGACTCAGCCTTCAAAAATCCATGTCCAGAGAACCAACGACTTCTCTGCTCTCCCCATTCCAAGACAGACAGGCTTGCTCCTCGAATAAAGACCTTTTTCCATGCCTAAGATGAGGTCAGGATAGCCATGGAAGGAGCAGACAGTGCCATGAGTCACTCCAGGCTGGGAGGGGGATGATCACCAACTTCTCATCATGCTAATCCTGTCCCAGGGCTGCCCACCGCCAGATTAGCAGGGCCTCCCACCCACTCCCTAAATTGATGCAAGGATTTCTCAGATCTTGTTACAATCAAGCATCTTTATGTCCACATAAAACTCCTTAAAGAGGATCTCACTCTCTTTACTCATTTTCACAGGAATGCTGGTGTTCATGGTGACCTTCCCTGCCTGGTGAACTCATCACTGCACACTCACCCTGTCACAGACTGACACACAAAACATCAGGACAAGCCTTGGATCCTCAGTGTTTGTTTATCCCTGACTTTCAGCAGCCTCCAGCCCCTAAAGTTTGCCCCACAACACTCTGACACACAGACCCTCAGTGCACACCCTGAGAAATCCCAGCTGGGAAAACTGAGGACAGACTTGTCTTTTGTAGCAGGATCTGTGCTGCAGGAATGTGTCCATGGCATGTGTCCCATGGAGGGAGTGACTCACAAGCACCACCATACAGCCCAACCCTCAGCTTGTGAAGGGCCACGAGCTGAAATCTGGGAATTCACACAGTTTTTAGAGCCCTCTGAGGGGAAAGGAGGAAAAGTGCCTGAGTGTTAAGACACATTTCAGCTGCAAAGTCAAACACAAGTTCTCCTGACAATCAGAGCTGTCTGGATGTTAATCACTGGGAAGGGGAGAAGGGATGCCAGGGAATAACTGTTACTCAGAAGCAATTCCTGATTGAAGGAAAACTAACTCATCTGTGTAATCCCTCTGGAAATTATTGCCAGGAAGTTTTAAGCTTACTTACCAATGATTTGCAAAAAAAAATGAATATTTACACTTGAGACCATCTCTGTACTTTTAAGTAACTCTGTACCAAGAGCACCAATTCCTGGATCACCAACCAGACTCAAATGAAAAAGCTGAGGACGTTTCTGGCTGTGAGGACTTTCCCAGGCAGAATTTAAAGGAATTACAGTTTGCTGGCCAGAGAAAGAAAAGGCCTGATTTATACCCTCTGAGCACAGGATATAACTAAATGGTTACACCTCAGTTTACAAAGGGCTCCTTTACAGCACTCCCAAGAAATAACCCTCACATGACATTTTGCTGTCTACACCAAACATGTATCAAAGACAGGCTGAGGAGGTTCTCAGCTGCTGAGGTTACATCAAACCCTCCAAGGATGATCTGGTACATAAGGAGGAGACTTATCTAATAAGATTATCAAGCAATAACCCTGCCAAGACTATCTCTGAGAAGCAGCACTGCAGTCCTGTTATTTCCTTGTACTGATGTGCCTTTAAATCATACATCTACTTTGTGGGTGAAAAAAAAAATAAAAATTCATGACAAATAGCTCAGAGATGGCTTGTAATAAACCAGTGTACAGAGCTACAGGGCTGCAGAGTGCCACAGCAGAGCTTACATAAGGGAATGAGCACAGGGTGAGACAAAGGCAGACCTGAATCCACACAAATCCATCCCGTGGAGCTGCTGCTGGAGATGCTCACATCCCCTTCCTGCCTTGGCCCCTGCTTTGCACTGAACAAAACAGACCCCGAGCCCGGAAGACAAACAGTTCACCTGCCAAATCTCTGTTTGGTTCAGATACACAAGAACAGAGACAAGCTTCTGCTACAATCCCTGGGAGTGTTTCAGAGTGGGGTATTTATTAAACGTGGAATCACAGCTTTTTCTTTTGAACTGACACGATTCAAAGGTAAACAGATAGCAGACTCTATCTGATTTTCAACACAGGTGCCCCATTTCGCAATGACATCTTTGAGAGCTGCCAGAAACCCAAGGTCTGATTAATTAGCAAGTACACACACGTTACCCAGTGGAGAGGGGAGACCTTCCTCACTGGCTCCCTACATCTGCTCCAACCCATGTCATGCCAGCAGAGACACATAACTCTGAATTTCTTGCTAGTGGAGTCTGGTGCTTGTTTCCTTTAACACTGAACTTGTTGACCCTCTGTGTCTTCACCTCGGTACTAGCAGAGGATGCAATCACTGAGTGCCCTCCAGAATGCCCAGGGCTGAGCCTTCAGCAGCTCTGTCCTCACACACTCCCTTACAGGAACTGCACAGGCAGTTCTGTAACTCTGTCCTGTGATTTCCACAGGTGACTGGGTCTATTTGACCAAGTCACTTCACCACGGTTTTTATTTACAATAAAATTCCACACATCATCAACGAAAGCATAGCTATTATTCCAAGTGACCTGTCTGAGCTGCACTCAAATCCCAGAGCTCAAGTTTCTCCCAGCACATTCACCACAGTGCAGCCTTCACTGCTCTGAAATGCCACTAGGGCACATAAAAATATTCCTCTTAGACAATGGGAGCCTCCCTCATTAATAAAACATGGAGCAGATGAGGAAACTAAATGAAATCAGATACATCACTGGTTTTGTCCTAATCAGCTCTCAAGAGAAAAGACTCGGAAAATATTTACACTTGGTTTAAATGAGACCACCAGCTCTGGAATGAAAAAAGTGCTGGAAGTTTTCATTGTGACACCAAGAAACAGAATCACCACTCTAAGAGGTTTTCTTACCTAAATGCCCCAATCCTGCCCGGAGTTCCCACAGACGATGAAAATACAAGTTACAGCAGATTGATACATTGTCTGGTGGGAAAAACCGTATCAATGTGCTGGTGACAACGTCATTCCTAACCGAACCCAGCCACGTGTGTTGTGTGCTCCTCCCCGAGCCGTGCCCATCCTATTTTGTTACTGATCACAATTTAATAAGGCTCAAACCCCACACTTTGGGCACAGAGCCAGACCCTTTCTCCTGCTTCACAGGTTTGTTTCTCAAGCTTTAATCCCTACCTTTGTTTCATCTCAGGTCTGGCTGCTACAATCCTTTGTGCTCAGGTCATTCAGTCACCGCCCCTGGGCCGGGCGTTGGGCTGAGAGCTCCAGTTTGGTCCCGAATTTTTTCCACTACCTCTGTCTGAAGAGCCTCCCTGGCTAACACGGCACAGGTAGATCCCAGACACGGCTTGAAAAGTGATTATCTGCGTGGAGAAACTCTCAGTAGCTTCGGGTTTGTTTTTCTTTTTTTCTACGTTGCATCCACAACCACGTGGAAAAACTGCAAGTGAGCATCCCATTCACAGTGGAAAAAAAAATCATTAAAATACAAAATTAGTGTTCCTCTAGACAGACACTGTTGGTTCTCTTCAATAAACACATTCTGCTAGCAATTTCTGAAGCGAGCATCTGAATGAGTCAGAAAACAAGATTTTATTTGCCTTACAAAAGTGCTGTCCTGATAATCCTCAACAGCTTCAATAAAGAGTGGGACAGGCAGCAACATCCAGGTGAAACAACTATTTTGGTCTTTCTGCTAGGCTGGGGATTGTCCTTTATCTGAAGGATTTTACAGGAAATAACCTTCACCTGAAGATTGTGAAGGCAAGCAATAACAACCTCTTATTTTAACCTGAACTTTATCCTTAGGGCAGACAGTGCTCAGTGTGCAGCAGTCATCCATAACAATGGGAAAAGGTTTCCTTGAGGGAAAAAATCCTCACTGATAACCCCAAATTTAGCCTTCTTAAAGCCATGCCAATAAAGAAATTTCAACTGAGAAGGACAGAAAAATTCCCTGATTTCCCCCTTTCATATAATCTCACAGAGTTTATTGGTCCAATTTTGATTTAATCAGAATGAGCATCCCTCTCAAAACTATTTTTACAGCTTCTTCCATGCCACTCCTCATGCATGAAATATTATCTTTAAACACACCCACAAAGCTGATTTCCCTCTGCCCCCAAATCATTCTGCCATCAATCACTGCTCAAATTTGTTTAAAAATAAGAAAAGTCAGCTGACGAACTTCAGGACAGATGAACATAAATTGGCACATTATATTAAAGATCCACTGCTATAAATAATTCAAAGTCATCTGTAACTTAATTGCTGCAGTTGTAAGTTCTAACCTCTACACTAAGGGTCTAAATACTCTGACCAAAATCAGGTCTGGAATCCTCCACTGCAATGCTCTCCCTGGGGTCCCATTACTGCCTCTTGATACTATTAAGAAGTATGAAAAGAGGAAAAAATCAACACTTTTAGAGAGTATCATTTAAGAAATAAAATTGTTATTTAATAACTTATTCCCAAAGCTCTAGCTGGAAATATTCACGTTTGTCATGGCTGCTTTTATACAAAGCAATTCCCAAGTTCCCAGATGAAGAGATTCTCTGATTTTCTCACTGTAATTGGAAGAAACTTCATCTGAAGAATTCAAATACTTTTCTGCAGAGGATTCCATTAAAGGACATTGAAGCACAGAAAGAGAAGATTGCACGGAGTAATTTGTGTTACTTTTGATATGAAGTAAAAGTAAGATGCTGCATCACCAGAGCCCCGGAGGATGCAAAATATTGCATCATACAGCAATAAACGAATGCAAAACATGTGGAGATACCATATGGTATCTTCGCCAGATAAGGGCAGTACAACACATGCTCATTCTTCTAGTTTGGATAAAAACCTGGCGTTACTTTACATATACGCTTCCCGTCATAAAAAGTAGACTTTTGGAGCGGGGAGCGAGGAGTAACTCGTGTTTTTGTTGCTTTTTCGCCTCCTTCCTGCGCTTCGCCGGGCACACAATGCCGAACGAGGGCGATCCATTGTGGCGCTCGGTTCTTGTCTTGTGCCAGCGCTGCCCGCGGTGCTGCCCCGCACCCGCGGCACCCTTCGCTCCGGGCGGAGAATCTTCCAGCAAAACGCATCGGGGGCCGCACTTTTCCCCCCAGAAAAAGTGACTTTTCTTGCGGTCCGCCGGCGCTATCGCCCGCTCCATCTACGCGCTCTGACTCACCGCGGCTCCCGCACTCCCTCCCGGCGCCGGGCACACGCCCTCGGCTCCGCTTTTGTACCCGCACCGCGCCGGGAGCCGCCCCGAGCGGAGCCCCCCGCGCCCGCGAGCTGCTCGGGGGTTGCTCCGAGGGGCTC
>WBNO01023475.1:0-16637 GCA_013400575.1 Peucedramus taeniatus | reverse complement strand
GACTGAGAGCGGCCCCGCCCCGCGCCCGGAGCCCGCCGGGGCCGCGCGGGATGGGCCTCGGGAGGGGGCGGGACAAGAATTGAGGGGGAATCGCGGAGGGGGCGTGGTCTCCCTTGAGGGGACAATGCTGGGCAGCGCTGAGGGGGCGTGGCCGCCGTGAGGGGACAGTTCTGAGGGGGAGCGCCGGTGATGGCGGTCGCGGAGTCCCCTCAGGGACGGGGCTCCCCGCGGTCCCCCCATGGCGGCGAGGACACCCTCGTGTCAGCCATGGGCGCCCCGGGTGTGAGACAGCGCCCGCGGATGATGCCGTGCTCGGTGACAACGTCTGGGAGCGGCCTTGGAGAGGCCACAGCCCTGTGGGTGCTGCCAGGCCTGGGGTCGGGGTATGTGTCCCCCCGCCATCGGCTCAGCCCGCCTCACTCTCAAGTGAAAAATTTAAAATCTAGAAACTTCCTCCTCATAAACCCACCACACCAGAGCAGCACCAGCAGCTCCTTTCCTGTCAGGGGGCAAAATCCACCCCAAGAGGCAGTTGAGTCTCCAGCCTAATTTTCCCCTCACTATTAAGGTCAGGGACTGAGGAGCCGGACAAAAAAATATGCGGGAGAACTGGGTGAAACATCGGAAAGAGAGGAAACCGCACTTTTTCCAGCCTTTCCAGCGGAACAGCAGAGCCAGGATCACATTTTCCCTGTGTGGCTTCACACAACAGAGCGGCTTTCATGCCTCGGCGCCTCCCGCCCTTGCTCCCAGTCCCGGCTTTCCTTCTGGAAGCCCAGACTCTATTTTTAATAGTCTGAGTGGAGCTGCACCTGAGCGTCTCGGCAGAGCCGTTCCCAGGGCAGGCCGGGGCTGTGGCATCCCCCGAGGTGGCACGGAGTGACTTCAATGCCGTCTGTGACCCGGGATGAGCCTCCCTGTAATTTGTACCCAAATGCAGCCCGGGATGGCTCCACATGGAATGGTTACCAATGGAGAGCTCGCTGTTAATAACAAAACCTCCTGTCTCTCCAGGCGTTTGCTGCCCTCGGTTCTGCATAACCGGATGTCTTTACGCAAATATCAGCTTTGAATGCCCTTGAATTCATCTGGAGCAGGAAAAACTGCTGCGAGCCCCTCTGCAGAGCTGATAGGGCTGGGCTGCCGATGTGACAAAGTCCTTTTCATTGCCGTTCCTGCAGCTTCTGGACAGCCCCAGCTCCCCGGGAGCCAGTGGAATATCCATGTCTGCTTGCTTTAGAGTCCAAGGAATCTCGCTGATTCATGGGGTGGGACAGCCTGGGCTGGAAATCGATGTGTCACTGGAACCAAACTGATGTGGGGCTCTGCAGTCCAGCCCTGGCCAGGAACCTCCCTTGGTAATTACCCGTTAATTAATTGCAGCCTGTACCACTAAGGACATCATCCCACCGTTCTTGTTGTTGTTGGAACGTGGGTTCCAACAGAAGGAAAGAGATTTCCCTTAAATGGGGTTGTCCCAGAGACTCCACAAGCATCTGTCTTAGGCTTTGCGTTCACTTTTTTGCCTGGCAGAGTAAGAAATTTGCACCAGTTGGGCCCAAATGTGGATTCTGGGCCTGGTTTAACGAGGGGCAAAGGAAAGTTGGATCCTCTGTCTGCTGGGAAAGGCAGGAGCTGCGTCCTTATTCCAAGGAATGCTGAGCCAGATACTTCCCCTCAGCTTCACCAAAAAGTTTAAAACCCCAGGATTTTGTCAAACTTGCAGTACTTCCCAGGGCTCCCCACAGCACAGACCCACCTGCTGGAGGACAGGCAGTGGTTTAGCACAAAGAAACAGCTCTCCCACGGCGCCCACAAAAGTGGGTGTAGAGCAACAAATTTGAGGTCTGCGAGGCTCTTGGGGCCTTTTTATGTTTCCCAGCCCCACAAAGGAGCTGCCAGGGCTGTTTTTCCCTCACCACTGCTGCATTTCTGCTCTAACAAAAGCTCTTCCCTGCTGGTATCTCAGAGAGCAGCTAATAGCTTATTTCATTTATACCCAGCTGCACCAGTCCTGGCTCTGCTTTAATATCTTTTCAATTATTTCACTTTCAGCTGACATTTTCCTGGTTTCCAGCTACCACTTACCAAACCCCTCATTCTCCCCGTTCAAATGAAACCTCTAACAATGTTCAGTCTGAAAGCTCTCAATTCTTTCCTCCTTCAGTAATTGCTGTTTGTATTATTCTGGATTTATTTATTTCTTTTTTGGAACACTTAGAATTAATTTGTCCACGCTTTACATAATAAATCACCTAACAATGTTAGTGCTCCTAACAATCCATAGGGAAATGAGCATCACCCACCTTTAACAGCAGTGAGGAATGAGTCAGGAAAGTTCAGTGATTTACTCAAAGCTAAATTTGCACCAAGCCACGGAGTGGGAACAAAACAACTCTGGCTCCCCACGTGTGCTCAGTGGGTCGCTCCCTCAATATTATTTTATGCTGCATTCAGGAGCTTCGTCCCCATTTGGCAGAGCAGCAAAACAATCTGGGATTGTTTCACTTGTCCAGCATTTTTGGCCTTTCTGCAGCAGTTTTTCCATCTCAAACTTTCCAAGTGCTTTTGAAACTGGAGGCATCAGATGTTAAAGATATCAAAGCAGGCCCTCTCCTGCCCTGGCTGTGCGTGTTCCTCTGGTGGAATTCTCTGCCATGCTGACCCCGGGGCTCAAAAATGGGTTTTTATTTCCACGGGGAATTTTTCAGGCATGGGAGGAGCTCAGCACACAGGTCATGTTGTCACTCAGTGGGACACATGTAAGAACATCTCATTTTTTAAATTATAACGAAACTGCTGTGAGAAGAAAGATGCTGAGGAGGTTTTGGGAAGGAGAGCATCCAGTGCTGGCTGTGGCTGGAAGCAGGAGCCTGTCCTGACTGCTGGGTTCATTAGAGCTCCTGAAAGCCATGCTGGACACAGCTGGGAGAAGAACCTGCCCAGGGACACCTATTAAAGGAAAGCAGGACTGACACACCCTGGTTATAAATACCAGCATTCCCATTCCACAGCTAATTTGGGATCCTGGGCTGGGATGCAGCAGTGGAAGTGCAGCCACAGCAGGCCCAGCCCTCGTGTCACAAATGCTCTGCTGAGCTGCTGCCCCCTCAGCAGAGTAATCCCAGGAGCTCCACGTTCCTTCCTCCCATCCAGGCACCGAGAGGGGCTTTGGGCTCCATCCATCACCTGCCTCCCGGGAGGGAAGAATTTGTTATGGCTCATTCCTCTTTTATTTTGTTGAGCAGAGTTTAGTTTGCCAGATTTCCAAGGATTGCGGGGGAAACCCAACTTCTGCCGGTGTCAGACTGTTTGCAGTTTGCTGTGATTCCCAACCAGCTGTCCCTGGATGGCTCATTTTCCTCCGGGGTGGCTGCCAAACTTTAGGATTAGCTGCAGTGAGCAGCTGAGGACACGCGTGGAGCCAGCCCCGGAGCTCACAGCTGCCACTGGGGAGAAATCCACAGAAAGCAGCTCTGTGCTGCAGGCTGAGCAGAGTTACAGCAGCACAGGACACATCCTGTGGCATTATGTGGGAAGGTGACCTCATCCCACAATTTCTGGGTCACTCCTGTGCTCCATGGTCCAAGTTAGCACCGCTCCGAGCGCAGAGGTTGGAGAACTCAATGTTTCTAGGAAATGTTCATCAAGAACTTTTGGTGGCAGTAATTGCACTTGGAGTAATTTAATAATCAATGGCCTTTCCGTGCTTCTTCCTTTTTTGTTTCCCCTGGATACTGGCATATGGTGCTTCCCCCGGGGAGCTGGATGGTAATTAATGCATTTTGTGGTTAAATGTTTGGACTCAGCATCTCAGGGCGCCCGAGAAGCAGGGAGGGGACAAAGCAGGCATTGTCTGCAGGTTTCTCTCTGCCGTGGGTCCCCTCCAGGGAGGCACCAGGGGCAGCTTTTTGGGAATGCTGACACAGGCAGAGTTTTCACCTCGCTTCCTTTGGAACATGGGGGAAGTTGAAGTGCTTGTCACCTCCCTGCCTTTGGAGGTGATATCCGAGGAGGGGGAAAAGGAAAGTTGGCTCCCAGGACCACACACACGACAGGAGTAATTGAATGCCTGACTCTCCCCTTTCAGCAGGAGGCTGTTGCCGTGCTCTGCCTGGGGTTTCTTGCTGCCCTACTTTCCAAATTCAGATATCAGCCTGTCCTCTGCTGTGAGCATCAGGAAACAAAGATTTGGGCTTCTCCCTTCTGCAGGAAGAGACCTGGAAAGGATAAAGAGGCAGAGATGGAGCTGGGTCTGAGTGCTGGGAAACCTTCCCATGGCAGCACTGGACACACAAGGAGTCCTTCAATAAAAACCCAAATGCACTGCATTCCTAGTTTGAAAAGTTATTTGGGAAAGAGGAAAAAAAAAAAAAAAGCTAGTTGTGTGAGCCTGATTAAGATCTGTATTTCCCCACCTTTATGTATAGAAGTTGCTTGAAAGTAAATAAATTCAGGTATTGGCTGTTTTCTTTTAAGGTTAGTCCCCAGCTGATTCAAACACCTGGGCTGATAAGGAGATTTGGTGAAGAAAAAAAGCACTACACAACCTGCTTCTCCCAAAATAACAACCCCAGCTTTGGCTAGCTGAGGTTGATTAAGTGGTTAAATCAGCCACACTCCCCTGCAGCAGCAATCAAACACCAGCACCGAGGTTTCCTGCTGAATTCCCATCATCTGAAAAGCCTGGAAGCTGCTGGTACCTGGGGGAAGCCCTCATGAGCCCTGTCCATTCCATTCTACCCCAGCTGGGGTTCAGCACCGTGGACTGGCTCCTGTCACAGAGTGAAATGGCAGAAATTCTGTTTGCTGTGGGTTTCTCATGGGCTGCAGGTCTGAGGGACCTGGGGAAGGCAGTGCTGGCTCTGTGTGCTGCCTGTGTCTTTGTGTGTGGGGAAAAGGGAAGCAGCAGCTCCTTCCCAGCTTCCAGCTCCCCTCCCATGGATCTGCAGGGATCAATCCAGTCACAGCAATGACACCAAGATGCTCTATTTTTCTCTCTGAGGTGCAGCCCAACATCAGAGAGAAAATGATTCACAAAAAAAAAAAAAAAAAAAAAAAAAAAAAAAAAAAAGTCCAGCACAAAACCTCTTTATCTCCAGGCTGGCTTGATCCAAAGCCATGAGTATTAGGAAAAAGTCCTTCCCTGTGAGGGTGGGGAGGCCCTGGCACAGGCCTGGATCCCTGGCAGTGTCCAAGGATGAGCAACCTGAGATAGTGGAAGGTGTCCCATGGCAGGGGTGGAACTGGATCATCTCTAAGGTCCCTTCCACCCCAAACCATTCCATGATTCTCTGAGTCCATCAGTGCAGGCACCTGATAATCCATCCCAGTTTAGGGCAGCTGTCACCTCCACAAACCCAAACCACTTCTGTCCAGCTGGGCACCTTTGAAGTTTCACATCTCTGCTCTGCTCTGCCTGTGGGGTGAAGCTGTGCATCCCAAATTCCTGAACTTTCCAGGAGGTTCCTTGGGCAAAGTCCACATCTGGGAGGGATGACATTCATCCCAAGGAACAAAGGGAACACCTCTCCCAGAGCCACCCTGCTCCAAAGCCATGGCGTAAATGCTGATCTGACTCAAGCAGTGACATGATGAATGTGGGGTTTATTTCCTCCTACCTGAGTCACACTGGAAGGAGCCAGATTTTTTTTCCAAGTATTCAGGAAAGGAAAGGAATTGTGGGCAGGACAAGATGCCAAGATCTTGCAGTTCTACCAGGATTTAGAAATAATCTTTCTGATAAAATTATTTGCATTGCAGCAGCACGTAGAGTGCTCCAGCTCTCCAAACACAGGGACAGAAACTCCTCCACCTTCTCCAAACCTCGCAGCCTGAGGCGCTGCCAAGGGAATGACATCCAAACCCCTGAGATACCCACAGCAGGATGGGGAACTGAACCCAAACCTCCTGAGTCACCAACTCAAAGAGCAGCTGCGGTCCCCAGCAAAGCCACTGTGCCCTGCAGATGGGGAGAACAACAACAATCCTGCGGGGCAGGACCAAAGAGTTCCCAAATCTCCCCGTCTCTCTGCTCCTTATCTGCAGCACACGCTCGACCTGCTCAGGCTGAAATTCTGGTATTTCAGATGATCGGGTCCTTGCTTTTGCAATTGTAATTATCACCTCTTTACCCCGGTGGTTTGTCTGTGTAATGATTGCTGTAAGGCTCTAAGGGCTCCTACTGAGCAACGATAAGAGCCGGTTAGAGCCAAAGATTTAGGCACAAACCCAGGAGAGATAATTGAGGACTGGAGCCACCCCTCTGCCCCCCGGCCCAGCCAGGGATGTCCAAACCCAGAGCATCTCTCTGAGTACCAAGGCTGTGGAGATTTCCTCCTTTTAAATCCTTTGTTTTTATCCCAGCCATGAATCCCGGCTGATCAGTGTGGCAAGGTGGGCAACGGGATGGAAAGGGGAGGAATTGCCCCTGAGGGGGTTAAACCACGGGCAGCTGCTTCTCTAACCCTGCCCTGATCAGCTGCACAAGAGGTTTCCGTGATTCAGGTTTCTTTCACAGATTTAAAACTCATTCCAGATAAGCAAATGAGCAATTAGCAGCGCTGCATCTGTGATGTCATTAAAATTCAAATGGTACCCTGGCTGCTCATTAATAGTGGGATGTGCAGTTGGAGAGGATAAACCCAAATCCTCTGCTGGCAGCAGGGGGGACCCCTCTCTGCACAGCCCCCTTCTCCCGGGGGTTGGTGCCAGCAGGGCCAGCCCCTCCTCGGCCCCTGTGCAGAAAAGTGCAGGAAGAGTCTCAGCACACAGCGCTCATCACATGAACTTCACCGAGCCCTTTATCAACAGGAATCTCCCTAACGTCACCGGGAATGCTGAGCCCGTGGTGCTGAGGGGACCCTGAGGCAGGAGGGGGATCCCACGAGGATTCCCACAGTGTGTCAGCATTCCCAGCTCAGTGCTGACCTCGGCCCCTCCCCGCAAATCCCCCCCGAGCAGGGCAGGGAGCAGGGGCCTGGATGAACGCTGGGTGTCCGCGGGGCCGTGCGGGCGGGGAAGGGCCCGGGCTGGGGGCAGCAGGAAGGAAGAGGAGCTGGAGAGGGGCCAGATCCCTGCTGGCCTTGGGAAGGGCTCTGAGCAGCAAAGGCTCGGGGCTGCAGCAGCTCCTGCAGCTGGTCCCGGGCAGGATGGACACCCTGGGGTGCCTCAACTTGTGGGATGCAGTGGCTGAAAGGGTCTGATCCCCTTGGGAGGGGGTAAAGCTTTTATCCAGTGAAGAAATTCACCCTGGAGTGAGCTGGGAACCCACAGAACACTGACACAAACCCAGCGCCCAGGGAGATCAATCATCCCCAGGGCCCTGTTCTCTCACAGAATATGGGGATTTCTCCCTTTTCACACAGCTCCCTTCACTTATCTCTGTCCTGGATAACAGCAGGTGTCCACTTTCCCTGTCTGGAAAGAAGAGTTGAACTGAAAGCAGAGTCTGCCTGCAGCCACAGGGACGGCTCCCTTTATCCTCCCCCATAAATAATAGAAGATTCATTCACAGGCTTGTAATAGATTAAAAATAAATAAATAAAAAAGAGCTCAATTTTGTTTTGCCAATCATGCACTTAATGCAATTTTACCTTCTCGTCCCCTTGTGCCGGTGTCTGTGGGCTCACAAAGGTTTTAATAAGCTGGAAAGGTGCCAAACCATTTCTGTCTCATTAAAAAAATATCAGCACGGTGACAAAGGTAATTTTTTTCACATCACTAGTCAAATCCACTTGCTGAATTAAAATCCAGCTGACAGGGAGACTATCAATTTTTAATGGGAGCTTCCTCTCTCCTGGAGAGGAGAAGCCTGGGGGGGTTATTCTTAAAAGGAATCCACATTTCTCACAACTGTTCCATCAGCTTTGGTTTCATCTGAAGCTCGAGTCTTAAAGCCTGAGCGAGGAATTACAAAAAGTCCCCCCAGGTAAAAAAATCTCTTGAGAGCTTCCCAGGCTGTGCCCCTCAGACATTCCCTTCTCCCACTGCAGGTGTGGGTCAGGGGCTGGACCCCACTGAGCTTTGTGCACTTGGGGCCAGCCCGGAGCAGGACACGGCCTCGGCACAGGTCAGGGGTGGGGACAGGACCCAGAGGAAGCTCTGGCTGAGCAGATAAGGACCGCACGTGCTCTGGAGAGTCCGGCCCCTCACGCTGACCCTCCTCTCCAGGGGCCATTCCCAGCTGACGTCGGCAGCAGGATTTCATTTATTTCATAGCCACAACAATTTACACGAGCTGCAGCTCTGCCCCTGGACTCAACACAAAGCCTCTGTGGGGGCACCGAACAATTCCCTACAATTCCCTAACAAATCCCTTCCCCCCAGCGCTGCTTTCCCAGCACAGCTGTTTTCCGTGTTTTCTTTCAAGTGAAACAGAAGGATCCTGAACTTCCCAGGGATTCGGAGCATCATCCTCCTCCTGCCCGGATCAGCACAAGGACCAGCCCCACGCCAAAAGCAGCCTGAGCTCCCCAGGATGTGATGGACAAGGTCCTTCTCCGCTTCTCCCCGGGATTCCAAAGCTCCAAGCAGGAGCAGCCCCGGCTCCAGGGGGTCGCTGCCGGCCGGTCCCTGCCCGAGGCTCGGCACACAAAGCCCGCATTGACTCCGGGAGCTGCCCGGGGCGGCCGCATCCTGCCTTTGTGTGGGAGGAAGGACGCTCCGGACCCACATCCCTCCTGCCTTCAGCTCCTCGGCCCGGGGAAGCAGATGTGGGAGTTCAGAAGGATTCCTGACCCCATCCCGGGCTGGGTGGCCTCCCCAAGGCCCAGCCCAGAGGTCAAGTCTCACACCTGGCCCTGGGAGGTGTTCACCTCACAATTCCCGACTTACTGATCCCAAATGAGAAAAAAACACCATTCTTACAGAATCTGCCACAACATGAACACTGAAGATAATTAATGACTTGGTGATTAAAACACCTTGCACTGAAGGCTCAGTGTTCTCTCCTGCAGCAAACCCCGACCCTTGGGGAGCTGCACTCCTGGCACTGACCCCAGCCCACGCCACTGACCCAGCCCCGGTTTGGGAGCGGCACCTTCCCTCCTGCAGCGCTGATTTTTAGGATTATCCAAACCCCAGAACAGGCTCGGCACAGCCCCAAAGCATGGCACAAAGGAGCGCGGGTGGCCCCGCGGCTGCGTCACCGTGAGTCACCCCCGCTCCAGTGCCGGCTTCACCCAGCCGGGCTGGGGCAGCACACCTGACTCACCTGCCCCGGGAGTTGGCCGGCTCCCATTACAAAATCTGACACTCCCAGCTAAGGAAGAATTTCACAGCGTTTTCTCTCCCTGGGAGATGGGCTGGAGCCACACAACTCCCATTCGCTGCTCGGGCACAGCCCCTACACAAGACACCAGCAAACCCCAGAGCAGGCACTTTGTGGCTCTTGATTTTAAATAAATATTGGGAAAAAAGGGAAGAGAAACACAAACCCTCCTTTCTAGCTCCAAGACACACTGTGATCCTCATCCCTTCAGGAACAGCTTTCAGTCCATCCCCAGCCTGGTGAGATAGAGCCAAAGCCACCTGGGGATGTTTAGTTACAAACCTGCAGTGAGAACTGGGGAGCCCTCTGAACATCATCTCCCTCTGTATATTGGTTGCTCTCCCACTTTAAGAGCAATTAAAATCAACCCCACTTTTCCCAGCCATCTTCCCAAGGCTTAATCCACACTCAGGATGGAACTTGTGGAAAATCCACCACGTATCTGCCTGATGGCCTCCAGCCACCAAGGCAGCAAACACAAACCATCACAAGTGGACCAGAAGATCTCTAACCATGTTGGATACTCCCTGAGCTCTGCTCACAGCAGAAGGAAACGCTCTGGCTCAAGTCAGAACTAAAGTGAACAAGTGATAACAAAGCCAAGCACTTTTTTCCCCCAGAACCTGGCTCAGAGCAGCTGAGCTGTGGCACCCCTCGAGTGCCACATGGCAGGAAGGAGTCCAGTTCCTGCTGGACTTTCAGCAGGGACCATCTGATCCTGAGCCAGAGGGAGCCCAGATAAGAGTGGCTGGTACAGGACATCCTCTGCCTCCAGCCAGTGGGGGGGGACCATCCCCAGCTGTTTCACACCCAGCTGAAGGGACTCCAGCAGTTCCAGCCTCTTTGAACTCATTCAGGATTGCTGCATAAAGTTCAAAAGTCAAAGTGCTGATTAGGCTGGGAATACACAACTCCCCATCCCATTGTGCTGAGATTCAATAATCTTTTTATTACCCTGGAAGAGATATAATTACTTCCAATAGTAATTTATGAGTAAGACCTGATTTAAGAGAAACACAATTCCATTGAATTGTCAGTGCTTGGAGACACTGGTGCCATCCACAGTGGACTTCAAGCAGATAAGTCAAGGGTTTATGAGATGATCCTGTAACCAGATCATCAGTTATGACACATAACAGCTGGAATGGAACTCCACCAAAATACAGCTCTGTGCCCTGCTGAGCTGCTCCTCACAGAGCTGCTTTTACACCAACACAGGGATTTGGAGTTAGGTGCTGCAGGAATGAAGTCACAGTGCACAACTGCTCCTCCAAGCCCAGGTCCCTCCCTGCAGCCCTCACTGCTCAGGACATGGATTTGTGTCAGGTGAGGGAGGTTTTGGGATGGCTTCCAGCACAGAACTCTGCCCTGGTGCTGGGATTTATCCCTGGGCTCCCAGGGAGCAGCAGCAGAACAGTTCTGTGTCCTGGGGCAATTCAGGGTAAATCCCTGGGCTCAGGAAGCTCCACACAGCACTCCCAGGCAAACTGCCAAAGTCACACAAGTGGAAAAAATTAACAATCCAGCCCTGAGTTTCTGTAAGCTTGGAACTGTTGCACACACACCTGCCATTGTCCCACCTGTTGACACAACAAACACATCTTTCTTCACAAGCAGCTACAGAGACTGACCTGTGACTCACCTCAGCCTCACACTCACTGCTGAGGACTGGGTTCCATTTCAATTACACAGCCCAATTAAACTTCTTGTGGAGTTGGATACAATCATTGCAGCAAGTCCCTTACCTAGACCCTATGTCTGTCACTTCACATGGCTGGCCTGGGTCAGGAAGCCAAAATTCAGCACGAGCAGATCCAGGATAAAAAGAAGTGAGATCCAGGTAGCTCCTGCCTCATCACACCAGGAACATGCAGGGTCATTTCTGAACTACAAATACAAGGATTTAAAAACAGAAAGAAGAGGTTAACCAAGAAGCTGGAGTGGGGAAGGGATCAGACAAGTTTGGGTTTGGATGAGGGGAGCTCAATCAGAGGATCAGGAGTGAATTCAGTGGTGTCAGGAACAGCAGAGACACAGATGGAACCCAGCCCAGCAGAGATTCTGTGCTAAAAAGGGTCTGTGCAACAGCAGGGACAGCTCAGGAGAGGAGAGGGCTCATTATCCCAACTGGTATTTAAATGAAATGTTACTACTTGAATGGATAAGTAGGAAGGAATTCAAATATTAAGTTAAACACAATTTAGAAGTTATATTCTTTTAAATACTGCATTTAATTGCTCTTTTTAAGCCTACACCATTCTTTATGAATAGATAAAAAAAAGAGGCAGCAACAATAGAAACTCCAAGGGAGATGGAAATGTGGAGGGAAGGCCTGGCCCATCCAGAGGTCCTTTATCAGTCCTGGAGGCAGGAGATGGAAATAGGTGTGAGGGAAGATAAGCAGTGACTCAGGGCCTGAATGTATTTAAAGAACTTCTATTAGTGCTAAGATTAAAAGGCACTCAGAGGTCACCAAACCCAGGTAGAAGCAAGATTGGGATGATAAAGGAGGAGGCATTAAACCCTGGGGAGCTGCACCCCTGCAGGACATGCAGGGAAAATCCAAGTGAATGAGGATCAGCACGTCCCGAGTTCAGGTCTGTGGCTCCACAGGCACCAAATTCACACAGAGGGACTCTGAAAAATGCCTCTGTCCAGAAGCTTCTTGGAATTTATCACACACTTTAATAACAGGTGATCCTCACCATTCCAGCTGCTGGAGGGGGTTTACAAGCACTTGAGCACACAATGACATTTGTGTGAAGAAACAAAAGATCAGCACAGAGGGAAGGAGCTGCTCTGAGACCTCCCCTCCCAGCCAGGACCTGGAGCAGCCCTGCCTCAGGTTAAACCCTGCACAAGGGCAAGGAAAGTCTCACCAAGCTGCACACTTCAATGTGTACATCACAGCTACTGCAGCTGCAGCACAAAAAGAATTCAAAAGCACCTTCAAGAAGAACCTCAGGCTTCAGAACTGAGCTGATTTCAGAAACACAGCTGGAGTTTTTACAAGAATTCCACAGCAGCAGCCCAGCAAGTCTCCAGTGATTAAAAGGGGGTTGGAACTGGGTGCTTTGTAAGGTCCCTTCCAACCCAACCCACTCTGTGAGTCCATGATTATGGAAAGGCAGGGAACCCCAGGATTCCTCAGATGAGCTCTCACACCACTACAGCTCCTTCTCCAACTTATCAACTAATCAAACCTGCTGTTCATTTCTTGCAGGGCCTTCAAACACTTTACTTGCTCTGACCAGCAATTTTCACAGCAAATATTGAGTTTGAGCTTCTCCATCCTCTCAGAGCACTGCCCAGGTGCTGCTGCTGTTTGACTCCTGCTTGGCAGGAACTCCACAGGAGCATCACTAATTAAAGGGCTTTTCCTGCTCTACCTGGCCAGTTAAAAGCTCCAATTTTTCCAGAGCCAGCACAGTGGATCAAACACTCTCATCTCTGAGCAGTCATTAACCCTGCACAAAACAAAGCTGATTAGCAAATGTAAACGTCCAGATAAAAATAGCCAACATCTGTTTAAATTTAGAAATTTATTTTGTTTAATCCACAAGCTTTATATAGCTTTAGTTAAAAAAACAAAAACAAAGAACAGTGAAAACATGACAATATCCAAAGTTCAGGTTCCTCTAAAACTTTCAAAGAACACAGCTCTGAAAGTTGCTCAGACCATTCTGAAGAACCGTAACGAGACAAGATTTATGAATGGGGCAACGACAGCTCACAAACAAAATTTATGGAACTGAAGGAATTATTATTTTTTTTCTGGGTCTGCTGATCATGGAAACTGCCCTTTAAAAAAAGAACATAAAAATACAAATGAAATTCCAGTGTTCCAAATCAACATGTTACATCAATATAAACCCACAGTGTCCTGGTAAACAACATGCTTTCATTTATGTACCACTCTAAATTGCTATTCTTGATTGGCTTTAATGGAGACTATACAGGCAACAGTAGAAAGCATTAAAATAGAGATGTACTTCCTTGAATTCTGCAGTGGTTTTACTCCTGGGCAAGCCTACAAACCACAAAGGTTAGTAGCATCATGTAAGTGATACAAAAGAAGTCAAATGAGCCCCTCACAAATTCTGCTCAAGGCTCTGCTGGATTTCCAAAGAAACGAGGGAACTGACGGTCATGTTTCAAACCTCCAAAACAAATTCCTACTGCTTCTAAAAAGTCTCACTCTAAATGAAATTATGCTGACTGTCAATGAAAGAATGTCACTAGTACACTGTGGACACCTTTTGTAATGTAAATCCATGCCCTTTGTACATGGTGAACCTCAACCTAGCAATTATTACAACAAATGTTATATTCTAAAGCTCAAACACATTTAGCAATTTGAAATTGAATTCTGAGTACAAACCAAATAAAATGTACATTATATCAAAGGGTTGGCCTAGGAGGGGGGGGACACCTGCGCCTTCCTCATGGACCTCAGGGCCTTCTCCCGCAGGTGCTTCTCGAGGTCATCCAGGTTGTCCTCAGGTTCACTTTCTGTCTCCTTCAAACAAACACAGAGAGCAGCTTCAAACACCCCAGGCCTGGCCAGGCTGAGCCCTCCCAGCACTGAAATCCCACATGGAACCAGATGCCCCAAATCCCACTTTGGAATTAGGGCTGGCAGAATACCAGCAGAGCAGTGCACACCCACCCTGTCTGCTCATGCTGGGCCTTTACAAAGTCCCAAATTCTCACCTTTTTGGGTTCTGTCTCTGCTTCCTGGTCTCCCTGTGCTGAGGTGGTGTCTGCTGGAGCCACAGCAGCAGCTACTGCAGCTGCTGCTGCCTTCTCCTTCTTATGCTTTTTGTGTTTCTTGTGCTTTTTATCCTTTTTATGCTTCTTATCCTTCTTTTTCTTCTTCTTCTTGCCACCACCTTCTTGATCCGAATTCTGTAATAAATAATTTAACAGATGTTACAACTCATCTCTAAGGCTTCAAACTTCCCTGGCAAAGAATGGAACTGCCCCTGGGATGCACCTCAAAAGAAGAGGTGAAGATACCAAACAATCTGTTCTCTTCCCACTGGGAATACTCTGAGTTTGCACAGAGGATACTGACCATAAACAAGCCCCCCTTGCTTTGTAGACCATGAAACTCATGTACACTTATGAAATGGAACAGACTTTTCCCCAGAATTTGATTTTCTATAGAACATCATTTTCTTCCACACTTGGAGATGTTAAGCTTGAAAAATTCATGTTACAAATTGTTTTCAGAAGTTTTTAACTATGAAGAATGACCCCAAGCAGTTCCCCCCCATAAATAACCCTGGGGGCTCCTCAGCAGCTCAGCCTTCACAATCAGAGCTTGCCCCAGAACCCGAAGCAGAGCTGCTTTATGAACACACAAATACCCTGGCAGGTGATGGGCTCTGAGTTGGGCTCTTGGCCTTTTTTGCAGGTGACCAGTTTGCAGAAGGAGAGCGAGAGCGGGCAGGAGATGCAGGTCCTTGGTGTTTTTTGGGAGCTGTCTCGGGTGACCCTGACGCAGATCGGGACGAGGACACGCGCCGGGGGCTGGGGGTGGAAGCCCTGGGGAACACAAGAGTCACAGGCAGAGGTGAGACACAGAACAAGGGAATATCAACACAAGAGCCAAATGAACAACTGTGCTTTAACTTGGTCAGGCTGTACTTCAAAGATTTAAATTGATTTAAAAAATAAATAGATTGCTTTGCTGATGTGATAAAAAAGGCAAAACAATCCAATAGCAGAGTGGATCCATAATGCAGAGCAATAATGCAGCCTGAAAAGCTGTTAAACAGCCCTGCTGCTGCTGCTCAGAACTGATTGCTGCCTTTCTGGTTTAACTAAGCTATAATCACATTAAAAGTCAAGAGAACAGCAATGCTATTTAATTTGCAAGGCTTTCCATTTAGCTACATTTTCCTTCTGAAAAAAATCATAAGCCAGCACCGCACTTCTCACAGTCTGCTCAGAAAAGCAGCATCTCACTAAACACAAAAATATTTACAATTTTCGCAGTTTATCATGAATGGTCACTTATGGAATTATTTCTGAACTAATGAGAAATGTTGCCAGAGGGCAGGGATGGATGGGATATTGGGAAAAACTTCTTCCCTGTGAGGGTGGGGCGCTCTGGCACAGGGAGCCCAGAGAAGCTGGGGCTGCCCCTGGATGCCTGGCAGTGCCCAAGGCCACACTGGACAGGCTTGGAGCAGCCTGGGACAGTGGGAGGTGTCCCTGCCATGGCAGGGGTGGCACTGGATGGGCTTTAAGGTCTCTCCCCATCCAAATCATTCCGGCATTCTACGATTCCTTAATTACTTTCACTGCATTACAACTAAACAACAACAACCCCTTATCAAACCCAAAGCACACAAGATGGGTTTTTTTACTTTGTTTTCTTGGGTTCTGGCGTTCTGGACACCCTCCTGATGGGCCTGCTGCTGGGTGAGGGTGACTGTCTCCTCTGCGGCGACGCCGACGCTCCCCGGCGCGGCGGCGGAGGGCTGGAGGAGGGGTGGGAAGCTCGAGGCCGTGGTGAAGGTGAATGCCTTTTGTTTTGTGGTGGAGAACGTGTTTCCCTGTTGGATCTGCTGGGAGGAGACCCCTTCCTGTGCTTGGAAGATACGGAAGGGGAGCGCCGTTTAGCAGTAGGGGAGCTCCTCTGTTTTGGCGGTGGGGAGTGGGAGACTCTGCGCTTGGACTGGGGGGAAGGGGAGGCCCTTCTTTTGGGAGGGGGAGGAGGAGAAGCTGTTCTCCTCTTGGGAGGGGGAGATGGGGAATATCGCCTCTGGATCGGGGGGGAGTATCTCCGTGGAGAGGGAGAACGTCTGCGCGGGGGTGGTGATGGAGACCTGCAAAGAGAACAAATGTTCAGGCATGGCAATCAGTCAGCAATGCCCTGCACTGCACCCAAAGAGGGGGAAAAGGACTCCAGAGTTCTTTAAACTTCTCAAAATTTAGACTAGAATTCTTTAGAAGTTCTAGGAGTTTAAAATAAAACTCTTTAAAAGTTGTTATCCAGAAAAGTTGTGGTTGCCCCATCCCTGGAAGTGTCCAAGGCCAGGCTGGACAAAACTTGGAGCAACCTGGGCTAGTGGAAGGTGCTGCTGCCCATGGCAGGGGGTGGGACTGGATGATTTTTAAGGTCCTTCCCAACCCAAACCATCCCATGGCTCTGTGATTCCGATTCAGGACTTGCAGCAGCGACCCAATGACATCCAGGCCATGCACCCACCACACCCGACCTCACCAGCACAACACAGCCCCCTCAGCTTCCCAGTGAAGGAACTGGGAGCAGGGCCCTTTTCCCATGCCCAGAGGAGTCCCCACGCCCAGAGCAGGCAGGGGATGCCCAGCGTGGTACCTTCGGCGAGGCGGG
>WBNO01023473.1:0-34066 GCA_013400575.1 Peucedramus taeniatus | reverse complement strand
TCTATCATATCAAAAAAGATGAAAGCTTGATGAAGTTTGGGAATTCTGTGCTAGTTATCATTTAATACAATCTTTGGCAAACAGAATATATATAAAACTGTCAATGCCATATTTACACAGAGTTGCAGTCTTAATTATTTCTCATTTAATATTTTTGCTTCCTTTGATGAGTTCATCATAAAGTTATCCTTTATACTGAAAAGGAAATTTTATTATGTCATTGAAACATTACAGACAAGATCATTATGTAATGTTTGTCATTTTGGCCTTGAAAAACCCATAAGGAAGAGCATGTGCAGGCAGAATTTATTTGGTTGCTTGCACACTTGGCCTGAACATGAGAGAGAACCAGCGTGTTCTGGTTTCCTGTGGTATCTGTTGTACCTTGGGTCAGAAACCCACCTGTGTTCACCATCTTATGTTTTCATATAGCACATCAAAAAGTTACTGAACAAGCACAAAGCAGACATGATTCCTCCAATTTACTTGTGCAGCCCTCAGCTGC
Source organism: Peucedramus taeniatus (assembly GCA_013400575.1). Lineage (NCBI taxonomy): Eukaryota > Metazoa > Chordata > Aves > Passeriformes > Fringillidae > Peucedramus > Peucedramus taeniatus. The sequence continues at coordinate 33,561 of WBNO01023473.1, read as the reverse complement.
ACGGTTGCAACCATTCTGTGCAATTGTGGAAATCTCCTGAGGGGACACAAGTGGGTAGGGTACAAAAATACAGACAGTGTCTGTTTTAAATTTATGATGCTATAATCATTCTACAACTTCATCTGCCTTAGTGTCTCCTATAGGGAGAAGATAGTAGGCTAAATTTCCATGATTTACATTATTTCCATGAAGATCTGATGTTCAGACACAAACCCAGTGATGCTGAAATCACCAATGGTGAGCAAATCATTATCAAAAACACCCACTGTCATAAAGAACAACATAATTTTAGGTGAAATTATTTAGACAATGTAAGTATCTATTGTGACCAGAAGAGCAGAAATTATGGATTCAAGCCTTTAGGGCAGATGAGGCTAAGGGCAACCATTATGGTAAAACCTGTTTAGCTATCTGTTCTTTGCAAATATGTCAGAAGACAGATAGCATACTATTCTAATAATGTGGATTTTTCCCCTTTTCCTCTACCAATAATAAGAATTTGATCAAGGCTAAAAAAAAATCCCACTAAAGTACAAATAACCTCTGGGTCAACAATTATTAATAAAAATCCCCATTTCCTCTTCTTCTACTGGTAAGCTAAAGAAATACTTTCTTCCCTACATGTCATTTCCTACCCACAATCATTTCCAAATCTTTCAGTATTTTATTTTAATTATATGCTACAACATCTTTTACCTCGACTTATAGTCATTTCTTATCTATAGAAAGCAAATATTTGATGAACATGACTCTCTCCTAGAAAATATTCTAATCACTGAATTTATGTCAGGAATATAAAACTTACATATATGTTGAGATTGGTTATAAAGCCTGGCTATGTTCTGGACCATGGATTACCTCAGTTACATAAATACAGGTCTTGTACCAACCAAAAACACCCCATTGTGCTGTGGACATGGTGGACATCCAAAATATTTGGAGGTTCTGGGGTCCACTCATTACCCTTTAGAACTATAACAATTGACAAAATCACCCAGAACAGTCTTTTCAGTGGGACCTCTCTTGAGGTCAGATTGAAATTAGAGTAAGAAAAAAACACAGAGAGGAGAAATATCCATGAATCCATGACATTACCTCCAGGAATCTTCAGCTAGGAACTCCTGTATTGAAATTCAGTTCCTTCTACACTGGAACCCAAGCTATGCTATTTGCTCTGCAAAAACAACTGTGTAGCAACAATGATTGTACATGAAAGAGGAATTGATTAAGGCCTTTCAGCTTTGAATAGCATGAAATCTCAGGCTGTTAATCTTGTTTGCCTACCTAAGAGATTTTTGTGGGTCAAAGTATTACCTGAAGATATGTCCTAAGCAAGTTAACTTAACCAAGAGAAATGAGTTGGGTCTTAGTGCAAAGTTTTGACTTTTGCAATATATTTTTGTAATGCATTTTTAAAGAAAGTTTTTCATATGCATGCAGACCATTGCACAAGTACATTAAGACTATAAAACAAAACAAGCAGATTCCTAATGCACTTTTATCTCTGCAGTGAGAAATATTGGAACATTCCTGTTTTCTGCTCTTCTGACTGCTGTATATCACACATGACTACCAATAACTGTAGTGGCTATTTTTCTCCTTTTCATTCTTTTTCAGCACATTGTGGCTGATTTTGAAAAACAGATTCTATTTCAAAACTGTAAACAGCTGAAGACTCTTAATTTAAAAAAATAGATGTTTTATCAAAATGCTGTACTTACTTATTGCACTACAGTTGTGTATGATATTAAGGGTGGGACTGAGACTGATTATATAGGTTCTTTACATTCCTATGGATTCTCTTCATCAATGTGGTACAAAAGGTCTCTACAAAAACTGTAATTAGGCCTCAGGGCTTTTTTCCTTTCTATGAGTATTTCTCTGATTTCAGAAATCATGATTATCACAATAAAATCTACCAATTCATGAGCCAACAATTTAATTAGTCATCTGGCCCTGCACAAGCCACAGGCAACAGGAAAGGAGAAACTTATAGGATCACCCATCAGCTGAGGACCACCTCTCTTTTGTTCATTCATAGCAAAGACATATTCCAACTATTTTGGGAAACTCCTGTGAGGAGATCCCACAAAACTCCCTGTCAAAACCATGTACTTGTTACCTTCAGAGAAGGACTTATTTGTCTGTTTGCTTGTTTTATGCAGAACAAGTACATTTTTGTTGAATAGGACAAAAAGTTTATTCCCATCACTGATATAAAAAAATATAATTATTACTCTCTTTCTTTAAGCTAAATAGCATTATTTCAGTCAACCTGTTCTAATTGGTGACACTGATCTTTTTCATCCTTCTACTAATTTGATTTTCCTCTTGTGAAAAGCATGGTATTAACAAACTGAATATGGTGTGCCAGCTTGGGCCATTCCAACACTGAGCAGGATATAATCACAGAGTTGGAAGGCAACCACAAGGATTGTCAAATCCTACTCCTGGCCCTGCACAGGACCACCCCAAGAGTCACACCAGCTGCCTGAGAGCATTGTCCAAATGCTTTTTGAACTATGTCATGCTTGGTGCTCTAGGTCACATGTTTTTCAGGATATGTTCTTAAAAGCCCATGGTGGTGATTTTCTTTCTGTGACACCATTGGCATGATTGACTCATTCTGGGGCCTAGTGAAACCCCACAAGATTCTCTGCTTCAGTCCTCCTGCCTAGTCAGCTTGCATTTGTTCTTGCAACTACTTATTTTAATCTAAGTATACTGCTCTGCTGAGTCAATATTTTTTTATCTTTTCAATTTGTCAGTAACTCTTTTTTCTATTCTAATCATGTCCACCTGCACTGGCCAATCTAACAGGTTCCTTAAGCATCTTTTCAAGTCCTTTGCCCAATTCTCAAGTGAAAAACTCAATCAGGACAGATCTCTGTTGAGACTCATTCACTGCATTCTTCCATTCTGAAAATGTACTGTTAATAAACTGGGTATGGTTTCCCATAAGTTTTGAAATAGAAACATTTTGACCTAAACCACTTTGGCCAAGCTTAATTTTAAGACCACTGTGCAAAATACTTTACCAGAAGATGTATATTCTGTCAGCTTCTTCCTTTGCCTGTCATGTAATTGTTTTGATATAATTTACCCCTCAGACCCCCCTGATGGGTGCTTATTCCTTTCTGTTATCACTCAGATGTTAGCAGATTCTTTCATTATTAAGTGCATGTATTTTTTCTAAGAATGGAATTTTTTGTAACTGCCTTATATTTCCTACTTTTTCCTCCTTTTCTTGCTTATATACAGAGATGTTCTTTGACATTTTCTCCTTTGTGGAACTTCCACAAGGTCTCAGAGAAAATGGCAGTGGTCAGTGTTAAATGTGCAATCACAGTCCATCCTTTTCCCAAAGCTTGTAGTGTGCTGCTTTGTTTTACACTGCCATACTTCCCAGTAGCCTTCATGCTACAGCACATCTGCAAGTAGCAAAAACACAGAAAAGCAGCAGCGTGAGCTGTTACCAAATTAGGGGAATATCTTTAACTTTCTCTAATTGACGAGCACTTTGTTTTACCTTATTGTTTCCTAGTTTTGGCCTGACACATTTCTTACAGATAAAGGAAAGCTCTCTCCTTCTCCATCTCTTTCCATATGTCTGCCTTCTTCCTTTAATTCTTGTTCTCTGTCTGTTATTCTGAGCTACAGATCTTCCAGGATCTAATGAGACAAATGTTATAAAGCGAGAATGGGAAGCTCTCTGCTTTCACTGAACTAATCTCTACCCTGGTCTAAGGGGCTTATTTGCAGCTGAAAGTCCTGGCAGTCTAGAAATAAATGCCTCATAAAGAATTACTTAATTTAGTTAATAATGTTTGAATCAAGTCATTCTTCATTTTCCATAAAACTAGAATAGGCTAGAAGTAATTCAATTATTTTTTACAAGTACTAATGAATAAAGTAAATGTGTAATTTCCAATAAATTACATAGTTACTTGTGGTGTGAAAAATTGTGCACTCAAAACAAGTAAAAAATGTGTCACTTTTATTTTTATAGTATGTCCTTTAGAAGAGATATTAAAGCACTGTTTATTTTATCCCATGGTACTCTATAGAAAACTGTAGATTAATTTTCCCTCAGAGAAGCCATATAGTATTTCAACCCTGAAAGAAAAAAAAAATGCCTTGGAGAGAATCATTCAGGTACCTTGTATAAATTCTTCAGTAATTAGAAATACGTATTTATGCATTTCACATACAGCCTGTATCTGTTGAGGAAACATGCTCTTGCCCTGCTAAAGGAAAGATTTGGGGTTTATTCCAGGTCTTTTTATAATTAGAAATGGAAACTTTTATAATTAAAATGGAAACATGTATAATCTTGCCCTCTTGGACAGTGTTCTGTTTTGAAGCATGTGGTTAGACTTTAGTTTCTCTGGGCAATAGGGAGGACAGAAGAGTCATGAATAGAAATGAGATTAGTACCACTCATGCCATGCCGGGCCATGCCATCCCTCTTCTTTTTCTCTCAAAGCCCAAGAAATCTGCATGTGGAAATGACAAAGGAACTTCATATTTTCAAATATAAGAAAGAGGCAACCTAGAACAGTAGAGTATTTATAAAAATGTAATTACTGTAAGCTGGAATCCCCCTTGGCATTACTTGCAGGCACTGCCTACAAGTAATGCATCCACTGATTGTGCTGCTGCACTGGGGCAGAAGGGGAAAATAAAGAAAATCACAAAATACATATCTCAGTGACCATAAATGAAGCAAATCCGCTTTAGCTTTGCTGTGACCTCCAGGAAGCAGAGCATGAAGTGCTTTGATTTATCACAAAATTGGAGCTTGCATCTAGAAATGTAAGTGTGGGATCATTTACTTAAAAGCTGTAGTCATCACCATAATCTTTAAGGAGCCAGATCCTGAGGCAAATTGCTGATGTGCTGATGTACTGAGGCCTAGAAAGCCAGTCAGACTTCCAGGATACTTTACAAATATGGCAATATTGACAGGCTGTAAATTGGTTTCTTTGTGCATGCTGTCTAGCCAAATAACTCTTAAGGAAAGCGTGATAATAGCATAAGTCACCAAATGCATTTCACCAGGCCTCTGTGCAGATGTAACTCCTCGGGATAAAATAAACCAGCCATGCTCGTTTTGAAGACAAGGTGCTCTTAGTTAGTTGTGAAATAAACCACCACCCAGCAGAATACAATGAAATAAACCACCACCCAGCAGAATACAATCTCCTCCTCTGCAGGCGGGTTCGCCACCAGGACATGGAACCAGTACCTTCACAGGTGGCATTGGGCAGGAGCAAACAGACATGGAATTAGTGAAGAAACGTGCTAACAACTCAGCTAATCCAGGTAAATCAGTGCCACACATTCAGATATGCATAGAGGAACAAAGATCTCTGTGACCTACAAGCTCTGTATGTTTCTGGGCTCTGGAGGTGAACACAATCTTTGCTAGAATTTCTTGAGATGGACTGTCCTTTTGATCGGAATGTTTTCGCTTCTGGGAGGGAAGAAGTTAGAAAGTGACCCTTGTTTCAGCTCCACAGACCAATGACCCATCACCTTTTTTCAAGTACTCTACTGCATTCTGTGTTTACAGCAAAATTACATAAACAGAGAACTGTTAGTAAAACATTAAGTAAATGCTTAATAAGTGTTAAATCTTTGCAATGACTACCTGGTGTCATTCTTTGAGTAATCAGAAGAGCAACAAATGCAAAGCACACAGTGAACCAGTTTTTTAAAAGGAAGCAGGATAACAGGACAATAAAATAATTTTTAAAATAAAATTATTTAGGTCTTTTTTTTTTCCAGTAAGCCAATACAGAACAGAATCTTCAAAAATAAACCATGTATGAGCAGTATGTGCACAGATATGTACTATGAGTTCATATAACAAGTGCTTCTTATTCTTAGAAATGTCTGGAGTACCTTATCTTCTCTAGTATGCTAATGACACATGCTGATTTCCAAAACTGTATCCAGTGTTGGCTAACTACTGGCAGATATGAAAATATTTACATAGATGAACAGAACTGTGTGTGGTAATATGCTTGCAAATTTATCTTACAGATGTCATTTTCAGACATGAAGACACGATAATCATTTTCTAGCTAGCTCTAATTAATTGCTACCCTAAAACGCTGTAACAGGTTCCCATCAACATATCTGAGAGCATTTTAGAAAGATACTCCTGAATTTTTCAGTCAATATAGAAATGTGATATTTCTTCCATTCATACTCCTTCTGAGATTTGTTTTCACAGCACAGACTATATCTAGAATGAACTAGATTAGATTTTCTTTTTTAAATATCAATGCTTTCTAAGTTTCCAGTAAATATATTCTTTTAAATGTATTTTCCTATGGGGAGAGAAAGAGAGCTTCACAGCCACTTAAAATGTATTTTTGCAAAAAGTACAGCAGTAAATCAAAATTGGACCATTCCACTCAAAATTAGAAGAGTGGCTTATATATCCTCTTTTATATGGAATAATATTATATCAATTACTTAAAAAAGGAATTCAAAAATTCCACTAACTGAGTAAGGAGGAATCTGAACTAGCCAGCAAGAAATGGTGAGAACCATGATGCACTCACTCCCAGGCAGAAAAAAGATGAGCCCTGGCTACTCAACACAAGGATCCCAGCAACACTGTTCTGCCCGTACAGTTCTCTGGCCCCATGCAACAAAGCCATGCACTCTCCTGCACTCAGTTTCTCTGAATGAAAGGATTTTACATTCATGACTACTCTTGCTTCCCAGTTTCAACAAGAAAACAGAGAATCAGTCCTTTCCAGCCAGCCTCATGAAGGCCTATTGGTTATGCTGCATTCCTATATGACAAAGATTTTGAGCTTGAAGCTATTCAGACCAAATCACCTTTTGATTCACCTCAGTCAATTTTTTCTAAACTTCAAGCAAAGAAATTAAAACAGGTCTGGGCGATGTAGAAGAAACTCAAGCATCTGAGCAACACACTGAAATCTGTTCCTGGAGTAATTAATGTAATATACTTATTTAATTTAAGTGTTATAGTGTTAAGAAATCCTTCTGATATTTTTTTCATAATACTGTATTAATCCAAAATGTCCACTTTCGGTAATTATATTTTCACAAGACAATCCATATATGTTCTTTTCTCTGTCCATCATATTATGTTCATGGAGCATAATGTTTTTAGCATGTTATTATTTTTGTTGGCCTAAAGATTCAAAAACACATCAGTAGCATTTATATCAAGATTTGTGCAGATACAAATCATGGTAGGAGAAAACATGACCAATATCAGTGGAACAGTTTTAAACATTAGTAGGACTTCTTGACACATGGTTAAGCTTACCTTAAGAGGGCTTATGAAAACTGAGAGATCTGAATTGGGAAACTGAACAAAAATTCTACTAGAATAAGGCCATTTTCTTGTGGAAATTGGCTTCATCTATTCATCACTTATTCCTTTTTAATTTGGTTTATAATTTTTTTAATGTGAAACATTTGGGGAAAAAAGGCTTCCCCCCCCTTATTATGGAGTTGAAAGACTTTGCAAATATTCCAGTTTAAAATCTGTAATGAATAATGCCAGGAAAAAATTACTTGACCACAATTTCAACGTACTTTTTCACCATTAGAAGCATACATGACTTTGGCATCTGTACTTGGGAACTTGACTGGGGATATTTTGTGCAAATTGTGCAATTTTCTCAGAATATTTAGAACATTATGTAAAAATTCAGAAAACTATGATGTTCTATTAAAAACTAAATAAGGGCTCCAGCCTCCATATGTGTAGTATGGAAATGATGTGTGGAAGCAGTTTCCATGTTGAAGATGTGTATGGATTCTCCCTCCTACCATCCGCATGGAATCTGAATATGGGCAAATTGCATTTGTAGCCTTTGCACTGCTCAGGGCCATTAGATGCCCAAGGGTAGGAAAAAGAACCCTCCTAATTCTTCCTGTGAACTGGGAGCAGTGTCTCACTCGTGCTGCTCCTTGCCCACCTCTCTCAGTCTGGTGAAGCAAATTGTCTGCTGATGGTGATTAAGTGGCACCAGCAGGCTGAGGAAGCTGGTGTTATTTATGGAGAAATAACATCTGAAGTGGTGTGTCCAGGTCTGTCCCCAGTGCAAGAGAAATGGAGCTACTGGAATGAGTCCAGAAAAGGGTCATGAAGATGATGCAGAGACTAGAATATCTCTCCTGTGAGAAGGGGCTGAAAGAAATGGAACTGTTCAGCAGGGAGAAGAGGAGCTCAGAGGAATCTCAGCAATGTACATAAATACCTGAAGCACAGGTGCAAAGAGGAGCCATTCAGGCTCTTCAGTGAAGCCCAGACACAGGCCCTGAGGCAGCAGGTACAAGCAGAAACACAGAAGACTCTGCTTCTGAGGGTGACTGACCTCTAGCACAGGTTGCCCAGAGAGGTTACAGAATCTCCATTCTTAGAGATACTCAAAAGCAGTCTGGACGTGACCCTAATTGAGCTGATGGGTTGGACTGGATGGCATTCAACTTCAGCTATTCTGTGGTACCGTAAAATATGTCCCAAGTCAGAAATATGGATATGTAACAGAAACCAAACATTGTATGAACCTCTTCTGGACTCACCCAGGGGGCCATCAGGATATAACATGGGAGCCTTTATGGCCTTATTGCCCCTTCCCCTAAGGACCTTTCCCTACAAGGCTATGTGCTCATTCAGTGCTGCACAGAGTTCATATTTTTTAGTGTTCTTAACAAATGGACTGTGCATCAGGAAGATTTCCCTCCATTTTAGAAGGACGTCCCTTTCAAGTTCTCTGGCTCATTAATGTCCAACTTTCATAATTTCTCTTCCCAAAATCAGCATTCTCCCTGAAGGCTGATTTATGGTGAGAGTGTTCTTCAAGTTCTGCTCTTCAGTGATGGAGGTTCCATGTTTATGGAAAGAAAAAAAATCTTTTGAGAGTCTCAGGGCACTGATATCTTGCATCTCAGCAAATTGCCATGGGGTAGAGAATTCTGGTGTTATCTGTTAATACCAGAAGGTGCAGTCTCATAGATTTTTATATTAAGATGCAAAACAGTGGCACCCGGTGACTTCAGCTCCTTAAGGAGAAAGAATATTTTTTGTACTTAGTCTGTTCCATTCCAGTATTCATCAAGTCACATTGCTGAGCAAGAACAGATCAGTTAATTTTTTGGCCCAGCTTGCTACACAGCCATATTAATTGGAATTTTCCATGAAGGATTTATAGGGCACAGTTAAAATGAAATGTACTTGCTAACACCTCTGCAGAGGAGATTATTATAGAAAATAGATGAGAAGTAACTGGGTTCCCTTTAGAAAACAAATGTAAATGCATACTCTGCACATTGCAAACCAGATAACATACATTGTTCAGAGTATAAATTACACAGGGAAAAAAATAAGAAGACAAGATCAAGATCTTAAATCTGAAAACTTCCAGTTGTCTTTCCAGAAAAATAATAATGCAAAATATTTTTCTACTTGTTTTTCCCCCCACAAACTAGCTACCTCTCAGCCATCGGTGGTGGTTTCACTCTAAATAAAGCATTGATGGTATGGAAAAACAGCTGAAAAAAACCCCAAATGACAGTCAGTTCTGAGTGTCAATCTACACATTTAATGAGAAACTCCTGCTCAATTTAATGAATCCTAGTGCTTCAGTCTACCATCATTTTAAGTAGAACCTGCATACTCAACTATGTAGTGTCAATTTGGGGTGTGTATTGTGGCAGTACAATACACCTCTGAAGGCAGAACTTCATTTTCTGAACTATTAACCATATAAGCAATTGTTACTAATTTACTGTGAGAAACGTGTGTGAAAATGTATGTGCACATGATTGGCTTGTTGAGACAGCTTGAAAATGTTTAATCAGGGCTGAATAATTCTGTGTCTACAGTAGCAGATTAAAAACAATCAAAAGAAAAAAAATAATACTATCACTTCACCAATGTGTCAGGGGTGAAAGTCTAATTGGATTGTAGTTGAAGATAAACTAACTTCACTGTGAAATGAGCAGTTGAAATTTGGGGGGGGAGGGTCATTATTTGGAGCTTGACCTTTGATTCCTGAGTCTGATAAAACCTGAAAAGAAGGACCCTTCTTTGCAAAGTGCATTGTATATGCGTGAGGTGGGGGAAAGCAGAGGGTGGACAAGGACAAAAAAAAAAGGAGAGAAACTCCCTGAAAGCTGCTACTTCACATCAGAACTAGGTGGCTGATTACAATGTCTTGGTCAGGACGGTTCCCTCCTTGTAAGTATGCAGATATAATATATCCACTAACAAACGCTGACATTTACGCACACATTTATCAGCCAGAAGTGCCAGCGCAAACAAAACCCTCCGATTATGTCAGGAATCCCTCTAAAAGCCTTCTCTTGAAATTCCGCACAGAGTTGCCGATTTTAACAATGGTACTTGAGTGCTGGCTCCGAACACCCAACTCAGGCTCGTCACAGACAGCCCAAACCTCCCGGCCTCTCCCCACGCTCCCTCGCACAACCCCATCCTCTCCCAGCTCTAGTGGACTGTAGCCCGGTTCCTCTCTGCGTGAGGCTGAGAACCGACTCATGTAAATACAAGCTGGAGAATTTAGGTTGTGTCACGTAGCAAAAACAATGAGTGGAACAAATGAGCCGAGCAGCTCGGAGAGTTGGAAATCTCTAATTACCAGAGCCAGTCACAGGCAAACACCGAAGGAGGGGCGGACTATTTGCACCTAGTGCCACTCAACCAGGGTGACAATAAATTTATGAAAGGTCAAAGAACTTTCCATATGTAAAACTTGCAGTGGGAGTGATGGGGGCTGTCACCCGGCCGGGGCTGCCAGGGCTGTGGCGATGCTGCCACCTGCCGATGCACTCTCCCTCTGCTGAGATCCTTCTCCAGGCTCTGCTCTGCTTCCCAGCCCCGTTCCCTCTGTAGGTAGCTTGCACTGGATTCACTCTCATCACCTAACAGAATTTCCAGTGACTCATTCTGATTATAACACTTAGGATCTACCTGGAGCAACCCGACACCTGCTCTGCTGAGACCCCACTGTCTTGCACGTAACTTCAATATCACTTGCTGGAAAGACAAACATAAATATTAGTCAGCTAGTACTTGCCTTTGTTAAATACCTCCTTTACTGAATAGAGCTTTCATTATAGCACTTATATTGCTGTGGACTATGGTATACTTCTTGCCAACATGCCCTTTATTGCTTTGTTTTCAGACTGTGAAAAATGTTTTTCTTACAAAAATGCCTCTCCTATAAATATACAAAAACTTCTACATCCAGCTGTCTTGATGAAAGGCCCTGTAATAGTAATGTCTTATTTATAAAATTTACAGAAATATGTATATAAATGCATACAAATGCACCCATAAACATCCAGAGGGAAATAGGATCAATAAAAGCTTTTTTTAAAAAAAGATATTTTAATTATATTCAATAAATATGCTCCCTCTCTGAATTCATCCTGTTAATTTTTTTTTGACAAAGCATCTAGATGAAGTTAAAAAGTGGCAGGGGGCAGAGGGGAGGAACGTTACAACAGCATTCTCACTTCAGGCTGTAAGGGACATTTCATTCTGCAATGTCTCACTTAGGTCATTTTTGCACTTTTATAGTTCCCTTGCGTGGGTTCGTCCCCATCACCTGGTGGTCTCTTTGTGAAGAAGGCTCAGAAGAAAAGCTCTTAGCAGAGAATTGTTTGAACATGACAATCTCCAGTAGAACTTTCAAAATCAACTGGCCAGCTAAGTGTATCCTGTGTGTGCTGCTCCTCCCCAGCACACACACACACATGCACAGAGTACACAGACACACACTTTCAAGTAGCTGCTGAAAAATGTCAAAAAGTGTTTTGGAAGAAAACCTTGGTCTTTCTCCTTCATCTTGTGTTTTTGTAATTATGTGTTTGATACTGCTTAGGACAATGGTGTCCCAAGTTTCCATTTATCTCTGTACCTGCAAATGTGTCTGAATTTTCATGTTCTGATGCTGCACATGCTATCATCACTCCTGCTTGTGCTGCGATTACAGCTAGCCCAGCACTGTCACAAGGTACTTTCAGTTTTCAGCATCTGCAGAAGACAAATTATCTCCACATGCCCCAAGCCTTTAAAAAGCATTGGGACAACACTCTCAGGCACATGGTGTGGTTCTTGGAGTGGTCCTGTGCAGGGCCAGGAGTTAGATGATTCTTGTGGGTCCCTTACAATTCAGGGTATTTTACAAAGTCACAGACAATCTTGTGGTGACCACCATGACCAAACTCCAGGGGAAGCATGTGGTAGTGGCCTGTCCTCAGAGCAAAGCCACCAGCTCTCCCACGCTGTCAGCCCAGCACAAGCATAATTCTTGTTTATTTGGCCTGATTAAGAACTCTGCACCTGAATTTTAATCATGAGAAAATCGTGTCCAGTACACAGAAATAGAGAGAGAGGGTGCCCTTGGGAGGACCTTCTGTAGCAATTATTTGGCCTGAACCACTAAATTTCTTACATTATGTTTAATCATTATAAGACAGATAGACTAAGGGTAACAGTTCCAGCAGTGGACAAGCCCTGATGGTTACCTAAGGTACCTAAGGCTGTGCATTTTACCAAACATTTGCATAATGATGCGGCTGTTTAAAAATTACATAACAGTACAATTAAAATTCCAGAATGGCACAGTGGAGCTGCTGCTCAGGTTAACTGATCATGGATCTTTCTTCAAGCTGCTTTCTTCTCTGAAACTGCTTGTCCACTTAAAATGTAAAGGCACGCTCTTCCAGTGGCTCCCACAGTTCTCACTCACATATAAAGTCTCTGGTGGGCTGCATGGTGTTTTCTCCAGGAAATATTTCATACCTGTAACCTACATTAGCATCCAAGGATTTGCCATCAAAACAATACCAGCAATTTAAACAATAAGATTTAAAGGTCTCCTTCATCTGCCGTTATGAAGAGTGGCCTGCATACTGTTTACAAATATATAGGATAATATTAAATATATGCACACAGCAGTTTTCTTTCTTATAAGAACCCAAACATAAATCCCACAAAATAACAATTCTCCCAATCCCCTGCTCAGCTTCCAATATATATCCTAATTGTTTAATTGGACTCTGGGCCTGACTGTTAACATTAATGTAGGTATTTTCACTTTAGCTTTAGCACCACTATATATGATTAAAAATTGCATTTAAATACCATTAAATGACAGTCACAAGTACTGAAAAGAATCTTCATATTTTTTTTTTCTTCCTGAGAAAATTCTTTCTAGTCAAATATCATAATTGAGCCATGAACAGCTGGCATGAGTCTTATCTGCTTTGACAATCACAATACCAGATGAAAAGACATGACTTCCCTTGCCTCTGATTTTAAAGATTACAAAGAGCTCAGACCAGAAGTCTAGAACTTAATATTTCCTTGTTCAGATAAGAGTGATTTGTGAGATCAACCCTGAGTTTAATTTTGTGTTTGGGCCTTATCCCAGTTCAAGATATGAAATGTTGTTGGGAGGAATGTGACAGGCAATGGAAGCCCACTCTAAGATGGTTTATAACGGCATTTCCCACTTCTAAAAATGAAAATGTAAGAATGAAACTTTCAATTCTTGACTGCAAATGACTGCAAGCCACTTATTTTTGATGACTGGAATTTATTTTTGATTACTGATATTTTCTGGGAAATAAATTAAAAAATACAGGAAGGTAAAATGTTTCCTGTCTGTGTTTCAGAGAATTAAAGATACTAACCACTGAGAAGCTTGCCTCTCTTTAAATATTAGGCTTCCTGTTGTCTATTTAAAGTTATGCAAGACCAATTGAGAATGATAATGAACAGTAATCTTTCAAGAAATTGCCAACCAGTGGAATTCATTTACAAAAACCTGAAAAACATAACAATTTTTTGTAAATAAACAATTGTTTTCAAAATGAAAAGCTCTTGGTTTCCTCCCAATTTCATTTTGCCAAAAAGAACTTTGCTACCATGAATTCTGAGCTGCTGCCAAGATTATTGTAATGTGGAACTCCTCATTTAATACTGAAATTCATGTTTTTTCTAGAGAAGTTGCAAATTGAATCAGAAACATTGTTTTACTTTGACTACCAAATGAATGTAGTTTCTATGATGTGCAAGAAACATCTTACAACAAGCATATGTCAAGCTGTCTCCAAGCGGACTTTCTTCAGGATAAAAAGAGAAACTGGCTTTCACTTGCCAAAAAATGCATTGTTGTTTCAAAGAAGTAAATAAATTTAAATATATATATATAATATATATATTTTGCATTTACTAAACATTCAGGAAAGGAGAATTCTTCCTCAGCAATAAGAAAATAAATTGAAAGTTCAAAAGCAAAGTTCCCCACTCAAAAAACACCCCCACCCCTGTATGTGTTGACTGACATGCCTTTAGCTTATTACTGGTGTTACACTATTTATTGACTACTTGCAAAAATGACAACAGGAATCAGTTATGTGTATGTAATTCTTTTACCAACTAACTGTCCAAAGAGCTTCAGTTTCAGTAGAAAAAAAAAAAAAAAGAAATAAATAAGCCTGAGGATTCCATTAGCAGCTAGGCAGACATTTCACATGGCTGCAGCTAGAGAGAAATACAGAAAAAAAATGCATTTGCATTTCTTTAAATCCTGGAAAATAGAAATATTTCATAGCTATGTCATAACCACTGGAAAGTCACTTTCACACAGGAATTTATAAGAGCAGGCTGTTATGCAGGGAACTGTGAGTGGGTCAGTGCATTTCTTTCCCAATGCCAATAGAACACTTTCCTGAAAAAAGGCACTGGTACACCCATCAGGAACAGATAAGAACTTTGAAATCAAGCACAGTGCTACTTCTTTCTTCAAAATAAAGTTGCAACAGCTTATTTGCAAAGGCACACCTGCAGCAGAAGACAGTGATAGATGTATCTTGGCTGATTAGTAACATCTACTGTACATAAACTATAGGCATTTGTCAGCTGTTTGAGGTTTGGAATTGCTCACCTGTAGCATCAGGTAGGGCAGAAGGAAGACCAGATCAACCATGCTTTTTACGTATCAGAATTCACCATACTTTTTACATGTGCTTGGGTTGAAAGCCAAGAGCATGGTCCCTTTTTTTTAAAAAAAATCAAAATTCCTTAATTTTTCTTCTCAAACAGTATTACTTGAAACTGAAAGCCAAAGAAGTAGGATAGTTACAGGGAACAGCAGTGTGGCCTTGTGCCATAGCTCCAATAAGGATAACCACAATAAATAAACTATTTTATTTTTCTGGACATTAGACTTAGATGCCACGAACATAAAATGAACAAGGTACAGTCCTCTAACACAAACTTATACTGCATATAGACAAGAAAAGGTTTGCATGTACATTGATTGTTCTGAACAGAGGAAAAATTTTATGAAGGGAGCTTGAATGTCACTTGTTCAAACGGAATCATACCATTCTTATGTGGAAAGATTGATGATATGGCTATTAAAAAAGAAAATGCTACATCCAGTTTCAAGCACATCACTTAGCTGCTCATCTCTGATACATGTAAGATAATACCTTATGGGTGATCTATGTACTGTTTAAAACAGGTTTAACATAGTTATTACTGGAAACCAGATACAAATAAGTCAAGAAACTGCATTAATTAGTTTGTTTTGCAGGAATTTAATGAGGGGAGAATCAGCGATGGTCAAAAATGTTCTTGTTCTGCAAAAGACACTGTGATTCTGTGCAGTGCAATGTTTAAAGCTTGTTCAATGCTATGCAATATAATAAAATGTTATGTTGCAATACAGATCTTGCTTACACTTGAGGTGTTGTAAATCACTGTTGATTTCAGTGGAGGATCAGGTTCTTAGTTAGAAATGATAACAAGCCAAATTTCAGTTCTGTTATATATACCAAAGACAGTTGTCATCCTTGACAAAGGTGCAGAAATGGCAAGGAAATCTATTCATGTGCTTTGGACACTGGCTTTTTGGAGCAGAACACGTATCAAACAGCAAAGCTTCACAAGCATATGCAAGACTGGCATTATAGATTACTTTCCTGAACAAGGGCCAAGTTGCTAGCTGGGCTTTTACTAAGCTTTTGAATTGTACAGAAAGAGTGTTAAAAATATTTTTCAGCCTGTTGTATTATACTGTCTGGGTTTGAATTAAATTGCAGATGTTCAATATCCCTGAAACAGTACTTTTTTATTAAGAGACAGAATAGTCCATTAAATTTCTGTTTCAAATCACACTACTTGTCATTAAACAATCAGAGCATGTTTTCTCTTTCTTTGACCTTGGGAATTAACATATAAACTTTCAAAGCACTACACTCAGACCTCTGAAAAGAAATATGATATTGAACACAATTAGAGACATAAAGATGAAGGAGACAAATAAAGGGTATATAAATATAAAGAAATTTCCTAAAAACTCTTCCTGGAAATAAGACACTGTTATTAGAGAGTAGACAGTTTAAAGTGAAAAGACATGTGACATTTGCATTGATGCTGTAGTAGTGTAGCTCTGACTTGCAGTAGGTGTAATTAGAGCATTCAGTCTACAGAGGAAGAAAGACCTGTCACTCTGCAGCAAAGCCCCAAGCAAGGCAGGATAGCTAACAATGTCTTATCCTTAAATTACGCTTCTGATTTGAAAAAATATTTTAAAAAAACAAGGTTTGAGGTGGATTGTGTAGTGTTAGTAACTGAACCTTTCCCCACTTCTCTGTTAATATTATTACAGCAAGTTATTACATATTTTTTGAAGCCCAGAGGACAGCTCAAGATTCATCTGCTTGAGTAAATGCACTGATAGGATTATTTTGGAAAAGCATGATGTAAGCAGACTCTTTCTAATAGAATGAAACCCCTCAAGGTACTTGTAATTAAATTGATTAATTTGGCTTTTGAAGGTGCACTATGTCATCTGATTTTGAAGGTAGACAAATATCCAAGAGATAGAATATCAGTGTCTTCTTATCCCTTCTTTATTTAGGGTTCACGTATTACCAGCTAACATGGGAAACATCTCAGACAAAAGCCACTTTTCAGCCCTGCTGATTGAAAGGAATTGGAAATTCGAATTTTGTCCAGTCCTGGACAAGAAAGAAATACCATGCATTGGAAATAGTTTCAAATGTTCTGAAATAGATGAAATGAAGAGTCCAATCGCTATTCAACCTTGAATAGATCCCCTGCAAACCCCACTGTTCTTAAAAATCCCCCTCCCACATTAACAGGAGTTTAAAAAAAGAAGACACGTTCCTCACTTCTACATGGCCGGCTATAGAGTGGATGATTCCTACAATGATGCCTTCCTCTTTTCTTGCAACAATATTGATCTTTTTGTCAACTATCCACAGAGATCCACTGGCACAATTTTATCATTACAGGGTTTGTCATGAGGCAGAAAAGGGACAGGTTAATGCTACTGTCTGAAACACTGATCATAGAGACTTGATTGCGACCAAATGCTGAGAGTTTTCTGAAGCTGATTGCCAGATTGCCACACCTAAAGCAAACCATGAAGATTTTGTCTTCCAGGCGTCCCTAAATCTCCTCTGTTTGGAAGGAGCAATAGCTTTCCAGGGAAGTGGAAGTCTACAATAAAAATTATTGACAGTTTCCATTTCTAGGGATCCCCTTAGCAGTCACAAAGAAAGAGAACAATTTTGGCTTCCCTTGCCAAATTCAGGAAAATCCATAACTGAAATCTATGCCAGCAAATGAAATATAAGGCACATAAGCAAACCCAATGAAATATAAGAGCAAATCAGAGTTATTTGGCCAGTAAACAATTTAAGATTACCATGAAACAAGGCAAACTGGCTCTTCAAAGCCTTTCTCAATAGCTCTCCTGCTTCTGTTGAATAGGCACTGCATTAAACTTGATCATCATTTGAACTACTTATGAATAATTGATTTAGGAATAACTTCACTGACAAAAATCTCACAGTTCAATTTGCTATGGTTTGTGGAACATATTTATATTCATTTATAACAATGCTAATCGACAGCAATCCAGACTTTGGAACCCTTAAAAAATTAACTGAACGTTACAAACTCAAATACTGTCGATCAACATAATTTAATAGAGTATCTTCCATAGATTACCTAACAAAGATCAATCATAATCACAAGACCCTCAACCATTTCTATTCTCTTGTGGTTATTAAAATAGATGGGATTTTCCAGTATGTCTAAAAGATTAATGAATCAGATTTCTGGTAGATCAGCGTGAGATACTAAATTAGGAACAAGTGGTTCTCCGGAAGAACCCTCACTAGCTGCATGTCCCCCCATGTCATCTGTGCCAATGGAATATCTTTGCTAATCACAATAGCAGAAGCTATTAGCAATAGCTAATAGCAGTAGCAGGTAATACTGTTTAACTTTTTGTTGGTTGGATGTGTGTGCATGTGTGTCCCATAGGAAATAATAAAAAATTGGTGTTTTTATGTGCAAGTGCATATGCATTGTTCTGTTGGACACAAGGACACTGAAAATAACAACTCGTGCAAATCCAGAATAAAAAAAAAAGATAAGTAGGAGAAGGATACCCAATGCAAGAAGTGGTAACAGAACATAATATTCTACAGAGTCAAGGGCATAGCCTAGGGGACCTGAACTGACATAATATAGGGTACTGAATCTTCTTTTACCACCCGAGTAAGAGATGTAATGTACAGTTATAGCAATACTCTTCCTCTTCACAGACCCTTCACACGATGATGAAAGTTGATCAGGAAGAGGAAATCTATATCAGAAGGCCTCTGGTACTGAGCATAAATTTTGGCAACAAAAATATGACTGTGAAATTTCTTTCAATCAAAGAAGCAAATTCCCAAAATGAACTTAATAGAAAAAAAAATCAACTTTGTTTCCACTTCTCTATTTCTATCCAGTCTGCTTTCCTAGATAATTTTTCAGGTTTCCTACAGGCCTCTATCACAAAAACCTAAGTGTCAGAGCAGAGTGAGCATTAATTTGTGATATAAATATGCCAAGAAAATATTGTGATTTTGCTCTTCATATCCCTTTTAAGATATTACAAATCCTCTTGAGCTGAGAAAACTAGTGCTGAAACAATCACAACAGTGATTTAAGAGGATCATCTTGAAAATGCCAGATTTATGCTGATGGTATGTTTTCTTCCTGTGAGGAGTTTCACCATTTCCTTTGGTGATGTTTGAAATTATCTACCTTTCACAGCCTCCAGTAAAGACATGGCATGAAGCTGTCTAAGTATTTATACGATGTTTCTATCACATTTTCTACACACATAAAGAATGCCCACCATGGCCCCTACATATTCCCTTTCTTACTGCATCCTATCAGCATCCTCATGACCTGGTGGATGGATCCAGTTTGGTAGGACATGAAGGGATGCTGCCCCAGGAAACCTTTAAACTGTCTGTGGGTGGTTGTAAGAACAGTGCAGCACTGGTGTTGTCCCTACCTGATGCCCTCCAGAGAAGAATCTTGAGGTGAGAATGAAAACAGGAGCTGCTCAAATGTGGCCCAAGCAGAAGAGAGGACAAACTCACTGGCAGGGAAGCATGTCCTAGAGCAGGCCTGAAGATACCATACAGAGAACATGAGCTCAAATTTTGCAGCCTCTCTCAACAAGCCCATTCTTTACACACGAGACTGAAGAAGCAAACCAGAATTGGCACACACTGCAGATGACAGGGAAATAAATTTTGTTCATCCATTTGCAGTTGTTCTTCAAAATATATGCAAGTTTACTTTGCCTCATGGTCACTCAGAGGTTTAGTGTTATGCCATGATATGCAAAGACATAGGAGTTTCATACTTCTTTTGAGAAGGTGGGAAAAGTAAAAATGAACAATACAAGAAGTTAGAAGACTTTTGTTCAGGGAATAATATGCACTGGCATGGAACACCAGGAGAAGACTTGGATTGTAGGTTTATCTGTCCCCTTTTATGGGTGACCTTGAAAATGCTTAGAGAAAGCTAGAGAGAAAAGCAATTACATTTTTGAAATTACACACCACTGTTCTCATTCATCTTGATAACTACTTTAAGGAATCCAAAAAAGGCTAGAATATTGCTTTATAAAAGTTGTAAAGACCTTGGTTCTGTAGAGTCAGTTTTAAAATAAATTTAGATGTACAAAGATGAATTTTTATTTCCTTTGTGTTGCTAAATTGCTACTTTTGTAATTTAAAAAAGAAAACCAACAAAAACCTGCAGTCCTCTACTGAAGACCTTGGCAAAAAAAAAAAAAGTACATGATCTTTTTTCCTTGTTCTGGAAAGATATGCAGCAGCTCAACCTGTGTTGTGCAGCCATCCCTACTGTGTCACAAGCATCTGCATTCATCCTTTTCTGTGCATTTATAAGTGTGATTGAAGTGTTGATAAAAAGCTGCATTTATAAAAAGAGGATGTTATGCAAACAATAGGCACAAGATCTTAGTTATTCTTCTTCCTGCTGGTTAAGCTCCCCTGTGTTCATTTAGGCATGATCTGTCTTCGTGTCTCTTTTACTCTCATTATTATCTTGCCTTACCAATTAGGTAAGGCACAGAACGGCCTGTTATTCCAGCCTGGGAGGGCTGGGGGTCAGGAGGAGTCATGCTTAATGTTAAGTGGCTGTGAAACATTAAAGCCTGTAAATTCATCAGGACAGTTGGCCTGGCCCACTGCAGGGCAAGGGGTGTAAGTACTTTTCTGCTTGAATTACGCACGGAGCAGCACTGGCTTTGAAATGCCAGGATCCACGCTGAGCTCAGTGAACACTCCCCAAGTGCGTAGCTCCAGCCTCAGCTCTAATAGCAGGAGCAATAGGGGTTATTTTTGGAAGCTCTTGGCAGACAGATAGAAAAAGAAACTTCAAAAATCATTCTGCCTTTTTACTGAGGACCCCCTTAGGAGTACTACTGGGAAAAAGTCTGTCGACCTGCCACAGCTAATAGTCACTCAGCAACCCGGCGCAACCGGCGCTCCAGAATCAATGCGCTGCAGCTATTCAGTAGTACCACATCTGATGCTTGAAAGGATGGAAAATACGATATGTGACAGCTGCTTAGGAGTGATAGTGATAGCGAACAAAAAGCCTAACGGGTACTGGAATGTCCCCGCCCCGCGCACAGAAAGGACGCGGAAGGGAATGATGGCTTTTCCTAGCACGGCTACACTCTTCAGCAGGCGCCGTCCTGCGTGCCAGATTGGCAACTCCAACAGCTCAACAGCAATTATTCACATGCCACCTCTGAGGCAGTGGCTTGCTACCCACAGTATCCCTGCTATATCATGTACCAGACTGCTGACTGCACATCAAGAGGTTTTTCACTTCTTGGATGAGAGAATAAGAGACCTACAGACATAAAAGAGAAAAGGGTCAAATCTCTTAGTCTAGAATTTGTACAAGGAAAGCAAGCAACTATTTGTAATCAATAGGGACAAGGTTAAAATCTAAGCAAGGCTAGTTAACTTTGGAAAGAAGGATTTTCTGATGTAACAAAAAGACTGGCCAGGGTTTGTTACTATGGTGTTTAACTACTGGCTTCATTGGGATCTCAGTTGCATATTCTCTTGGTCTGCTTGAAATTTAGCACCCAGCAATATTTAAATATTTCTGGAATTATGGATTGTTTCTTGAAATACAATAGTGTCTCATTTTGATATATAGTAAGACATTTCTTTGGCAAAGGCAACTTTGCTTCTGTCTACTACATGGCTTAGTACCTCAAACTTTTGTCTCCAAATCTGAATAAATACTTATAGTTACACCTCATCTCCATGATCTTCAGTCTTCATTGTGAAAGCATAACTAAGATTGGTATTTACAGAAAAAAAATATTCCCTTGTTCTGAGAGGAAAGCTCTTTTTTTAACATAGCTGAAGCTTTTTAAAATATGTTTCAAAACAATTCTCATAAACTAATCATTTGCAAAGTTTCTATAGAAAAAAGGCCTTCAATATAAAGCAATAATGTTATTATGACTGTGCAGAATGATAGAACACCTCCCTAAAATAAAAAAGACAAGAAGAAATTTCACCAGGAGAGAACCTAATTATTAAAGACATTGTAAAAGTGAATATGACTCTGAATTTGGTGTACAAAAATGAGTTTGATCAAAGGTTAGTTTAATCTTTTGTCTATACAAGGAATTGCTGCCCTGAGTTGTCAGTAGCTCTTCTTGACTTATTAAAAGTCCTAAGTGAATATTATTTTGTAGATCTCAATTGGAAAGACTCCCTTAATAACTCCCTTAATATGAGAGCAACTTGTTAATATATATTTTTACTAGTTATTTTTTACCACAAATAAGTATTTTCTGTCATGTTCAATATTTTTGTACTGAAAGATTTTTTATCTTGCTTTAAGATATATAAATTCCCTTTCAAATATTTATATACCACCAAGAAATACTTTCAAGACTGCCTCTGCTTGTGATTTTATCTTCGTGCTAAGGGACTCAAAAGGTTAAGATTTTAATCCATTGCAAGGGATTTGCTGAATAAATATCTTGTTTGTAAGAGCTGGATTAGGACAACACACTAAACCTACTCCATCTAACTACAACACAGTGAATCTTGTCAAGAAAATAAACTCTTCTGTTTATCCTTACTTATGCACAGGGCTATGAATAACTCTTATAACCAGCTAGTGATCCTGCCTACATTATCTTGTCTGTAAACATGCCCTGCATGCTGAAACAGCTGAAAGGAACATACAGGATTAGGAAAAATCACAGAAGCTGAAAACATGTTTTGACGCAACTATGGCAGAAAAAAATCCTCTGCTCCAGGTGAAAAGCTTTATAGTCTGTCTCATCTCCCCTTATCCTCACATTGCCCAGAATTGCCTTATTTTGTCAAAGAGAAGGTATGATAGAAAGCTCCTTAGAGTGACCCAACTTGAAGGAATGCCTCCTTCTTTAATTTCCCTAAGAGATAAAACAGTATATAGGTGTCTGCTTTCAAATTACTGTTTTTCAAAAGGTGCACTAGAAAAGGTTAGGGAAAAAAGTTTATACTGAGCAAAATCACACACCTCAAAAGATTTGTTGATTTGTAAACCACTGCTTAAACTTTGAGTTTCAGCATTTGATTTTTAACCTAGGAGATCCCAAGCATGTTACAAACCTTATCAGAGTTCCTATTTATCATTAATGCATAAATTAGTGGGCTGCTTGGTCAAGGACAGCATCTAGCATTAGCCTGCAGAGGAACAGCTCTTTCCTGATATATAGGAATGTTTCACCACAACTGATCCAGGAGGCCAAGAAGGCCAACAGCATCCTGGCCTGTATCAGCAGTAGTGTGGCCAGCAGGACCAGGAAAGTGATTCTCCCTCTGTACTCAGCAGTGGTGAGGCCACACTCAAGTGTTGTGTCCAGTTCTGGGCTCCTCAATTCAGGAAGCACACTGAGGTGCTGAGAAGGGTCCATAGAAGGGTAACAAAACTGGCGAAGGGTCTGGAGCACAAATCCTGTAAGGAGCAGCTGATGGAGCTGGTGGTGTTTATCCTGGAGAAAAGGAGTCTGAATGGACCCTATCACTCTCCCTGCAAAGAGGTTGTAGCCAGGTGAAGGTCGGCCTCTAATCCCAGGCCACCAGCGACAGGATGGAAGGACATACTCTTAGGCTGCACCAGGGGAGGAAAACATGTAAGTAGCTATCTGGAAAGCACGGACTTCAAAAATCTAAAAAATCAGTCTAGGGTTTTTTTCATGTTTTCTCCTCAGATTGAAATGAATACAGGTGAGAAGTCCATAGAAAGTTGGAATTACAGCAATGAAAAAATATTTCAGATGAGTCTGAACAGTTCAATAATATACCTGCTCAGAAAGTTTCCACCTGTGTAGAGAATCATTTCCTCTAATAGCTTTAAAAATTTGAAAAGTGAACTCTATATTTTTCTAATTCTACCTTTGCACCTGAGTTTTAAGTTTGTTTTTTTTTTTCCTATGAAGACAACATACACTGCAGCTATCACCAGTTCTCTTCCCTAATCAAATATATTTTGCAATTAGGTTTCCTTAGAATCAAAATCAGAGAAAAAATGTTTTTACAATTGTTTTGCAATTTATAAGTACAAAACAAACCCCACAGTTCTTGTTGCTAATAAAGGCAGCGGCCTCACTCTGCCTTAGGAATTTCATAAGGCACTGCAAAATACTAAATAAGTTTTTAAGCATTCCTTTTGCAATATACAGTTAGAGGTATGCAGATTTGTCTGGTAACCAAGTATATTTTACTATTTACACTTTATTTCCACATCAGAATGAAAAAGAATGTGTGACCAGCAGAACTAGGAAAAAGGACAATAAAATGATAATTTGATGTAAAAGTTGGGGCATTCCAGTTAATTTGCTTTTCTACAGGAGGCATAGCTATCTGAATTTCCATAATATAAAACCGTTTACTCTTCCACTGAGTAGGAATTTATGAAAAAAAACATCCCTGTGGCATGGCTTAAGGTCAACTATTACAGTAAAATATTCATTATCATGATACATATGAAATAAACATTTAAATATAAAACACCTCCATTTCTTTCATCAGCAGTAATAAAAGCAGCAAATAGTTGGTTCAGCAAAGAAAGCTTTTACAGTTATTTGACAGGATTTTTCATTGTCTGTTAGAAACATCAACCACTTCTCTATGAGTAAAGACATAAAGAAGTGAACACTGTTTAGTATTCATGGATGCTTCTATAACTAAAATTATAGCATGGATTTATCCATAAAATAAAGAACACATTCACTCAAGATACGTCTTTGTTTTATTCCCTCAAATAGTTTCATAGGATCAGCAGCCTCTTCTCATAAAAAAAATGACCACTCTTAATAAAATGGGGAAAAAATTATACTGATGATGAAAGACACCCAAAGCTTATAAAAATGAATCACTACATATGCTGGTTAACAATGTTTCAATTTAAAACAATATAATTCCTGAAAGTTCTGAGGCATAATTTCTTTCATGTGAGAAGTATTTATATGGATTTGTCAGTATTACTAGGAGAAAACAAACAAATTTTAATACACAGTCCTCAAACTCACATGTTAGCATGCACTATCCAAAAACTGTAATCATAGCTAACAGCGATAAAAATGTTAATTTATTTCTAATCCTGTGGAAGTCTATTTTCTCTAATAGTTACGGAAATGGAAATGAAGTGGTGTCTAAAATGCACACACTGTATTTTACTTCTTCAAAGACCAAGAATTTCAGCTGGGTACTTTTGGATAAGTTGTCCAACATATTTTGTGCAAGATGTATTTGGGACATAAAAAAAGGAACATCCTAAAAGGTATATAATAATACACTGGGTAAGGCTTTATAAATCAAAGTCTTTGAGACTTTGAGAATTACAGAGGTAAGATTCCTTCCCATGGACCACACGACCTTTTGCATGTGTTTATATACGTATTGTGCTTATTTTTCAGTATTTGGTGTATCTGCACTGGCAAGTAATCCATCTGGTGTTGACAAAAGAGGTTTGGAGAAGTCTTTAGAGGGATGTCCTGCAACCTCTATCTTCAAGAGAGATAAGATTTTTTCTCATGTTTCTCATCTATTATGAAAACTATATTAATCTCTGGACAGAGATACTACAAATGTATTTCATGTGTTACTATCTGTCTACATATGCCCATAACTTAAAATGGGGAATTTTTCCTTAAATGTATAACTTTTTCCTCCCTCTACAAATTCTACTGCTCTTTTCTATGTCAGTGAGTCCAATATTCATTTATATTCAGTATCAAAACAGAGGAAGGCCATTTTCCATCTAAATGATAGAGGAACACTAATGAAATAACAAAATTGAAAAAAATAAATACATTACAAAGAAAAAACAAATATCCACAGAATCCTCACAAAGTTTGCTGCCTAAAAGTTTATTGAACAGATAAACAGATTTCTGAATTACTTATGTTCTTCTATTGGTACATATACATGCTTAGTATACATAATGACTATATTAATTTATAATATGTCCATTGTGTCAAAATTTCCAGCTCCCTGAAATAAACTCACATTTTACTCTTAGAATGTTTCTTCTGGTGGCATTCATCAAAAATAATTCATAAAAGACATGTGGCAATGCTCTGATTTAAGGCAGGCCAAGGCAGAAGGTTTCATGTTGTCACTCTGAGAAAACAGGGAAAGAAACTTAGAACACTTGGATGCACAGAATCATTCTTTTGGATCCCTTCACCACCTCTGTCTTTGGTGTCAGCTCAGGAGATGAAATGCATGTAACTGAGCAGCCTTGTAATTCTGGCACCATTAAGAAGACTGCCTTCCCTTCTCTCTTCCAGTTCTCCTGACACTTGTTTCTAGTCTACATTTTCTGATGAAGCCCAGAGTCTGAAGGCCTTCCTTGAAGATCATCCTTACCATGAAGAAAGACAGGCTTTCCCAAGAGGCTAGGGAAAAAAAAAAAAAAAACATTTAAGAAATGAGGACTGAAAAGCCACATTTGTGAAGGTTTCTGTCACCTGAACAGGATTGCATTTTACCTGTGACCTTCACTCGTAACATCTCCGTGCTGCTCCTTCCAGCCATGGCAGTGCTTCAGCAGACTTTTGCACTGTTCTGACCCAGCTGCCTACACCCTCACAAGACTGCAGTGTTGAATAAAGTCTAATATCTGTGCTCCATTTGTGTGCAAAAACTTCAAAGGCACAAATAAATTCCACTGCTTATTTACGAAACACTTTGGAGCTGTGGCAATGGACAGGAGTTGATGCACAACCAGAGGATTACTAGTTTGAACTGAAGTGCCAGTGCCAACTTTGTAGAAAAACTGAGATGAAGTCAACGAATTGAGAGAGTGAACCTCACCCTAAACTTAAAACATGCCACAATGCAGTTGTTTCTGGCAATCTGGAACAAGTCTCTTGTTTTCCTAGGATCCACATCTGTTCTCTAGTGTTGGAAAGTCGCAGTGGGGAGGGAGGGGTGGAGAAACAAACATCAGGCAAGGGGGTATTTTTTAAAAGGCACCAATTCCCTTCCTATTTCCATGGCCTTCTATTTCAGACTTTGAAAGTATAACACGCTCCAGTTATTTGAAAGTGTTACTGCCTGCCTCAAGCCTAAATTGTTGCTTCAAAATGTGGAATTTCTGAATTTCCCCACAGCTTACATCTTTGCCTAAAACTATTCTGTAATGCTCACTAATGTTCTGGTTTCTTTGTCAAGGCAAATGCTTCTAAAGACAACCTAAACCACCTTATGCCAGAGGATGGAAATATATTAGCATTCAGGGCCAAAACAATCAATTAATTGGTAATAACTAGTAGAATTAATCAGCCTTGTCTATATGGTTTTGTTACTCAGAAACAAAGCACCAGCATGACTTTCCTGCTGTCACTTCCATTCATTTTTTCTATACATTTTGCGTAATCTTAGATGGCATCGTATTTTAATTTATTTAAAAGTCATGCCTCATATTACTTTTCAGTATCTCTGCTTTTGGCTGTATCAGGACAGCATATGGAAATTAGGTGTTCTGCTTGCTGGGCTGCATTTTTGGGAGGAGAAAGTGGAGGTGGGAGTGCTTATTAGGAACACTGGGAGGATCCAGTGATGGTATGACTTCTACCTTTGCATTTGCAGGGATGCTGAATGTGTGACCATAGAGTCTTAACATGCATTTGAAGTAGGATTAAAACAAAGTGGCAAAAGTCACCATTCCTTGCCAGCCCAAAAGCAAATGCATTTTTGCATAGGCCATCACCAGCCAGTCAGAGACTTGGTAATAGTAATAAAAATGCTCAGGTGGAATCTTGTGGGACAATATTATATCTCTGCCTCAAGAACAGAAACATCCTTCAGTTAGAGCAGGTACTGGGCCTATACAGTTTCAGTTTTGCTATTTGTTATCTACTGCTGATTGTTTATGCACTTCCAGGATGGAAATGCAAGTACCATATCCACAAAGACCAGTTACTTTCATTTCACAAAAATTCTCAGCCAA
Organism: Peucedramus taeniatus; assembly: GCA_013400575.1. Taxonomy (NCBI): domain Eukaryota; kingdom Metazoa; phylum Chordata; class Aves; order Passeriformes; family Fringillidae; genus Peucedramus; species Peucedramus taeniatus. The sequence goes on along the minus strand of WBNO01023473.1, from coordinate 5,630 downwards.
AAGGGTTTTCTTATATGAATAAACTCCAGACAACCATGTTGAACATAAACCTAATTGACCAAATTCAACTGTCCAGTCCTGACCTTCTCCTTCATGAGTTTTATTCTTCTAGATATTACTGTTTGAAGCCTTTCCATAATTTATAGCATGTTACTCCACACTTTCTTTAGTTTTCAAAGCCAGGTCCTAAATAAAGACCAAAAAACACTTCAAACAACTTAATCCTTCCTAGAAAAGGCTGTTAGCATTCAAAGATGACATTACATCAAAAGCAAAGGTTAAACTCCAGAATGCATTCTTTGAATGAAGTAACAAAAGCTCTATTATAGCCTTTGATCACTTGAGCTCACCTGTAGGAAATGTTACACCTTTTTATTAAACTGTTGAATTGTCTTTGCTGTACAAGCTGGAGACATTCTTGACAGGCTTAAAGTCGTTAACACCTCTGAGGAATGCTCAGCAGAGCCTATAATACTCTCTCGTGTCTATGCACGTTAGTATAGCAACTCTGTACTTTCCTAACAGCTCAGGCACTCTTTCCTTTTCTTATTTCTTTAACAAATTTATTGAAATGAGTATATTGGCAAAATTATCCATGACACAAATGTGCACAGCAAAATATCTGACACTATCAAGAAATAAAGACCCGATCACCAAATTCGAAAATTGACCCTATCACTAAATTAGAAAATTTTTGAATTATCATGAGAGGTTTTTTAAATAAATCACCATTTAATTACTGAAAAGAAAACCAAAAAGTCTGCATTTTTAATTGGCAGCTGGGCAGTACATTTAGCATTGTCCATTACCAACTGCAGTACACACAATCAATTAATTTTTCATTCAGGTAACCTGCACTCACATTGTCACACAAACTGACACATGCACATCCCTGCCATGCTTTTCCTCCCTCTCTCGAGCATTAACTACTCGTATTTAAATGTATATGCATGAAAATATGGACTATTAAAAAAAAAAGATCAACATTATACCTTTAGTTTCTCTTCCTTTAAAGATTGCTGTAAATTTTTTTTAGTTTTAGAAGCACTGCCAAATATATATGTGTTTTCTCTTAACGTAAGTAAATAAATAAGCTTACAAGATTTTCTGACAATCCAGACTGTTATTTAGTTCTAATATCTTTACCAATGAACAGCTAACAGCTATTTCCCCCCAGCTTCTGTGGATCCTTTATTTTTTGTCCTTTTATTTCTTCAGTTCTTTTGCACATCTCATCTCTTTATGCTCACAGATTATTTTTATAAAGACTAGCAGTCCTACATGGATGCACTCTCAAACGCAGAAAACTAGGAGCTGATTCTCCTTTTCTTCCCAAGTTGTGCTCTTATACATTACTTCTTACATGTCACAAAGCTTTTGAATATTTCTAATAACATTTTACACTTCAGGTTCTGAGACATCTTCTGCTGAATAAGCATTCACATACATGAAAGCTGACTTCCAGACCATCCCTGTATGCACATACAAAAAGAATTCTTACATAGCAATGAATGCTGTGAAACAGGTGAGAGCAAACAACTACCAAATATAAATTATGACAGATTTTTAAAAAGAGCATGTATATATCCTTTAAAAAAGGAAATGCACCTGCTGTCTGCACTGTAGCTGAAGCCTCACACACAGCCTCATGCAATCAGCAGAAACTAAGTTTACATCCTTCTTTCCCACTAGATCTATGATTTTCTTAGAGAACTTCTGACTTACTCACGCTTCTATTCTTGGCCTATTTAGAGATAACTATTCAGCGGAGGCTTACAGTGAGCTTCTGGATCTTAATCCTGTTGTCTCGATTAGTCTCTCTAATGATTACACAGTTTGATTGCCTCAGAGGGAGGTGGAGAAGAATGGGGTAGAGTGAAGGGAGCAGTTTGTGTAGTCCCCATTAGCTCCTGATTACAGGAAAAACAAGATAGTGTCATGTTGTCTGAGTTCAGTGGGGAGGAAGGTAACGTGCCTCAGAATAATTCTGTTCAATCAAGAGATTAGATGGATTAAATGTAACCAAACCTTTCTTAAAACAGAAGTGATGAGCAATATGTTTTTAAATGGTAAACACTGACTAATTTGTTGACTCATTTGTGTCTACTAACACAGTGGGAGCACTGGTGAGAATAAAGCAGCTGCCCATACCTGTTTCCATGCTGAATCACATGGAATGGATTTAAGACTGCTGTGCCTATATGACTTTATTCATTGAAGATTTCTGTCCTGCTCCCTTTTGACTCAAATGGGCAATAAAAATTCAGTATTTTCTAAAACTGTGCATTTTTCTGCACCTTTGGGTGACCAGAACAAATGAGTGAAAACTAGCTCACTTGGAAGAAATTTTCATCAGCAGTTTCTTCTTAGATATGAGTGATTTAGACTTTGTATTTTTCATAAAATTTGAAAATGGCTTTCATAAAAATTAAATCAGAAAAACAACAACATAAATTTATTTGCTAATTTCCTTTGAAAAATTATACAAAAATAAGCCTAATACACTTTTCATTTTTCTACTTTTGATAATTTCTTAAATTAACAAATAATGATTTCCTTATTTCATTTTACGAAAATACCTCATTATTTGCAGTAATGTATGGAAATGCTTTATCAAATGTCTTCAGTGTCTGAAGAACAGTTTAATCTTTTCTGCAATCACGGTGCTGTCAGGTGCAGAAAGCAACATTCACTCTGCACAGAAAAGTTCTTTTTAGTGCTCACAAGAACCCTACTGTGTGATAATATTCACAGCAGTGAAAACACAGGAACATATCTATTCTCTTTTAAAAGCTTATAGTGATGGCTTAAACTGAGAACAGCAGCTCCTCCAAATCCAAAAATCCCATCCTTATCAAGCAAATATCATCTGTGCTGCTTATTAATTTTTAGAAGTCATTTATCCCTAATGTTAGCCTGCTACTCCCTTCAAGGCACAACATTCAGAAGAGAGGAGTAGCTGCAGTGAAGTATGCAAGCTACATGTCCCAAAATGATTTGGAAAGCAAGTGCAACTCCTTCCTATATGTGCAGTAACACTAGAAGAATGGAGGAGCTGTGGTCTCTCCCTTACTTTCATCAAAACAGCAAAATAATGATAAGTTTATAAAGCTAATGTTAAATAAGACTTTATAAGGAGTGTATGTAATTGGTTTAAGATTTCTATTGTCAAAATAAATTAGTGAGGCAATTTCTGTAAGGAGAGAGACTATATTTTATGAAATTTATTTTAGGCAGTGTAAATGGAAAATACAAATTTATGAAGTCCTTTATCAGATGAAATGCAGGGGCTCTGTTTCCAAAAATATTTTACTGCATGTAACTCCACTTAGAACCAACTCAAGGATCTAAAAATGAAAGTAACAGCATAGGAAAACTGAAAGTTTACAGCTCATGTAGACACATGGACTAAAGCTGACAACAAACTCAGACACAGCCTGGAAAAAATTTTGAATTCCTCTTGGCTTCAGATCCCTGGCCTCAGTCACCAGGATGGGTCTCAGATTAGCATTCCCAAATCTGTTTAATTCATAAACCCTGTGCTTATCACAGAATCATAGAACAGCCTGGGTTGGAAGTGACCTATATAGCTCACCTGGCTCCAGCCCTCCTGCCATGGGCAGGGACACCTTTCACTAGAGCAGTTTGATCAAAGCCCCATCCAATCTGGCCTTGAACATTCACAAGGGTGGGGCATCCATGTCTCCAAGCAACCTATTCCAGTGTTTCATCACTCTCACAGTTATGTCAAATCTAAATCCATCTTTTTTCAGTTTAAAGCCATTACCCCTTCTCCTCTTGCTACAGGCCCTACTACAAAGCTTTTCTGCTTCTTTCTTCTAAGCCTCTTTAAGTAATGAAAGGCCACAACTGGGTCTTCCCTGAGCCTTCTCTTCTCCAGGTTGAACAACCACAACTCTCTCAGCCTTTCTTTATGAAGTAAGGACAGCTATCTACACAGACTTTCCACCAAAGCCTAAACTGGACAGCTCTCAGCATCACTCTTTCCCCATTTGGAGTGAGAATCTGATGATTACTCAACTTGTAATAGAACATAAAATGAGTAATGGTAGGGAAAGAGATTTATTGACAATCAGAGAAAAACTCACAGGACTGAGTTTTCCAAATGCAGGAACCCTTCTTGCTGGAAGCTCAGTCTCAATTAGAAATGTATAGGCAGTAGCTGACCTCCAGATCTGAAATAACAGGTTAACATGAGTGTTTTAACCAAAAAAAAGTGATTTTCTAATAGTCATCCCAAAATTGCACTTTTTTGAGATCATTTGTTCACTAACCTTAGTAATCATTAAAGGAATTTAGGGATTCTTTTGACACATTATGCATCACAAGCAGAAGCTAGAATGTCACAACACTAAAAAAAGAAGTTGGTTGCCCTAGGCATGTTTCAGCTTACTGTCAGCTCAGTCTGTTCTAGTGTTTCACTTGTAATAGCTCCCTTGCTGTACTTATGACTAATAACAATAAAATATTAACAAAATAGTTTCCTTGGTGGTGACTCTAGAGACAAGAATGAAAGACGTTGTTGTGTCCTCTGTTTTGTTTCTAGCCTGACAAGTAGTTTTGCTCCCCTTGCTACTGCCAAAGGGATCAGTGACAGCAGTACTGCTGTATTCACTGCTGGTCTAAGAATAAACAGCCTGGTATGCTCTCCTCACCTTAGAGGGAGTTTTTTTCCTGTAGTGCCTCTTCCTTCTCAACTAGAACTTTTTAATACCCTCCAACTTCCTCCAGCTTTTCCCACTACTCCCAGATGTTGCTAAAAGACACGGTGATGCTTTTCGTCCTTGGGCTGCCTTGCTGCCCATGTTGAGCTCCCTTTCATCTCTTCCAGCTCCTTCTGAACTCATTCAGCCCTCAGCTGCAGACCTTAGAGCTGCTCCAATTCCCAGAGCCTGCAGAGTGATGCTTTCTTCAAAAACCAACCCTCTCCCCCTCTGTAGTGCAATGATGGATGTGAAAGGTTTGCCAGCTCTCAGAAGGCTCTCCTGTAAAATCACCCCAAAATACCCATCAGACTAAATTTCAAATTTATAACAATATATTTTTATTTTGCTGTAATTACTGTTTATTTGTAAACATGCCTACAGGTCCCAGGTGAAATTGGGCACTACCCATAGGAATAAACAGCTCTCGATACAGTTTGCCATATAAACTTAAACAGACCAAAGATAAGGGAAGCAGATACTATAATTCTGATCATCTCATTTCACTCCAAAGTACAGCTGAATTTGTGGAAAACCTGCGGCAACTGCAGCAAAAGTCTTCAGGCTGTACTATGAACTTGATATTTTGTATACTGAATTTTTATTGTTTTCTAGGATTTTTGTGAAAGCTTCATGTGGTTCTAGGACTTACAGAATTATGGCTTATTTGTTTCAGCACTAGTGCCTTATAAACAGGGGGTCTGTTAAGGGTTTCTTAAACATCTCATTCAAGCTAAACTGTGAAGAAAAATTAGTTTCATTAAACCAATTAAGGTCTATGTTTTTAATCCCTTCAGTGATGTCACATGAATGTATAATTCTATGTGCAAGCTAGGATGGGTTCTTAGAATAAGAACAAATAAAATTTAAGAGAAAAAAAACAAAATGAAATGAAATGAAATGAAA
>WBNO01023469.1:281-38603 GCA_013400575.1 Peucedramus taeniatus | reverse complement strand
GGTAATAGAATACATTTGGTTACATTTTGCTCTGCAGCCCATGACACCCTCCCCTTTCTGTTTCCCCTTCGGTCCTTGTGTGTTCCCACCTCCTTGAGTTGCAAGGTTTATAAACCCTAGCTGGAGCCTTGTTCTTGATCACTTTGTCCTGACTCCTTTGGGTAGAAAATCTCCCTCAGAACCTCAGGCAAGTGTCCATCTTTTCATTCTTCACTTTGGGATTCTAGTAGCAGTTCTCCTGCAGCTTCACTCATGCAGCTGCCCCTGCCACCACCCATCACAGTCTTGGAGGAGACTTGGGGGTGGCCACTCCTCGTGGCTTCCTCTTCCACATTACAGACATGCTAGCCAGCGTCCAAGCACTGCCTGGACGGTAGGAGGAGGAGGCTACAGGTGACTACTGGCCTTACAACTAGGACCAGTGTTTCAGTGCGTGACAGAACTTTCAAATTTTGCATCAGTAGGTCGTGTGTTAATTTCTCTGTCCTCATTCCTGGATATAGAAGATTGCCTCAGACTTGGGTGGCATTGCTTTATTTCTCCCTATACGATTGGAAGTGAGACTTCTAAGCCACAGTGACTGCGGTTCCCTTTACTGATGCACTGACAGACATCTGCATCAGAGAAATTCCTGTTACTTTGTTGTAGAATCATGGAATCATGGTAGATATACTTCCAGAGGGAAGTTCTCAGATGTGAAATCCCTTGATTTAGAATGGCAAAAAGCTACTTTGCTTTCTAGGTGGCACTGGATCAGCTGTTGCTACTCTGGAGGTGATTGCTTCTCTTCTTTAGACATAAGGAGGTCTAGAAATGCAAAAGATCTCTAAACTCTTAGCCTTATGATTTCTAACAGGGTGATGTAAGGAAAAAATAACTCTAATTCTTATATTTTCAGGAGTAGCCATCCTAGCAGGCATTTCTAGGCTTTTGTTGAGCAGTGAGAAGATGAGAGTTTCAGCTAAGAAGTGATGCCCCTACTCCTCCCTGGGCAAGGACCACACCTGTTTCCTATCTTTCTCTTACCTGTACTGCCTACAGCAATGTGGGATCAGTGATGTGTAAAATCCAGATTAGGTATCTGGAAGATACAGTCTCAGTGCAGACTTCAAGAGGGCAGAAGGCAATGATCTTAATACAAATAGATCTGTTTGGTCACAAGGAAGGTTGTACATTAGCTATGGCAGTTATACAGGCACTATCAGATTCCTGTTACCTGTTTCAACTATGTTTTGTAATGTTTATTCAGACAGCAAACAAGAAAGAAGGGGTTTAATGCAATCAGTTTTCTTGCTGTGAAAGTGCTATGGACACTTCAGATCATTTTATAATCACCCATACCAGTTTAAGAGAGCAAATAAGTAATGGAGACAAAAGAACTGAATTGTGTGACAATTCCCAAAACATGGGCTGAGGGATGGAGGGAAGCAGCTGTTATTCATAACTCAAGAGTTTCAGCCACAGGAAAGGATGTGGGAATGTTCCTCTACATGTCCTCAGGTGAACAAGGTGTTGGAGACCATAGGAAAATGTTTCTCTTCTGGAGATGGAGCAGTCTACTTCTGCCCTTCTCCAGATTTTTCTCCAGTGAAAGCAGCACAGGTTTTATCAGTGCTCTGTTAAACACCCTGTTGCAACTGTGTTGCTTTCAGAACATTTCCTTAGGAGTAAAAGAAATAAAAAAAATTAAGGACAATTATTATCTCTATAAAATTTTTAGTATTATCCTTATTTACTGTGCTCCTGCATGTAACCTTCTCAGCCTTGATTACAATTTTAAATCTTTTTTTCCCTGGTAATCATATCTTCCCTGACCTCTGAAAATATGATGCACTAATCCACATTTAAAACAAGCTTTAAAGTGTCTGGGGAGTACTGGGATGTTATACCCAGCCACTTCTGCTGGGATAGATTATGACTTCGATGGCATCAAGGCAATTAATAGTTTCAATATCTAGATAGAAAACACTCTTTGTTGCATATCAGTTCATGAGATAATCACTGTAGGGACCCATAAAACCTTATTGTTTGTAGAAGCCAAAATAATGATGCAGAAAGTACTGGCTATAGTGACTCTATCACTGTTGGTACAACTCAGTAGAGTTAGACTAAGACCAAATCAAAGACACTTTATATTCACCAGTTCTAGCAAGGATGAGTTTTTTATTAACATCCGTGTTTTGTATGAAAGGAATAAATATTTAAATGGCAGAGGCAGTATGTCAAAATTCATATTGCTTTCCCCCACTGTTAAAAAAAACTTACAGCCGTTTTTTTCTTCTTATAAATAATTTTGTGCAAGTTCTGTGGACAGGGTAGTAAATAGACATTTATGGCCTACAAATTTAATTAAAAAAAATTACTCTGTGTCTTTTGACAAATAAAACCAGAATATTAAAAAAAAAACAAAAACAGCTTGTTCAAAAAGCAGAAAGAATGGAAAACATAATTTTTACTGTTGAAATTTGCAATGTAATCTGTGCTATTTATATGACTTATAGAGGACAGTGGTCAAAACCAGTCTTTGGATGGAGATGTATATTGGGTACTGCACAAATCTAAAATGAGGCATAGTCCTGGTCTCAAAGGGTTTTGTATTTTAAGGAAGAAGACAGGTGATAGAATCAGGGAGATGTTTTAATTTTGCAGGTATAGGGAGGGAACAAAGTGCAATAGGAAAACAAGGTTACTGTGGCAATGTATCCCTAATATTATGACCTAAAAACCATCATAATATTAATTTAAAATTAATTTCAGATGCCATGAGATTTTGATGATCTGATTATATTCTTTTTTTTTTTTTGTTGTTGTTCATTGTGTCTGTGTGCATGGGAATACTGGAAAAATCTTAAAAACATTTTCAGTTCCTTAGATATATTTGAATTAATCAGAGAGAAATCCCCACTGGATGTAAACACTAACAAGAATATTAAATACCTATCAGAAAATGTGGTCAAAGTTTTGTCTCAAATGGTTAGATTTTAATATTTCCATTTCTTCAGGAAACAAAGCTACTACATTTTTTTGGTAACACAACTTTTGTTAGATTTTTCCTCTTGTCATTTACATTTTTAGCCTACTACAGCTACAGCCTTCAGTATCAGTCTTTCCTAATTGCTTTTGCAATATTAACAGGTCACAGAACTTGGAAAATGCCATTTATTGTACCAACCAGGACTTAGTGCTGGATTATTAATAATAGCAACCTAAGAAAGTTTAAGAGTTCAGTCACTGAGAAATCTTAGGGCGCCCATGCTGCCTACAGTGAAGAAAATTATACCAGACAGAGGCTCTTATTGTTCCTATGACCATGAATTATGTAAAAGCCAAGAGTGCATTTGAGGCTAGGCAGGATGGAGCTTTGGATGTTCCTAACTCAAAACGAAAATGATTTACATGTTTATGAAGGGAATAACACAAGTTCATTCACTTGCCTGCAGTTACAGGGAGCAAGGCTTGGTGACCCACGTCACCTCCAGTCCCATGCTGATGTGGTTTGGAAAGCAACAGTGGAGTGAAATTGGGTCTCCTCTGCTACTGAAGAGTGTGCCAGCCCTTGAGATACCAGATAAAAGGTGGGAAAAAACTTCCACCTCATGCTCGTGTTTCACTGCCTTGAAAAGAGTGACATCCACCTTCTCTATTATTCTATTTCTACTCGGTTTATACCTGCATACAATGAGACTAAAAGCTCAGTTATTGAATTTATACTACTTTCAGTTGATGGAAATGAGAACTCAACTTTCAGAGTATCTGAAAATAAAAACTCAAAACATTTCTAATCTCACTTGAGAACATTCCCAAATCAGAAGACAGACAAATAAATATATGTTAACACTTACCTTGGTTACAAAACTGCTCCTGCTGCAGTTTAAAGTCTCTGTAAACTTTCTTTCTTCGTTACATGCCTTAATTTTTAAATGAGAAAAGAGCAGGGCTCTTCTCTCCCTCTCCCTTTCCNCATGGCAGACCTAAAAGAAACATTCTTCATTTTCACTTTGTCAGAGGATAGATGGAATGTGCCATCTGTAATATAATAACTGTGACCAAAGTGATGCTGCCTCAGAAGCAGAGCAACATATTCTTTCAAACTGATTTGTCCTCTTTTTTTTTTAACAAGTGACACTTGCTAGTATTTACAATCAATTAATTTAGAAAATATTTTACATTACTTGAAAAAAACCCAACTTGAAAGAACCAAGGCAAAATATACTTCAATTTACTGTGTTTGAAAAAAAGCCCAAACATTTTGCTCAAAAATTAAATGGAACAGAAATCCATTCTCAGGAAAAAAGAAATATTTTACCTAGCTAAACACACTTCGATGTTTTTACTTCCCTAAAATCAAGAGATTTTAATACTCTACACCTGTATGCTTTGAGTAGGTGGTATTTATATAGGTAAACCCATCACATGACCCTACAAAAGAAGGGGAAATTTTCATACCATTTTTAGGAATTGCACTCTTTCTTGTATAGTGTTTTCACAACAGTTAAAGGCTTGTAGGTTTATTCTGCTGTGTGATTCAGAGAAGACCTCTGAAGGTTAAAGTCCATTTTATGATTAAAGCAGAGGGTAAAACACGTATTGATGTTCATATAGTTTTTCTGCATTTATACATTTATGAGGAAATTACATATTTTAAATCCTTATCCATGAAAACCTAAGATTCTGCCTAAAGCTTGATATTTAAAATGGGAAATAAATATTTATTGAAAACATAACTGTCCTAAATAATAATTTGGTCCTTTCTTGAATGCTATTGACTTAAACCAAATTTATAGAATGTAAATTCCTTCCTTCCACAGGTTTTCTTCTCAAAATACAATGGGAAAGTTTTATTATTTCATGACTGATCCCTCAGACAGCAGTGGCTGATGTTACAGAATCAAAATAAATGGAACTTTGTCAGTTCCCACCATCAAAAGGTCTGGTCCAACTTCTCTTCACATCTTCACTCTCTCGTCCTGGATTACAATGCCTCCTCTTAACAGCCTGAACAGTCACAGTGCTGGAAGTCCTGCAGGGAGCTGTGGCGTTAGAAGCTGTCAGAGCAGTGGATTTCCACAGAAATGTGGTTCCTGAGGGGGAAAGCAGGCTCTCCCAGAAAAGAGGAGCTTTCAGTGAGAGCACTGAAGCTGCTGCAGACCCACTGCAGAGAGCCCTCTGAGCCAGGAGCCTGTGTCCGTGCAGGGGATTGCAAAATCCCTGCTGTGCAAATGGCCACAGAACCCTTGTGGTTTTAGCTTTGCTGTACGCCTTCCTCCTGCTCAATATCAAAGCTGCATTTCAAAAAGCAGCAGCAGAAGACCCTTGCTCAAGGCTTTTAATAGCAGACAACACACATCACTAGCAACTGTCCTCCGGGGAACAATGGTATTCCTGCAGAGGACTAAAGTACATCTCCTTCTTCAGTTACAACCCATAATTTCTCTGCTACCAGAGCAAGAATGTCTCAGGGGAAATGGATAAATTTGCAGTATGCAGTGGGCAACTTAAAATAAAGTGTTTAGTGAGAGTCTTCAGTTGTTTTTTTTTCAGATATTTATGCATATTTGATAGAGCCTGCCACAAGCAAGGTTTCCCTTCTGATATTCAGTGTAGTCTAGTTTTCCTTACCTACAGAGAATGTGGGGATTAAAATTTCCTGTATAATCTTATATATAATCTGGACATAGAGATACAGATCACTTTTCCCCTCAATAGGTAGTAAATGAAAGCTGAATGGAAAAGGGGAAGAGAGCGCATTTGTCAGCTACATAGGCTTAATTATTATGCCATTATTGTGTTCTAAGACCATGAAAGCTTTATCTCAACGACAAAAAGATGCATTAGCCTTTGGATTGAAGAATAAAGCCACTGCAATATTGGGAAGGATTTCTGACTTACTGTGAGTTACATGGTAGCTGGAATGTATCTATCAAATGCCGTTTCTTATCATGAAATTTAAACTTATGACATTTATTTATCCGTGTTGTTATATATGAACAGAAGATGAGTGAGTGTTATTTGCTCTGCACAGCCCCATGGTGGGATATCCAAGGTAATAATGTGGATAGTCAGTGTTCTTCTGGGGGTTATTTTTGTCAACCAAATAGCGGTTCATGTAAGGTAAATTGTTCCTCTTCACTTTGTGCTGAGTTAGAAAGTTGTTACTTCGGAAGACAGTGCCATAAAATTTAAATATCATGGGCTTCCTTTGCATTGTGATTCATGAGGCAAATAACAGCACCATTAAAAACGAGTGAAGTAGTTATCCCATTCAAATGCAAAGTCCAGGATTCAGAGTACTTGAAATATGCCCATGAAACATCAATGAAAATATCTGACTGGCTTTATGGAAGATGGAGGGCACAGGAGATGGGCACATTATTGTTGTCAACAGCCTTATAGAAGCTGTAGAGAGATTAACACAGCAAGAGCTGATGGGTCAGTATTGGGCAAGCTGATGAGTTACTCCTAAATTTTGAGTTTATCATGAATAATCAGGAACAGATATTCTGCTGTTGCCCACAGCAGTATGCAAAGCAGGCATTTCATCAGGCTAAAGCCTTTCTACTGAGGTCACCATGTAAACAGTTAATGAAGCAAAAACACTCCAAGGGTTCATTGACTGAGAACATTTAGATGTGTTCTGTATAACTGTTCAATTGGCAGCAGTGAAATTACCTCACTGATGCTTTAAAGAAACTGTGGACACTGTACTCCTCCAGCATTAAATGGGGTGTTCATAATTAAATTCTTATTTTCTAAGGCAGTGTAGCAGTTTGAGCATAACTTTTATTAAGCATTGCAAAGTTAAAAGGAGAGGAAAAAGCCTAGAGGTCATAAACTACTTCACACAATTTGGAGTGCAGTAAGGAGTTATTGCTGTGCTAGTGCCTGTTAATGTATCTGCAATTTTCCATTGGGTTAACCTTTTTTTTTTTTTTTGTCCCAGGAATTGCTTTGTAACCAGTTACTACAAAATCCTACATTACTGTGATGGAACTTAAAGATAGTTTGAGAAGCAATTCATGATCCTAGGAATGGGTGTTGTCTTTGCAGTATTCTGCAAAGTCCCAAATACTATTTGAGCTAGCACAGCATTTTGTGGGTCATGGGAGCATCTTCTTTAAATGTTAGTGTTTCCTGGGTTTTAAAGTCTATTAAATCCTCTATCACATCTCCTCCAAAGTGCACTACTATGGTCAGGTAAAGAGCAAAACTGCTAAAGCCTTCCTGGTTCTGATTTGTATTTATGCAAATTGCCTGTCAACCCTCAGACTGGCAATGAGCCTCTTTCCCTCACCACCTTCTCTCCATTACAGAAATAGATACACACGTCCCATAAGACTAATTCTTTAGGAATAAATGCCAGATGTGGAGATTTTAGGACCAGGAGGAGCTATTATGACTTCTTTGTAACAGGACATTAGTTTCTTACAAAGTGTCAAGCCCTTAACTTGACTGTGCTAAAAATGCATATTATGCATGTAATTCATCTTCCAGTGAACAATTTCAGTGTCTTTATCACTTCTGTTGCTCTTCCTGGGAACACATCTAGGGATCAGTCCTCATGCTCAGATTCATCTGCCAGATTCCTCCTGAAGGCTAAGGGATTTTGTGCCCATCCTCCTTCACTCACGAGTGCTTCCTGAATGTACATTATTGCATCAGCAGCTTCTTTGAGCTTCTCCCATTTAAGTGACAGCAAAACTCTTGATGTGCTCTTTCATGAGTAAATGACAGCTCTTCATACGTGGTGTTTGCATTTTACACTTAAAAAGTTTTTAAAAAAAAAGTAAAAAACCAAACAACAAAAAGCATTTTCTGTTGTTAGGCCATGGAAGCAGTGCCTTTGAAATCTGTGATATGTGTTGGAACAGGTAAAGCTTCCTGCACTCATGGAGACAACAGTGAGGAGTGGCATTCCCATATCTTAGTAGTGACATCCAGTAGATGAAGAACTGTGTAGCTCTTAGTGGGATGGAAACTGTAATGATTAATGTGTGGCTAACAACTTACTTAAAGGAATCCTGCTATTCCAGTTTGACTAGATATGACTGCTCTTCTCGCTCTGTGCAATAGCTACTGTGCCATGGGAGATGTTTCAAAAACTGGTAAATTCTTTTCAGCAATATGGAGTTGATGGCCTTGTAATGAAGTCTCTAAATGTCTAAAAGGTAGGACTTCCTACCAAATTAGGCAATATTATTCATACACAAGTGTATTGACACTGGGCATACTCCAGTATTAGTAAAAGGCAACTTAAACATTGATTATGAAACAATTCCTTAAGGAAATTGAAATTTTTTTAGAATGCTACTTTAATGTGTGTGCCTGTATTGATATTTATACATGTATATAACTGCAAACGTGTACATACCCGCACACCACATCCATATTGCTCAGATGTAAAATATTATACAGAAAAATCACCCTGTACTTAAGTGTCTCGTGAATGCTCCGAGCCAAAGGGCAGAAGATTCATTCAGGTCTGGTTAATCAGCATCTTGCTCTCCAGCTAGTGCCATAGAGAGAAGTCTGTCTCATCTGTTGGTTTTCAAAAACAGGAAGGTTTTGATCCATCTGTCACACAATTCCCCCCATTTCTATTTAGAGAAATATGCAATCTGTTCCATTAATAAAACGTCGCAAGTTGTTTCCTCCTTCCATGCAGCTCTAAACCCACTTGACAGGTGGATATTTTGACCTGTACATGGTGCAAAGCATTGAGTCATTTTAGTGAGTGTATGTCTCCACAAAGAAAAGAAAGATAGACACTAATTAAAACCTGGATAAGTCATCTGGAAGACTGGTAGCACACTCTGGCATTTGTTAATACAATACAAAAGTCACTAATTATAGTAGTATTGTTAGTACCATTGAAGTTATAACAGCCTGTCAGAGGAGCCATTATAAACCACTATATTCAGGTGATCATAGCGACACCCATAAAAATTAAAGTAAAGCTGAAATTTGGCATGCGTGGTCTTGGTTTGGAGTAATTTTTCCTTTAACAAATTGGTCAGGCGGTGCTTGTGCCTACACATATTTATATCTAACTTTGCTGGTTTAAAACCTTACTTTGAAAACCACTTACAAAGAAAGATGTTTGTTTATTCCTAAAGTAAATACTTAGGGATTAAAAAGATGCCAGTTTAAATCTTATTTCTTCTGTTTACTCTGGTCCTAGCCATATATCTTCCATTTTGGTCACATAATTAAGTATGTGTATATCTCCAAGAGCAGAGGAGTTCAATAGAAATAGTCAACTAGGAGAGGTACCAGGATAAATATTTTTCTGCATCTGGTTATTAATTTCTCCATTCCTCAGGTCCTGTCTTCAAAACTTCACTTAAGAAACTGAGGGAGAACATAATGTCTCCTTTTCTTGGCTCCTTTTTGTCCTTATAAAATGTCATCTACTTGGGGTAGGAGTTGTTCTTCAATGATGTTTATACAGTTCTTGTCCCAGTGGGATTTCAAACCTCAGTCAGATAAAGAACAATGGGAACACAAATACCATAGAACAGAATGTTTACAAATATTCTTTCTAGGGCTGGCTGCTTTTAGGGTTTTGTGGTGGTGTGTGTTTTTGTTGAACTTTGTTGTTGTATTTCAAAAAGTTAATAATCTTATATAAGTTAGTATAATGGTTTGCCCCATGTTACCCCTATTTCTTCCCCTCATGATGGTTTGTCCCGAGTTGTTTTTCCCGCCACTCAGGGTGCCCATCAACCTGCTCCTCCCTCCCTTCCCGTTTTTTGCTGAATCATTCCCGGTTGTTCTGCCCCTTTCCCTGTCAATCAGGCTTTCCCTGCCCAGTTTATTCCCGAAGTTTCTGCGTCGATTACCCTGTTCGCTGTATATGATTTGTTGTGTGAGCTTTTTCCCGCCTTTGTGTCACCCCTATTAGTTAAGTTAAAGATGTTGTCATCCCCTTTATGTTCCCTCATTGGTCACTGTATGTACGCACTTCCCTGAGGCGAGGGTTTTATAAGCCCTTGCTGAGCTCCTGTTTCTTGTCACTTTGTCCTGACCCCTTCAGATAGGGAATAAAGCTCTTTGGAATATCAAGATGGAGTGTCCGGCTCCTGCGTCCTTCGCATTGGGATCCTCGTGGTCTTTTCCAGCAGCTCTGCCCACGCAGCTGCCCTCACCGCCACCCAGCAAGAGTCTCAAGGGAGACTCTCATGGCTCCCACCATCACACAAGGACACGCTAGCCGGCACTACTGCCTCGTGGGGGCAGGAGGAGACCACAGGGCTTTACAGGAAATCAATTACTCTCGTACATCTGCTGAAATGGGCCAATTCAGCAACAGCTGGAAAAATTAAAGACCCCAGCCCTTAGTTTCTCGTGGCATGCTAGTTCATAGACTTAATTAAAGAAAATTGTTTATATGTTATACCTACATTAGTACGGTTAGAGCCCATAAATTATGCAGGACACCATTAATAAGTTTCATTATGCATCAGACTACAATGTCCTCATTCCAGCAGCAGTCTCTGATTAATTACACAGCAATCACTGCAGAGCTGACATTGCCAGAGATGGGGGATTACCCTGTGTGCCCCTTGATGCAAGCAGTCATTAATATGATGGCACAAGGATTTGGGATAACAAATCAACCCAGCTAGAACAGACCCAGACTCATTAAAGTTTAAAAGTTGTAGGTTTTTAATCTTTATTTTAAAATATAAACACAGGGGGGATTTACTTGATAATAGTACCTTGGGTTTTCTTTCATCCAAATAAATCTGCTTGTGGCAGCAATGCAAGAAAATAATAAGATGCAACAGGTAAATAGAAAACCCTTGACATCAGGACATTTTCTTCAACTTTTTCTTCATTTATTGCTCTTCTCTACTTCCTTCTCCTCACACAAATACAGAAAAGAAGAGCTACCACACTCTCATGACTACCAAAATCAGAGCTACCACATGACTCCAAAATCCAGAGTTCTGGGCCAGGATGGCTGCTCATCTTTGTTATCCACATCTTTTACGTATCTTGGTTCTTAGCCTAAATGGCATAGACTGGCTTGCATCCATGTGATCCCAAGCCTGTGGGATCTGCATGGTGGTGCTCTGTTTAATGTCTGCATTTGCCATCTGAGGGAGCTAATTAGTTTATTTTAGACCAAATCCAGTGTGAATTTATTTAGGGAACACATTTGGGTATGGAAAATCAAGTGTCTTCCCTGCTGATCTTTGTAGGACATTTCTGTGAAACTCAAAACAGCTCATGGTGAAAATAGAGTGAAAGACATAAAAAAAAAATAAATATGAAATGGATAAGAAATTTCCTGGGAAGAAAAAAAAAAAAAAAAGGCAAAACAAAAAAGTAAACAAATGAAAACCCAAAACAAATTACAAAACAAACGAACAAACCAAAACAACAAAAAAAACATTTGTCCTACCAATGCTTATACTCCCACCTGAATAACCTAAATGAGGATATCACTCACTGGCAACTGCTTGCATGGGAAATGGATAGTGAGATACCTCTGTATAACAGCTTAATTCTTCAATGAAATTAATGATATTATGGAAGTACTTATTTCATAGAGTCATGGATTGGTTTGGGTTGAAAGTGATGCTAAATATTAGCGCATTCCAACCCCATGCCGTGGGCAGAGACACCTTCCACTCCTCAGTTTGCTTCAAGTCTCCTCCAGTCTGTTCTGGAACACTTCCAGGGATGGGGCAGCCCCAGCTTTTCTGGGAACCCTGTCCCAGGGACTCACCACCCTCCAGAGGAAGAATTTCTTCCTAATATCTGCTAGAAATCTCTTATTTTTTTAATCTAAACCATTCCCTTTGTCCCAAAACTATGTGCTTATGTAAAAAGTATCTCTCCATCTTTTTTATAAGGCACATTTAGGGACTGGAAGGGGCTTTAAGATCTCATTGGAGCCTTCTCTTCTCCAGGACAAAAAGCCCCATCTTTCTCAGCCTGTCTCCAACAGCTCCATCCATTGGAACATCTCTGTGACCTCCTTGGAGCTTGCTCCAGCAGGTTCTTGTCTTTTTTGAGCTGAGAACCCCACACCTAATTTTTCTGCATAACTAAATTCTGCATTAGCAATAAATTAAGTGGGGTGACTTCAGGTTAGTGATTTGATGTTTTTATCTTCCCTGTTCATTAAACATCTGCATGAGCCCTTTCCATGGTTCCATGGTGAGCTGTAAGGCCAGTTTGTGTAACCAGTCTCTTCCTCTGCACCAGCCAACAGGTACTGCCAAGGCCTTTCCATTATAGTTCCTTTGTGAAGAAGGGTTTCAACACCTTCTTACCTTATTGCAGCAGTTGGACCTCATGGATAAAGAAAAAAACTTACCTATATTTGAATACACATACAGACTCATATCAGTCTTGTAATATCTGGGATCCTGCTCAGTGATATTTTGATGTGGAGCCCATAGACAGCAAGGACAGGTGATGATCCTCCACTAGATGAAAGTATTGACTTAGTTTTGGTCCTGTGCAAAGTGTCACCACCTCCAGTGAGACTTGTCTGAGATGCCCAGAGTATTCTCACCTAAATTCTTCAGGAAAGAAAAAATGCCACATCAGACTTAAACAAGACACTAAGGTTGAAATTGCCAGGGAAACAGACATATTTCAGGATGCTGAAATGCTGCCAGGACATTTACTTCAATGCATCTCTTTCTTGAAAGATTTTTCCATAACCCTTTACTGGCCAGAATATTTGAATCCATGAAGTTCTTGTAGATCACTGCCTTTGTTCATCTTTCAAGGACAGAGAAACAATTTAATACTCAAAGAAATACAAGAACATTTTAGCAGTAATTATTTTCCTTCAGGGTTCTTTTAATGTTTGCAACCAGCTGAATGAGGAAACACAAACGTGTTGAGGTGTTAGCAGCTGCTGCTTGATGGAACATCAGGAAGGCTGTGCTGAGCACTCATTAGACTCTGAGTTTTTCATATTTGTTCTCTGTGGATTTTAAGATAAATCCTCTAAAAACTCAAAGTCTTCATGATATTGTTTCTGGTCTTGGCCCCATTTTTAAAATTATTATTCTTTACATATTCATAACTGCAAGTCCTCAAATATTTTAAAGGTTTGGAGTGGGACTGAATCAGGAAGCAATGTTTTGAAAGAGTTCATTGAAATATACAAAAGTCTATCTGAAATGTAAATGCTTCATTTTCACAGTGTTGGTGTGGACATAGAGATAATCTGAGGAAGCATCTGGCCTATAGTCCATCACGAGTTCTGTGGCAAGGGCAAGAGTGTTGGATCCTGGTCTCACTCAATCAGTTTTCCACAAACTGAGTATAGGAAGCCAAGGTGTCCTTTACTGTGCTAGGTAATTGCCCATTTCATAAACATAGGTTACACAGCACCTATTTTCAAATTGCTCACTCTAAGAAACACAGTCACAAAAAATTGCAGTCATAAGCCCTGAGCTTGCAGAGAAGCAGCCAGCAGCTTGGACTCTCCTCCCCACAGTTTTGATAGAAGGCAGAGTTAAATGCAAACAAAGCAGAGAACAAATAAGCCTGAAGAACCTCAGGTTGAAAACATTCTCTGTTGCTAGTAATGTTTGTTAAGGATATGGGAGATATTGAAAAACAAGGATTTGCCCTTCAAAAAAACTCCTTGCCCAACATACTCTGCACCAGGTCACCAGCTCTTTCCTCAATCCATCCTCTTGTTTTTTGCTTTCATCTTTATGCTTGTTTTATACCTTATAACAGCTAAAGCAAAAAAATTTTCTTTCCCACTATTAACCCATATTGGTAAATTTTTTGAGATTTTTTTTTTGGTTTCACAGAGTCAGGATGCTTCAAATCTTTGTTGATATCCAGGTTTCATTCTGGGTGTCACTTTAAAATCACAGACTGAGTGAGGTAATGTTTTCCAAAATCTAGGAAACCTGAAGCACGTGTTCCTCTGAGCAGGGGATGAGTGAAGCTGCTGAGCATCATTTTCCTCCAAAGAGCACCTCTAAGAGTCCTGCTCAGAAGTGCTGTACTCAGAAAACTCTGTACTTTTCCCTGTCCATGGCTATATCATGTTCATGGCTGTTTTGTCCATGGTATTTTGAGGGAAGCAGGCTTCCTTCCATCCTGCTGGATACTGACATTGAGTGAAGGCAAAAGATCACCCTGTTATTTCCAAAGTGGTGCTGCCAGCCTTGTGGACTGTTACAGTTCCACAAGTTTAGTGACAATTATGTTTCTGAGACAAAGAGTCTATCTCTCTTGCTATGTTCCCTCACTGAAAGGGCTCTCAAAGCAACCTTGGTAACTGAATTTTCATTTCTCCATCGGGCAGATGTAATTGCTGACTTCACTACTTCTCTCTGTCTTACTGTTTCTATTCAGATTTCAGCTTTATATCTTGGATAAGTTTTGCCTTGCTGCCTTCACTTCCTACTCCAGCTGTCAAGCGCTTATCAAACATCCTTTCTTACCCTTTTTTTTGTTACAAATTTGTTTTTGAGTATTTCTGTCTTTCTAAGTATTTTTATTATGTCTCCTATAAATTGTCCTCTCTGCAAAATAAAAAACAAGGCCATAGTCCTGGCAGAAAGGAATTCAGTAGTGCCCTTGTGCATACAGGAACAGATATAACCACTGTGGGAGCACTTTGAACTCATTCATAAATTGAAATTCATCCTTTGACTGCTAGATACGGTCACTAGGAGAAAAAATTTTGAAGTCAAAAGGTGACCTAAGAACAAAATAGCTTTTATGTTTTGGGATAACGAGACACAAAGGAAGGACTAAAATGGCCCTGTGGTGACAGGTCTGCAGTTGCAACCCATCTCTTTAAACAGCACTGATAATGTCGAGCAAGTCACCTCATTAATCCATATGTACCAATATTCACAATTTTTCCCTCTGTGGGGGGAGAAGAAAGCATGAGATTTTCCACTCAAAAAATGTATCCCCTGGCTGATGGCACAATATCTTTTCTAGACTAAGTCATAGCCTTTTAGTTCTTCAAGCATAAACTAGTGGTAACAGCACTTCCCTGTTTTTCAGGGGTGTTGTGGAGTTAAATACATTCAAGATCATGAGGTGCTCACCTCCCAGATGAGTATCTAAGGCAGTGCCTGCAGAACTGCCAAATGTTCTCTTTCTTATTCTCCATGGAATTCCTGCACCCAAAGCTTCCTGCTGTAGGTGGTCTCAACATTTGTCCCCTTTCAAATGAAACAGGAGTGAAGCACTCTCTGTTGGATGGTGCAGTATTTTACAGTCCCCTTGAGGACACTTCCAGCCTCCATGGCAGTGTATGAAAAAACATTTCAGTGCAGTAAAGGTGATGATAAAGGAAGCACACCCATGAGAACAGGCCTTATCACTGCTTCCTGCTTGGACTCTGAGAAATCACTAGCATATTCCTTCAAAGAAGCAGTATAGGATTGAAAAACATTTGTGCTATGTAAGCTTGGAAGGATCAGGGATGACATCTTCATTGCTTCAATTTTCATTAGCTGCAGGTCATTAAACAGGCATTTGTGGGCGTAATTCTGTATATATAAAACCACTGAAACATTCATTACACACAAAATGAGTGAAAATAGACCCCAGTCATTTCTGTGTGTGACATTTTGTATTAGAATGATGACCAAAGGATTTTGTCTTGCCCTCTTCTCCTGTTACAATTCTGATGTACACCAGTATTTATGTTCAGGCCTCGGTAAGTCTCATGACTTTTTCTGTCTTGTAAAGTAAGAGCATTTCCAAAGAGTATTTGTAGCTCACCCACAGGAAACTGCAGCCAGGCAACAATAAGGTATCAACCAATCCAATCAGTCTCTGAGCCATCAATAAATATCTTTTAATGAATTTAAAACTAATCTAGGTTTGATCAGTTTGCAGCTGCAAATTAAATAACCTTATATCGGTGGAATGAGTTGCCTGGAGAATCTGTGACTGCCCCATCCCTGGGAGTGTCCAAGACCAGGCTGGATGGGGCTTGGAGCAACCTGGGATAGTGGAAGGTGTCTCTGCCCATGGTAGGGTATAGAATGAGTTTGTTTACAAAGTTGTTTACAACCATTCCAGGATTCTATGATGATTTCTTTCCACATAACTCCTGTGTCAGTCAGCCCTAAGCAAAGGAAAATAAGAATTTCCTGTGTTTATATATTTAGTATTAACACTGCAATTTCCAGTGTGCAATAGTGGGACCAAGAATAACTTGTAGGATGGAAGGGCATTGGAGAAAATCAAAAAGTCAAAAAAAAAAACTCTTTCAAATGTTTATGATAATCAGTTTTCCCCTAGAGTAGCACATGAAAAAGACAGAGCTGATGATGCCTGGTTGCCTATTGAGAGCTACAGACCTTGCACAACAAAGTTAGATCCAGTCTGCAGAGCTGTCAGTCTGGCAGCAGTAGCAGAAGTTTGTCATGAGGAAGGGACTGGTGTAAATAAGGAGCTTATGGATCTCTAATCTTGGGCAGGCACAAGCTTTTTGGGCATATTTTTTATTATTTTTTTTAATAAGCTGCTAAAGTTGGGAAGTGAAACCTTTATTGAAACAATTAGATAAAGTGCTAAAGTCTTTCAAAGTCTTTTCAAGTCTTTCAGAAAGACTTGATCATGTACAGAGTAATTTCAATGGGAAATGTATCTGTGTATGGATACATAAATCAGTTTTCTTAAGTGGAAGGAAGCTGGGACATGCTAAAATTGTCTTTTCAATGGAGAAAGGAGTTGAAACTTTTTCTAAACTCTAGGTAACAATGAGAAAATATTTAGTTCTCAGCTTTTAATCTATTCAAAGGAAGATTTGAAGCTCAAGAGCTCAGGCAACATATATTGTATTCATTCAAAGCTTGGAATCAAGTCCAATAATATTGTAAGTTTCCAATCTAATAGATCAAAAATTTTAGTCTTAAAAGCAGTTCAGTTACAATGTATGTTATTTTTTAGGAAAGAAGAGAAAGGAAAAATAGCAAATTTAAAAATATGTAATTCTTAAATGTTTTAGATAAAAGAACATGGAAGAAGCCAAACAATTCCTTCTTGTGCCACTGGGAAAAGGAAAAACAAAAGAAAGCACATCACCTCACAATAGCACCCCACATCCAGACCAGACCAAAACATATTCTTAATTAGAATGGAAGAAGAAAATGAACAGGAAAAAAAAAAGTTATAGTCCCAGAAAGTATCATGCTAGGAAAACATTAGGAAGAAAATGACACACATTTCCATAATGCATAGTGCTTGGCTGTGATTTTGCTGAGAGGCATAAAGGACTTGGAGCCTACACAAAACGTGTAAGGACATCAAAGCATATTTTAGCATCCAAATCAGAAGTTATTCCTCTCAGTGTCAGCTGGCATTTAGGGAAACATCAGCCAGCCAAGGAGGGTGAAAAGAAGAGCAGCAGTGGCAGAAAGCGTTTTCTAATAATTCCTGGAGGAATGTGAGGTGCTGTTCTACCTGGGGTGCTGGCCAAGCAAAGGCATTTTTTCCTTGAAGGAAATACTTCCTGTCTTTTCCTTCTGCATTAAAAAATAAAATTACATATAAAAGTACTGCCTTAGACAACAAAAGTGCCAAATCTGTAATTGGAAAAAATGCCTTGGCTCCAGTTAGAAATATACAGAAAACCCCAAAATTTACTCTGTTGAAATAACTATGTGTGGTAATATCAAAACAAAAACAGATGTTAATACATTTAGTGTTACCTCTACCTGCAGCTTGTCTATGTAGACTCTTTTAGAGAGCAGAAGATGAAACTGGTTATATTCATTTAGGGATAATAAAAACAACAAAATCCTTTGGCAGGTTGCTGTTAGCTGAAGGGCTCTCTCTTTAATTGGTATCAATTTATATAAATAATTAACCATCACCATACATGGATGACTAGGCATGATAATTGAGATGTTTCCTTTTGAGGTTAAGACTGTATTATTTGTAACACCAAATAAACCAGGCAGCTTGTAGGAGCAGGTTGCTCCTTCCTGAATTGGACTGGAAATGTTCACAAATCATGTTCTGCTAACCAAGACTCTTGGGGAAAGGGATGGAAAAGTGCTGTGGTTTCCAGGAGAAGAAAGGAAAGGACTTCTCAGTCTGTGTTTCTAGGACTGGTTATCAGAACAGCATGTAAACATTTTCAAACTAAACTGGTCACCCATTCTGTATTTTTCATGTAATCTGCAGGTAAACATTGTATGTAGTATAATTTATTTAAAAAATGGTTAAAATCCTATTGATATACAGAGCCAAAATCTGCCCTCTATTATGTATAGCTCAGCTGGGTAGGATTGCATGATACTTGTATAAAAGAAACCAGTCTGGTTGGGAGGATTTTCTGTAACAGTTTGTATTAAAAATATACAATCTACGATGCACAGGTGGAGCAGGGACCTTGAACCAGGTTCTGTGAGCTACTCCTGTGCCTCCACCAGCCCAGCTGCACCAGTCCCTGCTTGCCTTGCCTGTATCACTCAGTCCTACCTGACCAGCACCAACAGCTGCAGACAAAACCTTCATCACACCTAAGACTATTTTCCACCTCTTGGAAAATGGTGTGTTGTTAATATTTTTTCTCATTGCAACCTTCCAAGCTCACCCTTCAGCTCAGGGCAGAGCATGTGTAGACACAAGATTATGCACACATGTATTGCCATGTG
This sequence comes from Peucedramus taeniatus, assembly GCA_013400575.1. Lineage (NCBI taxonomy): Eukaryota > Metazoa > Chordata > Aves > Passeriformes > Fringillidae > Peucedramus > Peucedramus taeniatus. The sequence continues at coordinate 19,980 of WBNO01023469.1, read as the reverse complement.
TCATGGTTTTTTCCTTCCCAGAAGAAAAGGCATTGAATCAGCACAATAAAATAGGCTGAGTTAACAGTTCCATGGACAGTTACTGAAGCATAGGATTTTACTGCAGAGAGACTTCTTTCCAAAAAAAGGACAGATGTGAGCAATCTCTCTGATATTTTTCATTACACAAAATTTCATATTAATTTAACAGGTTCTGCAGCTGTTGGAAACTGATTTAATGCTCCTCATGCAAGACAGAATGAGACAACAAAGCAGATTTTGCATGGCAGTTAAATTATCCCAGGTAATGAGAGGTTTTCTAAACCAGGTACCACTCCTCAAATCTCTGTGCCACCTCCACAGTGGTTTTGAAACTCCTGCTGGCTTCTTCAGATTTAATTTTGTGGTTTCACTCTCTCTGTGAAGTTCACTTTGTTCTCAATCCCTTATGCTGTGCACATATAAAGGCCAGAGGATGAAGTCTTCTACAAGGCTTATGTGTTTAAGTTTTGTCCAGAGCATGGGGAGGTGCCTTGTGCCTCTCTGCTGAGAGCTCAGACAATTCTTAACTATCCAAATATCCTTCTCTTCATTTGATGAGCAGCACTTCAATGTTTCCTTCACTGGCATTCTCTGCATTTATGTGAGTTACCATGAATTCCCTCTGATCAGCACCTTTGCTCACAGCCTTACTTCACTAATTAAAAGATCAGGTTGTTTTCCACTTTACTTGAGTTTCTCCAGTTTTACTGGAGTTTCTCCATGATGACAACTCTTCATGTATTATGTGGAAAACTATTCTTCACTACTTTGCAGAATTAGAATGGATACACAGCTTTATCCTCTCTGTCTTCAAGGTGCTCTCCTTTGTAGGTTTCCTTCTCCTTCATTCCTATCCTTTGCCTGAGTTATTTGTAACAGTCACCCAGCACATCCATTATAATCAAGAAATCTGAGTCATCTCCTTATTTGTCTCTCTTGACTCCACAATTTTCAGTAACCTTTCTGAATACATCATTCTGCAATTTACAAATTAAAACCACCAATTTATATGGCCTCACCAGCTTTAGCTGTGTAGTGGGAAAAATAGTCAGTACCTCTTCCATGGCTGCTCAGCTTTCCTTTTCACCCATCACCTTTCCAATAAGGCTGCTCCATTTCCCAGATCCAGGATCTGTTCTTTACTCTTGATGTTTCTCCACTGCTTACAGACAGAGAAATCCCTGTGTGTTTTCTTCAGCCTGTACAAGGGGAGCTGCTAAACTCTCCCTAAAAGTACAATGTCACAAGAACACAGAGCTTGAAGGGACCAGAAGAGACCAACGTGTTCTGTCCCCAACAAAGAAAAAGATCAAATGTATCTTTCCCAAGGGCTTTCACTTTTTCCTAAAAGCATCCAAAAACACAGAGCAGTAGCCTGTATCCTGTTCCTATTTAACCTACACACAAAAAAAATGATCATTTTATTCATTACTCTCAATCTGATTTACTTCTTTAAAAGGCTACACAGACAAAATTGTGGAATTTCTTCTTGCTATTGAAAAAAAAACAAAAACCAACTATTAACCTTCTCTTCTTCACGCTAAAAAAAATTCTGCCTACATTTTTCCTCCAGTAATGTTATCTAAATTCAGGTAATTTTTACAGGTTCTCAAGATCAGCTTGAATTCTCATCCTATCATGTAGAGTATTCTTCCACAGAGCTCCTTGTACCACCTACATGGGCGTCCATCCACTGAAGTAATTCATAATGAAATGAAATCCTCTCTTGGAAGAAACTCTAATTACTCCTGGATGCAATGTTTTCACACTCTGTCACTTTTCTACTGATAGATGAATGTAAGAATACAATTGTTGAAGAATTGTTGTGCAGCTAAACTGTGCTTGAATTGTTCTTATTTGCTTGTGAGTATGTCACAAAGACCAAGTATAAAGACATTAAAATCAATGTACCTCATATCTGTCACCCTCTCTACCTATGAGCTACAAGGACATCATTTGATGCTTTGCCAAATCTGCTACAATTGTACTTTCATTACTACTCAGAAATATAAACTTTTCTTTTTTTTTTTTAACTTGTAAAATTTTCTACAGTTTCTTTGACAACTCAGTGTTAATATCCTCCAAAATCCTCTTTTTATTCCTTTCAAGGGTGTTTGTTAGGTTTTACTCCTTTAAGTCATCTAGACCTCCCTTTTTTCCAAGAGTTTTTAGGAATAACTGTTTTTACTGCACAGGCTGTTCTAACTGGTTTCTAAAGTGTTATAGAAACTAAGGTAGTAGATAATGTAATTGCATTCAGATCTGAATATCAAGCTAACAAAAATAAAAAACCATTAAGCACTGACTGAGTCCTTCCATGAATACTTGGTCTCCCTGCAAAATTGCCCTCATCTTAGCATCATCTCTTTTTCTAACAGATTTTTCCTACTGTTAATCCCCCACTCCCACAGGTGTCCTATGTCCTCCACGAGATGTTAGTTGCAGAGCCCTCTCTCTGAACTGACTCACAAGGCTGTTTCTTCCCTTCTTCCCTCTGAGACACATTTTTAGACTGGATATTATGAATAAATTCTGGATGTTAAGGCTCTGGGACAGGTTATCCAGAGAAGCTGTGGTTGTCTCATCCCTGGAAGCATTCAAGATCAGGTTGGATGAGGCTTGGAACAACCTAGTTTAGTGGAAGGTGTCCCAGCCCATGGCAGGGGGCTGGAATGAGACAATTTTTTAAGGTCCTTTCCAACCAAAACCATTCTATGATCTTATGTTTATTGGGATGATTCATGAAAGAAGCTGACCAGTGAATATTCACTTAAGGAAAAGATGAGCAGAAATTATGTTTGCCAGCATCAACAGAAGTTTTTTATCATTTTACCTAATAATGTGCACTACATTTGTTGTGGATGTAGCAAATATCACACTTCTATTCAGAAGGAATTACAGTCCTGAAGAGGAGAGCTAAAGTTGCCAAAGCAACTTTAAAAGCCAGGTTTCCTTAATGAGAGCTGCAGTCACTTGTCTTTCATGATGGATTTTTAAGAGTGAGGTTATTAAGCAGCCAAACTGACTTTCATCTTAAGGTATAGCATAAAAATTGCAGTTTGTTTACAATATTTCTCATTGCACTTGAACTGATATTTTATCCACTGCTGACAAAAGAGCAAAGTATTTCTATTTCTGTAGCTCAGCATCCCTGTTGGGGAAAGAAAACCTAAATTCTCTGTTACTTCAGCACTTGCTGCTAAATGATCCTAAGTGGCATGTGCCCAAAGGGGTTTCTGAGACACAGTGCTCAGAAGTGCTGTAGCCAGGAAACTGTCTCTCGGAGCAAAATTTCCAGTTCCAGATTAGATGTGGAAGTTTCCAGTCAATGAATTATATGCCAAATCCAAGAATTCCCTCCTCGTAATTGTCATCCACATCCTGGCACATGCTGGACCCCAATCCTCCCTGTGTTCTTGATCACTTTCTTGTCTGTAAATTTATCCATTTCCAGCAATCACCTTAGCTTCAACAAAGTGCAAGCCCTCTGAACTGGCTGTTTGGAAGGCTTATTGTTGTTATTATTATTATTATTATTAGTATTAGTATTAGTATTAGTATTAGTATTATTATATCCAGAGTTAATATTAGTCACATCTAGAGCTACCAAAACTCCAAGGGTCGGTCAGTTGTCAACATGTCTAATTTTCTAAGGAAACAATGTGTTATTGTGGTGTTTTTAATAGACTTGGATACAGTTATAAAACTTCTTGTTATTTACCATCCTCGATTTTTGTCCCACCATCCATCTATGGTTAAATATCAAGAATTTTGGTTTACAGATCTCCCTGCCTTGAATCTTAAAATGAATCATAGCATAGCTGTAAATAAAAGAATAATAAATATATACAGCCATTTATAAAGATATAGGAATAGGAATCTTCTAGGAGATAGCCTGTGAATGTCTGCCAGATGAAATGAATAGTCCATGATAATCTTCCTAGTTATTAAAAGAGAATTCATCTAGTTATTTATTTTTCTCCAGAGTAAATGAACCATTATAAGGCCAACTTGTTTTTGTGGTTTAATGTTTTCATCATTGATGTTTCTTACAACCTGAAGCCATTATGATGACTCACATGCTCTCAGACTTCAGAGACAAATGAATGCTACATGTACTAAAACTTGGTACATATCATTCTCATCGTCCTAAATTGGACATGTCATAAAAAAGGATCCAAAAAACACCCCACGAGAAAAGAAATTAATGGTCCTTTATGACTCCAGTAGTTGAATTCATAAGATTAAAACCTAAAATGCTTTGTAGTGATGTAATTGTTCTTTTATAGGCCTGGCTAATCTTATTATGGAGAAGAAGCACAGGAATATTGCCTTACTGTGGAAGGATTTGGGTTTCTTCTTATGGATTGAGAAGCACACCCAGCTGGTTGTTTTCTGTAAAATTATAGGTTTGGGTTTTGAGTGGTTTTTTTTGTTTGTTTGGTTGGTTGGTTTTTTTGTTTTGTTTTTGGTTTTGGTTTTGGGTTTTTTTTTTTTTGTTTGTTTGTTTGTTTTTTAGTGGTCTAAAGCCCAACATTTTGTTTTTTCTGCTTTTTTTTTAATTTTTCTTTTTTAATTTTGTTTTGAAGGGTTTCCAAAGAAACTTTCAGTTCAAAAGATCAAATATGTGATTCCTGACCTTATAGATCAAGAATAAAAAATCCCAGACAATGCAATAGAGAAATGATTGGGTTAGAAGCTTTGGGAAGATTTTCACATATGTTTATGTGGTTGACTTTAAGTGCTTCAGGATCATAATACATATGAATGGTACAATTTACAGTATCCAAGCCAAAAATTCTAAAATAACCAAAACAGTCATCTTTACTGACTTAAGCATCCAAATAAGTCATTCTGCTCCTTAATTTGGAAAATATTACTTAGAAATCTAGATGGCTCATGTGACTAGCAGGCAGCAGACCATTCTTTTAATTTTACTAAAAAATGTGAATGATTTATCAGTGCATTCATCGCAAATTATTCAGTTGCAGGCAAAAAAAAAATCATAGAGTTACTGGAAATCTAATTGTAAAATGGTGCAGTGAAAAGATTTCCTGGACCAATATCTGACTTTTTTCAATGTAGTTATAATCTGCCTACCCCTATCCTGAATTCAGGGACAAAAGACAGTGAATTATATAATCATGAAGGCTGGAAATTGCCCCCCACATCATCAAGTCCAACCTTCAACCAATAATAGCATGACCACTAAATCACAGCACTATGTGCTGTGTCCACTCATATTTTGAACACTTCTCTGGATGGTGATGCTGATGGGAGCCTGTCTCAATGCTCAGCTGCCCTTTCAGTGTGGAAAGTTTTCCTCAGATCCAATCTAAACCTCCTGGTGCAGTCCAAGGGCAATTTCCCCTTCTGCTGTTGCTTTTTCCCTTGGAGAACAGACCAGCCACCCCACCTGGCTTCAACCCCTTTTCTGGCCGTGGTAGAGAGGGAGAAGGTTCCACTTGAGCCTCTTTCTCTCACAGCACTCTCAGCTGCCCCTCACAGAACTTTTGCCCCAGAGCCTCCCACCACTCTTTTATTCACCTGGTTTCTCTGCTGGCTTGCTCCTGAGTGGAAGTTGGTTTTGTGACCCTCTTTCACCCCGTTCTGCTGAGCTGCACTATGGACACTGAGTCCTCTCTCTGCCATCCCACTTCATGCTAAGCAGCAAAGACAACAAGGTGGGCTTAATGATTTATTTTTATTTGTGAAAATAAAGCAGTAGTCTAAAGAAGCAAGTGTGTCAAGCAAACCTGCTGGCACCCTGAGCAAGGGAAAGGAAGTGTGGTCTGAAAAATGAGAGCAATCTTTGCTTTTCATTGCAATTATATCCTTTGTTTTAAACAATGTTTGGGATATCTGGTGAAAATAGCATCTTCCATCTCCAAATCTGCACACCTGACATAAGGATTATCACTTTTTTGCAGGAAACTGAAAACTATTGTTGGAAGAGGTGTGTGAGAGGCCTTATAGTCTATTACTGGGTTTATTATCTTTATTTTGCTCTTCTTATCTGAAGACAATCTTGTGAACTTTTTCTTATTAAAGTTTCTAGTACATGAATGTTCCACCTGCTACTGATAACACTACTATAATTGAAACTGTGGACATCTGGAGTGAAATGCTCTATCCTTTTAAACCTACATGGGATTTTTATACCACTCTAAATAAAAGCAGGCTGTCTTTCTTTCTTTCTCTGTACCAATCACACAATGTATTTACTTTAGGATTATTAGGTGTAGAGTAATGCCTGGAGGCACATTTAAACATCTACTTAGTGACACTGTGGTAAATTTATGGAGGAAAGACAAACAAGAGAAGAAACAGGCTTAGTGGAACAGTAATCCTGAAATCTTCTATCCAACACCATTTTTATGAGCAAAAAAAATGTATTTTCCCTTTTATTCCCTGTTTGCATAGGTTGTTCTCAAGCATATCATATTGCCATTTGGAGTAATAAATACTGCATCAAGTTTGTTACCTTTAAAAACGAGAGAATGAAAATAAGAAAAAAAAAGGAGATTAGCACTAATGTCAGTCATTGAGAAGGTAACTGTTTTATCATCTTATTTTAAGACTTAAATTACTCTGTCCTAGTCTCATCAAATGCTGTAATTGGAAACTGATATTTAAAAACTATTGACTTTGACGATCTTCTGTATTTGCCTTCAGTCAAGGGAGCAGAGTAGATGTTCCCCAGAAGGAAATGTACCTAAATGTACCTTGCAGACATCTTTTGGGCAGGTTAATTCACCCAAATCCCTTCTCCTGTAAGGACAAGTGGTTTAATGCTCTGTTCAGTTTTGTTCCAGTGGTGTAATTAGCAGGGATATAACAAAGACAGTGAAGGAACACAAATACCAAATTCCTCCCCCTCTTTAAGGAAAGCTTACTCCCTAGAGGCAGGTATGCCTGACATGAAAGCACAAGGAAGAGACTTCAGAGGCACAGAACACCTGTAAAAATGCTGGGTTCAGCCCCTGGAGGGCTCCTGCAGAGGAGGGTCCCTGAGCAGCATCATGCACTCTCAGCAATGTCCGTGCCAGCTGCTCCCTGCTCTCCCATCCCCAGATCAGCACCAACTCCAAGCCTGGGTTTGCTTAAATCCTGGCCTACCTGGACCACCAGGAAGGTTTTCAGCAGCTGAGAGCAAGACACAAGGTCTTGAAAAGAGTTATGTTTTATTCCAGAGATATGATGGTTGCTATGCAAAGAAAGATGTGCAGGTAATGGAGCAGAAGGAGTTTTGCTGTCACTGGCTAAACAAAGTGATAGCTTTTTTTTTTTTTTTTCCTCCCTTTTCTCTGTATTTCTTCAGTGGCCTATAAGCCAGCTCTGAAAGCCCACACATCCTCTTCTGTGGTTTCTGAAGATCAAGCAAAACTGTGTTTGTTGTCAGTTAAATAAAAAGTTTTCATGCACACACACACACACACACACACACACACACTCATCCTCCTCCTTCAACACACATCTTACTGCATCATTTATGTTTCAAAAATTAGAGTCATGAATGTTTTCCTGTAGAGCCTCTGTTTTGTAGAAACTTGAAACATTGTTTACTCAAAATGATAGGATTAAATTCATTTCAGGGGGTATGATATTAATCTCTGCTGTCTGCTTTAAAGCCATGGCTTTAGGGCTAATTACTGAACTCGTGTGTTTTGGAAAACTGGCCTCATTTTTTCGCCCACTCTCTGCCACCTTTTACTCCAGGAACCAAGCTCCCTGCTCCTCTACCCTGTATTTTGAGATTTTCTTATAAATTCATCTCCCCATCAAGGGCTGAGGGTTGTCTCCCAATTGACATTTTAGCACACAAGTCCCTTCAGTGTCTGGATTATCCCCACATGCTGACAGATGAATTAGAGAAGCAAAGAGAAAGGATTTTGGCACATAGCATGATAACAAGAATTTACCAATTGCCATGCAGCTGTAGTGGATTTCCTTTGTTGTGCCCCAGGGCCTCAGTAGATGCTTAGGAAGAATGACGTTTCCTGACTTTTTAGTTTTGAAAGCCTGCCTTGACTTGTCAGCTTGTGACTTCCAGGCAACTTTGGTGGCATCCTTCCTCTCTCTTCAGCTTTTCCAAACATTTTCTGTATTTTTGAAGAGTTTTTTCCATAGCTGCTTTGAGACATTTGTCCTGAATTCTTTCTTTGCTCACTCCTTTCCCACTTGTATCCCTTTTGCTTATGAACAGAGTTCTTTTCATCTTGTTTTTTAGGCCTTTGCCTTACAGAATCTTCTTCCTTTCTCAGTGGTGGTGAATGCACCATATTTTTTCCCCATTAAGGCTCCGTTGATTTTTCCTATGTTTTATTCCTTTTAAATGAGGTTTTCTTCCCCAAGAGTGCTTGAAACAGTTGTGTAGATGTTCATTGCATTTTATCTTAAGACTCAAGGTGACAAAAATGAGGAGCCAACACAGTAGGACAAGGGTCACACCTGCCCTGAGGCTGAGATGTGGTCCCCAGGCTTTGGATCCTACAGCTTTCTCAAGGAACACAGTACAGGCACCCTGGTCTAGCCTTAACTAACGTAAAAAATACAAGTATAAACTCCAGGAAAAATTAATAAATGCCATTATTTAATTAGAATCTAGTAAAAAACAATGTGTTAAATAGAATCAAGAAGTCCATCCAGAACTCAACAAAAACATCTTTGTTGGAGTTTATATTTTAAAGATAACTACATTAAATTCTGTTTAGAATATGAATAATGTAAAAAGACAAAGTGGAAACTTCTTAGATAAAGTCATTTAAACTAGCTGCAAATCACAAGCTGTGTTAGAGTAATCACGAATCTGCAGAAGAAGAGAGGTAACAAATTATCCTGCGCCTCTTTTCCTCCAGGTCCTTCAATATAACATAGGTAAAATGTAGACCCCCATCTCAAAGATAATTTTCTTTCACATGAAAAATTTAAATTTTTCAGAAGCCACTGTAGGGTAAAGTGTGGAGGACAAAAGAATTTTTCCTCTCTAAGTATCATGTAAGACATGATTCTGCCAAAGAATCAAATCCTCATGGAATAATGTAAGAAAAATACGTCTGAATTATAAGGTCCATAAACCACTGTGGAAGAAAATATATTGGGCTTTGGCTTGAGTATTTCAGTTCTGGGCCAGAATATTCTGGTTTTGAACCAAAGGCTGAAAGATTTCAATTTATGTGGGGTCATAAAGTTTGTTTTTTGCACTTTTTTGAATAGTAAACATTTCCACAAAGCAGAATCTGGTCACAAAAGGAAGCCAACATTTATAAACACCTAACTCTAACCAAACCTTACTGTCTCCAGCCATGGTAAGGTCTCCTTTACCTTCCCAATCCTGTAGTTTTGTTGTTCATTTGTTCAGTTGGCAGGTTCTGGTTGCTTTTATTTTGGCTTCTCATCACTTTGTTGTTCTTTTTCCTTTTCTTTTTTTTTTTTTTTTTTCCCTGGGGGTTGTTGGAGTTGTTCATGCATTTCACTTGATACACCTTGTTTACATTTATCTCAGAGATGCACACCAAAAATCATGTTCTTATGGCATACACATACATGTATACACACAGACAGTGTCTCACACACACACTTATGTGTGTATTTTTATATAAAAACGTGTATTTATATGTACATACTTCAGCTAATGGTGTTCAATCTGTTCCAGGGATGCATACATTCAAATGTTTATTCTGCTGATATTGAAGAAGATTGGCTTTCTTAACAACAAAACTATTGTAAATGTCTTAAAATTAAACAACAAGCTTCAGGCAAAAAGATGTATGCACAGCAAAAAGCTATTACTTACAAGACCATATGTGCCAGAAGGCAAATACTCCCATGTTCAAAGACAGAATGGAGGAGACAACGTATTCCAGCTCTGAGTCCTTTTGATGCATCTCCCTTACACACACAATAAAGATTTTTGGATCAAGCTGACTGCTTTCTTTCTACCAGAGTAATCAAGCTCTACATCATTAACCTTTCTGTTTGCCTGGCAGATAATCTGGGAGAGTAGCAAGTGACTGCTCCTCCGGGCTTTGGAGGCAAGCCAACACAATTACTCTCACCCTGTTCTTTGAGGTGGCAGCTGCAGAGAGATCAGGATGTGGAAAACAACCATGAAATCAAAGGGTTACAGACTTTGGAGCCAACTCTTCATTCATCTGCCGATCAGCCAGAGCTCCTAACTTGGATGACAAAACCTCGCAGCTCACTGTCCATGATGAGCATTTTCAAACCATCAGTCAAGCAATGAATGCCTTCACAAAGGTCTAATGTTAGCCCTACTGTCCTTCCACCTGTCTTTATTTTCTGGTGCTGGTGGTTGTGGCAGTAGCATGAATATGTGACAGAGCCAAAAGTATGCTGTCTTGCAGATTCTGTTCTCCTAATATGTCTATTTGGATAGTGTTATTGTATAAAGTCTACTGACATTCTGCCAAGTGCCAGCTTAGATTTTTGGAAATGGTTTGCGCTCAGAAATTTTCATACACGGGCTAAAAGCGCTTCCCCAACGAAATGCTCTCACTACTAGGTAGTGAATATGGCAGCTCTTTTGTGTGGGTGATGAACACAGTTTAAGGAGAAGGTGATCACCTGTGAAAGACAGGTAGCAAAAGGAGGTGACACCCAAGTCATTGTCCAGGATCTGCAGCTTCATAGGAGATGAATAATTTCATTACATGAAGGCTGTGATATCTTCAAAGGAGTTGCTCAAGCATTCGGTAGGAGACAGAATAAATAAATGTATAAAGGGAAAGAGGAATACAGAAAGGTGGAGTAATTTATCCAAGTCATGCTAATCGTGTTGGGCAGAGAAAAGATCCCAGACTCTCTACATCCTCAGCCTGTATCCCAGTTGCTAAGCAACTGTCCTGAATGTGAGGGTGCCCAAAGCACAGTATATCAGATGCTATAACATTGGCACTCTGACACCTCGTGCTTTGATTCACGCTGTATCTGAGGTCTCATAAAGAGAAAGAAATGGGCCTCCTTGTCTGTCTGTGGCTTCAGCTCTCCTGCATTTAGTCTCTTAAATGAAGCCCCCAAATTAGGGGGCCAGTTGAACTGCAAGCTTCCTTACCAGCAGATGTAAAACATCATCACTCCAGTGGGCGAGTTGTGCCACCTCAGCTCTGATGGATTCCAAGCAGGTCTCTGTCTCACATGCCTTAAGGAGGGTAAGAAGGGTGATTAGGGTGATTAGGCTGCTAGCTCAAGATGTGTCAGCCATAGGCATAATATCACATGAGATCTATCTTGGCTTTTCTGTCTTAAAATTCTGCTGAAATGCATATTTCATCACAGTATAAAAAAAAAGAAATGGTTGAAATGCTTAATACCTAGGAAAAAATAACTGGAAATGTTCTGATGGACAGAAATGGATTCTTAAAATTACCAGGCCAATGTCTGGAATTCTTCCTTGACAGTGTAATTACATGGCACATCTGCTATAGCTGACTTCTGGATGATTTTCAGTTGGCAATGTGGAGGCGTCCATCAACCAGCAAATACAGCTCATAGGCCTAAAATGACAGCCCTGCCTTGCCTAAAAGGCATCAAGACCAGAGAGATGATCTCAAACAATGAATTTCACATGAATTTGTGAGAGAGCCAAAGAACTGATGGTGAAAGTGCTGAAGGGCAGAGAGTGAAGTAGTCCAGGCTGCCCTGCTCACAGCAAGGATTTGTCAAATGCCCTTTGTTTGCACAGTTCCCATGTGCTGCACTCCAAGAATTACAGGGCTTTCCAGGGCACCATGGCTGCACAGCATGGAGAAAAGTTTGAGAATGGTGTTGGAAGTCACCAGAGAAGAACATGAGGTGGAGAACTGAATATGAGAAATCAAGATTTCTCAGGAGATCTCTAACTCTAGATGAAATCTGATCAGCATAAATCTAAATTATTTCATAAGGTTTTTTTCACAACAACCAGAACTAATAGGCATCTAAACTTATGAGGCATTTTTATTTTCAGTCTAAGGACACATTTCTATGAGAGCATCTCGATTAACACTCATAAGAACATAATGATAGAAGAGGGGGCAATGGCTTCAAAATTAGAGTAGGTTTAGATTAGATGTTAAGAAGAAATTCGTGAGTGTGAGGGTGGTGAGGCCCTGGCACAGGTTGCCCAGAGAAGCTGTAGATTCCCCATCCCTGGAAGTGTCCAAAGCCAAGGCTGAATGTGACTCTGAGCAGCCTGGGATGGTTGAAGGTGTCCCTGCCCTGGCATGGTGTGGAATGAGATGAGCCTTAAGGTCCCTTCCAACCCAAACCATTCTATGATTCTATGAAATCTATGTCTGCCTCCCACCAGCAGTCCTCTGGAGGAATTCTGGGAATGCTGCCATTCATGTTGGACTTGATCTGAGACTGATGAAAGTCCATCTGAGGCTGAGTTGGTTGGACTTGATGATTTTGGAGGTCTTTTCCAGCCTTGATGATTCTATGATTGTAATTCTGAATATTATTTCTTGCTCCAGAGCCAGGATTGTACATGTGCATAGATGTCTATACTATGGAAATAAATATATATGTGTGTGCATATATATATGTATATATATATACACAAAAATATACATATGTATATATATACACAAGTATATATATATATATATATATACACACACACACACATATACTAATAATGTATATGCACATGTGTGTTATTAAATGAGGGTTGAACAGCAAATGCAGATATTACATCCATACAGTTGAAATTGAGTCAGGCTGCCCTTCTGAGAGTCTCTGTACTGCTGCAGTTACAGAGTGCCTCAGTTTTAACACAGAGGACAGGGATTGCCAATATCTTTGTCAGGAAACCTTTGAGTCAGTCCAGGTTCAGCAGAGCCTAGCAGTTTCCCTGGCTTCTTCCTGGGATGATGACATGGTTGGTTTTGATGGATTTCATGGAATGAAGAGAAAGAGAAATCTGGACTTTGCTTATCATGAGAGGTGTCAGTGTGTGTGCACTGGCTGCATATGGGAGCCCTGTAAAGTAGATAAAACCCAGGATCACAGCCATACAGGACCAAGTAGGCAGAGCAAAGGACATTTTAATTAAGAGGTGTTTTTTTGCATTCAGTGACACAGATTTCCTATTTGTTTTCTCTAAAAAGTCTTCTCTGTTTACCATGAGAGGTTTTTTTTCTTTTTTTAAATATATGATTAGTTAAGGACAACTAAACATTGGAATAACTTACTTAGATTCTCCATCTACTTACTTGAGAAGCTAAGTAGAAACTCCACAGCTTTCTCAGATATGAGGTCATGAAGACATTATTGCTTTGACACAAGATGATTCACTCTTTGTCTTGGAAAAAGCTCACCAGACACTGAGAAATTCCATTTACTTTCAATCTCCTTACTTACTTGACCTTCATTATGAAAGAGGTAATTGTCAGTTTCAGTGAAGCTACAGCACTTCCATCAAGCAAGAAATGCATCCATGTGCTATATATACATATTTTACAGAACAAAATAAAAACCACCACTTAGGGTTAGAAAAACTCTGAATACAGGATCCTAAAATTCAGCATTTAAAATCTCATTTTGTAAAATTAAATCAATAACTGAACAATTGTCAATGAGTTTTGCTGTCATTGAGATTTTGAACAGTGCTAAAATGCTTTTTGTTTTTAATTGTTTGGATTTGTTTTAAAAGACTTGTCTTCTCTGCTGTTTGTTGTTTTCTACTGTCTGCTATTTCCATCATGATGCAGCAACAACATAACAATGTTGGCTGAAAGCCAGCTTGGGAATAGACTGAGCCTTCAACGGATTTTTGATGCATGAATATTTTGAGGGGGCATTTAAATTATGTTTGTGCTTCTCACAGTGTGAAAAAAACAACACTGCCAGGTTTCTTTGATCTACTGGAAACAGGCTATCATAATACAGAAATAGTTAGCTGCAATAAGTACATTCAGGTAGCTTCTTTCTACTTAACTGTGCATCATTTGCTTCTACGCTCACAAAGGAGGTTTTCATTCAGCTGGGGCAAAGTGCACACAGTTATTGATGGTTCAAGTATTTACTCTTTAAAATGACAGTTCTGAAAACATATTTCTCTCACCACACAGAGAGTGGGAGGGCAGTGGAAAGGAGGAGATAATTGAGGGAGCTGGAAGTGAAATGATGTTCATGTCTGTCAGATGCCATTTCCATTTTAATGACTGTAAAGGAGTGTCAGAGAGCTGCCAGACAGCAGAGGTTTGGGTCACCACTCACAGTGTCAGATGTTGGGGTACTCCAGGCTAGCATTCATGATTGAAGGGAGGAATGTGTCTCCTTTGCATCTTCCCCAGGATGGACTGATACTTCTTCAAGCTTCTGATGTTTCACAACCTAAGGCTTCAGTGAGGTGGGAACCTTGTAGTGTTTGACAGCCTACAAACACAAGGGCATTCATCACACCTTCCGTGGGCAAACCTGCAGTCTGAAAGATTAATATTGATGATTTGATGAAGGAAGCAGCCCAGGAGAGGGGGAGGACAAATAATATGTTGTACCAGTGTAGGCAGCCTGGCTCTATCAGTTTAGAGCAAGGCATGTGTTGCTCTGATCCTGGGACTGATCCTGAATCCCTGCAGCCCAGTGTCTTACCTCCATGATTTGTGAGCACCATGTCTAAAAGAATTTGGGCCAGTAAACATGGGCTGTCACTCAGATCCTTACTGTCCCTTCTAAATGTTCATGCTGGTGCCAAGGAACTTTTCCTGTCTGAATGTCTGGGAACAAATATTTGGTACAAAGCTGAAGTAATATTCTGTATGCAGAGCAGGAAGAATGATGCTCAGCATGCTCAAGTATAGAAATCAAATATAGAAACATTATGTGAACTAACCCCAGTATGAGCCACTAGGTCCTCAGGTTCTCTTTCCTCCAAAGTTTGTGGAATTTGGGCTCAAGACTAGAGGAGGTCTTCAAAGGAAAGTTCAAGAAATCTGTCTTTAAAAGGAGAGCTTGCAAATACTTCCCAAAAAATATTTGGCCTTTTTATTTCTAATTTAGCAATTCTTGTTAACTGTTTAAATATTTATTTGAAGTGTCCTTTAGTTATTAGCTGGTTCCCCAGCTTAATCACTCTTTATAGGAAAAAAAAGACCACTCTTGCCTTTTATCTGTTTTGAACTTGCCAGCCTCCATAATTTTATTGCACATTCTTTTGTCCTGCCACTAGCTGAGGAGAGAAGCACCTAATTTATCTTCCCTCAGTCATTTATTTTTATCCTTTCATTATGTCCTTTTGTCCCTCTACTTTCTAAGGTAACTCTTCCCAATCTTTTCAATCATTATACATGACAGATTTTTTTCCCCTCTATTTTTTTCTTTTTTTTTTTTTGTTCCCCAAAGGATCACCTTCATTTGTCTTTTTTTTCCTTTTTTTTACAGTAGTGAAATGATACTTCACAAATTTTTCCAGATGAGACCACATTTTGATTTATAGGTTAGCTGTGTAGTATTTACTGCATCAATCCCCATCTCATTTCTTATGAAGCCTCACATCTTGTTTGAATTTTTTTTCTTAAAACTACAGCTGCATATGGTAGAGAAATCTGTCTTCATTGATACCCAGATTCCTTTCCTGGGTTGAGACAGTGAATGTATACCCCTGTCAGATGTACAAGCAGTTTAATTTATTTTTTTCCCTTCAGTATGCCTTACTTTGCATTTACTGGCATTGAACTTCATTTGCCCCCACATGGTTTAGCTAAGTCTCTTTGAAGTTCCTCATGGATCTCTCTGGTCTGTGCTTGCTAAATAACTTTGTGTCATCTGCAAGTTTTGCTAACCTCAGTATTACCCTCTTTCAAGATCATTAATACAGATTTCAAACACGAGATCTAATGCAGAACAATGAGGCAAGGCATCCCACTGTTCACCTTGTGCCACTGACTATTTATTCCTTCCCTTTGTTTCCCATCTTTCACCGATTTCCAGCCCATGTTTGATGCACTCCATGAACACATCAAATAAGTGAAACCATAAGCATGGTTTAGCATCAGCACGCCTAGCTTTTCTCACTGCTTTGAATACAATTTGTGTGGTAAACACAGTGTGTTTTTTCCCTTTGTCTGAGAAATAACCTTTTCTTGGGGGATTTATTTATTTATTAACTTTCAAGCATCTCTAGAAATTCCATTTGGTAAGCCTAAGTCTTGTTGCTGTCTGAGAAAAAAAACAATATGTTTATAGTTAGGTACGCAGTTCAGCATTTTCAGGAATTTTCAAATTTTTACCTGTGGGAGGACATTGTCACTTTTATCTCTCAGTAGTTAAGAGTTAGGGAACTACACACAGAGCTATTTCATCACTTGCTTTTGTGAGAACTTTACTCCTATCTCCAGAAACATCAGCACATGTGAAAGCACATCTTTTTTGCATGAAAGATTAACCTTGGTTTTTCCCCCATATCTTAGGAGGAGAATATAAGATAAGACAGCTTTCAGCTAGAAAGGATGCCCCTCTCTTCACTATCTTCTGGATGATCAGGCCTGTGCTGCTTCATGGTCTGAAAGCTCCTTCCTCTACTTTATTGTGTACATCAAACTCATCAAAGTAACTCCTACACCATGGGTACTCCCCAAAATGAATATTATTTTTTTTTTCAATATTTTGCAATTTGAGCTTAAAATTGAGCTCATTCTGCAAAGAATCTTTCCACTTATCTAAATAGCCAAAATATCAAGAGAAAAGGAGTATAAATGATGTATGAGTTCAGTCAAACCAAACATGTTTGTTATTTGGAAGAAATGCTGATAGAAAATGTTTAGCTTCCTGTTTAGAACCTCTACTTAGGAGCCTTCACAATGTGCTGAGAAAAAAGGGAGATGTCAACACTCAAGTATCAGAGAACTGACACTGATATTGATCCTGCTTCCTCCTTTTATCTTGGAAATCTTACTTTACAATAGCAATTTACAATCCATAAACATTTAGGCATTGAGTCCTACTGATGTTCCCTGGAAATGTGGCTTCTCATATGACCACATCTTAATTCTGATCCATTTATTAACACATAGCTTAATTTTTTAGGTTCCTGGTCACTGTGGCAAGATGCACAGAATGGATTTTGTGTGCGGGAGGTAGAGAATTAGTAAGTTTTTTTGGGGCAATCGGCAGGAAAGTGGTGGTAACATCTTACTTGGAAGTGTTCAAAAACTATGTAGATGTGGCTCAGGGGATATGGGTTAGTGATGGTCCTGGCAGTACTGGGTTAAATGTTGGACTCAATGATCTTAGAGGTCTTTTCCAGACTTCTCTGATTCTATGAAATGCTGAGAAATATCCCTCTCAGTTCAAAATTTTTCCATCTTAACACTGCCAGTAAAGAGGAATTTTCTTCATTTGGGATGTTCAAACATAATCCCTCTGTCTCGTCTTTATGAAAACAAACAAACAAGCTCAGGCAAAAGTCTTTTTTTATTATTATTTTTAAAGTTGGAATGAAGGGAATTAACTATGTTTTTATGTCTTAAGTCTTAGATCCACCTCCCAGCACATGGGGGATCTGAGTTCAGATCCCCCCTATGCCTGAGGAGATTCAAAAGCACTCTGCTTATCTCCTGATGCAGAAACATTTCAACAGCAGTGATTCACAAAGCCTAATTTTCAAATATCCAATTTGTGTATAGTCTCAGCACACTTTGCTAAAAAGGTAAGAGAAGGGATTTGAAGTCTCAAAGCTTCAGTTTCAAAGCTGGATGATCCTTCAGTTACAGAACTCCTCACTCATGGAGTGCATAGATGGGGTTTTTTGTCATTTGCAATGGAGAAGGAACATCTCTGGTTCCTCTATGTTTGGGTTGTCTTTTTTTCACTTGAGGAGAAGTTCAGTTATTTAAATAACTATTGATAAGGGGAGTTAATTTCTGGGTTTTCTTGCATATTTCCCACTAAAAGCTTTAGACAACTCTTACATAAGCTTGAGGCCTTCCCTAAACCCAGTTTAATTCACTTAGCTCTCTCTGTGTCTTCCACAGAAAGCCTAATAACTGTAGCTTCTGACAAAGTTTAAAGATTTCTCTAAAATTCAGGAAACCAAATGTCATTTGTCATTAGAAACTTTACACTGGATTCCCACGTCACAACTTCAATCACAAAGTGACATAATGACTCCTGAGAACCAATTTAGTTTTAGGAATCTGTGCTTTTAATTTATCTTGAACTTTATGAGAAGCTGATGTCACATTTCCTTTTTTTGTCAAGAACATACTTTTGAGGAAATCTGGTTTCTCAGTTATTGAACAGCACAGAGGGGTCTCAAAATCTTTTAAAACAAGCAAAACTAAGAGATGCTCTTGAAAAATACGCTTGATGTTCTGCATAAACTGTTGTGTCCCCGTCCATAAGTCTAAACTAAAGATTATGTACATAAAGATAATCTGAAAAAAAATTCTTTTAAAATGTAAAACAACCCTAAGCTGCAGCTGTTTCACTTTGCAGGGCTGCTCCTTTAGCACCATACTCATTCCTTGCATAGACAAATTTTTGAACTAGAGTAGGTACCTCAGTTTATGTGAGGTGTATTCCATAGTTGTCCTGATCTTGCTAAAACATGGCAATTTTCTTCTCTCAAATACTGTCTGAGCATGCCTTTCTCTGTGAAGACCTGATAGCACATCACTTGATTGTAAAAGGAAAAAAGTTCCTTGTGCAATCTGTATTGCAAAATCCCTTTAGCCTCTTTACTGGGGAAAAAAAATAATAAAATAAAATGTGTTAAATCAAGTGCCAGAGAAACTATTAAACAGGTAGTTATCCATTTTCTATAAGTTGAGTCATTTAATAAAGAATGAATAGAATCAGTGAGATTTACAAAACTGGAATAATTCATACTTGGCAAGCCTCACAAATATTCCTTTCTTTCTTCAAACACTCTTTTCACCACAGACCTCTTTCCCAAGCCACAATCCCCAAATTAAGAAATCTAATAAAACACATGTAGTCACTTCTCTTTTAGGAGTGAAGCAAACCTCTGTGGGATTATTTTTTTTTTTCTCCTTTTAAAGAAAGAGAAATTTGGCTGAACTAATCAGCATAAATTGTATGGGGAACATTATGACTCATCATGAGGAAATTCTGCTTCATCTCGATTTAAAAAGAAATAAAAAATGAGGATTTTTAAATTTACTGAAAGAAAAAGAAGATTAACTGTGCTCTGAATGCAAGAGCTTTCCAGGAGACCAAATAAGTCTTCTATAAACTGATTTGCCTTTCTGACTGCGATTTAGTAGAGTGACACCTAATTTGTTCTGAGAGTCATTGATGCCTCCAACACAATGGAGGATGACAGCTTGCATAACCTCTCTTTCAGCTCTCATCTCATTTATTCCGTTTGAAGTCGAGTTCCGACAAGCGAGAGGCACAGAATTAATATTACCTTAGATCAGCTCAGTCTCCAGAGGGAGCAGCAAAAGCTTTTCTGGAAACAATAAACCCTTTAAACATGACAGGAGGAATAGGACCTTAGGAGGTATCTGAAAGTATCCATTATTAAAGAAAGAAAAAAAAAATACATATATCTATGTGGGTCACTTTGATTGTGAGGGTTTTTTTTTTTTTTTTTTCCACCTTAACAACAAAAGATGAGCTACTGCCAGTCTTGCAAACAAATTTAAAGATTTTGGATACTTTGTGGTTAACATCTATATTATACACGCACAACACAAACACATACATA
>WBNO01023463.1:0-28020 GCA_013400575.1 Peucedramus taeniatus | reverse complement strand
AAAAAAAAAAAAACTTAAAAAAAGAAATATATATATATATATATTTAATGAAGCCCTATAGGTTATTTTCCCAATTTCCAATAATGGATTAATTGAATTATCTATTTTAACTGATCGTGGCCTGCCAGTACAGGCTACAGCTGAAAAATTGTATTAACAGCCTTCTCAAGATAAGTCTTATTTTTCATGGCTCATTAACTTTGGTGTAGTCTGCTCCCGGCTGAAATGTTACAAGATTTCAGTTCTAAAGTGTTTTCTTTCAAAACTGATAACTAAAAATGACTGGCAAGTTAAATGGTATATAAAAATAAATAAGTTATTAGCGTTAGACCCTTCTAATTTACAGGGCTTGAAAATGTCAGATAAGAAGAAGGTGGCAGAGAGTTATCACTGCTAATTACCTTCCAGCTCTGTTCTGGATACATTTAATTGCAGTAGCTGTGAATGAAGTGGTGCTCTACAATGTGCAAGGAATAGACCAGAATTATTTTGTACAAACTTCAATAAGAATGTCTTTGTCAAAGGGAAAGGGTACTCAGAGAATTATCTTAGCAGCCAGAAAATGTCCTTTCCCAGCACTGGGCAAGAAGAGAAGGGAGAGGGATCTCTGGCAAGCTTTGCTCATTCCTCTGCCAGCTCTTTGGAGGCTGCAGGGTGCTCACAGCCTCCCCAGCTGCCCCAGAGTGGCAGAGCCCTGCCCTGTCCTTGTCCTCCCTGGGCAGCGTGGCCAGGGCAGGGTTCAGGGGTCTGTCCCAGGGGTGCTTCACCTGCCCACACTGCCCAGGGCACAGCAAGGCTGGGGATTGCAGCCCCAGGGTCAGAAGTTATTCCCCAGCCTGAGCTCCATGGCTTCTCTTAGCTCCTCACTCAGGAGCAGAACAAAAGGACTTTCCTGTCATGCAGCAGTTATTAAAATGCAGCCCCAGTGGTGCAGGACATCTCTGAATCATCCCTGGGCAGAGTGGGACCTGCCCACCCGTGGCTGCCCATGGTGGATCTGATCACCAGAATATTGAATAATAAATTGAATAGCCAGGGGGGTGTTTACCACTCTCCCTCCCCAGCAGCTGCTCCCCAAATAACCCACCTCTCCTATAAAGCACAGTCTAACATTTGTGGGGCAGGAAAGGTTAAGTATGTGGCTGACACTGCTTTAATTATTGCCACATGCTGTGTGACAATCTGCAGAGCTGGGAGGGGCTTAGGGATGAAACAAAAGTATGCAAAATTCAACAAGGTTTGTTTCTGCCACCTCACTTTGTTTTCCGTTTTTCAGATACTGAAAGAGCTTCGCCTTATATTTACAGCCAAACATATTATTAGTTAATTTTTTTGTACTCCTTTTAAAAAAAATATTTGGAATTTGTCTTCTTGGAGGGGGTGGGGAACTAACTGCCTCCGTTAAAGAAAAAAGGACCTTTATTTTTACACAACATGGGTCATGTTTCTATTACCAGTCAGTTTGACAAAAAGCTTTGAAAAAATGTTGCCAGAGAATCCAAATCCAAGCTAATACATTGTTTTATCAACATCAACTGTACTTTGCAAAGGAGGTACCCATTTCACAGGAATTTAATTTATTGAATAAATGATGGGAGAAAGGATGTTCCAAAAAATAGACATATTTCAAATTTTTTAATTTTTTTGTTCTAGGTTTGTATTTTGGAACTTGGCTTCACATTATACCATACATCATATGACTGAAACTGCTTCTAAGAAAGAAAAATGGTTTCAATATGTATGAAAAATTTCTTTCCATATGTCATGAAGGAAAAAAAATGTTTTGGCAACTGTTTTCTCAGGAGACAAGATTTGTTCTACGGAGCAGTAACATGTCACCAGCTAAGCTGGTGAGCAGCAGAAGTTTGAAATAGCCAGTGAGGATGGCTGGTCCAACAGATAATTTTCTAAAAAACCAAGCTGCAATGCCATTTTTCATTTAGCTGGTGACTGGCAGTCAACATTTCTTTTGGATTTGAATAAAAACTCTCTCGGGAATGATTTCTTAGCATTTTAAGGTCCATTCTTCCTCTTGTCTAGCAGTTCTGGGTTTTGTTATGTCCCTGACTGTGATATTTGGGATGTGGTTTTCTTCCTTTCCATTTTTAAAGATGACCTTGCAGGTAAATCTGCTTTCAAAGGTCCCTTGGCTCCATTTAAAATCCAGACCTTTAAACATGGTCTTTAATAGTTGTAAAATGTTCTCATAAATTCCAAGCTATGTATTTTCTATATTGTTTCTTTATGGTTCATTTAGTGTGACATTATATAAAAATTTTAAAGAGGCATTTCCTTCTCAATCACTTTTGAGGGAAGTGTCTGGAAAAATCACTCTTAAAACTTTCTGTTTGAGCCATTAATTAGCACACTTCTTGTTAACTGCTGCTGTAGCTTTTGATTCACTGGCACCAGCACACTTCTGGTGTGATGGATGAGCTGTAAAGGCTTAGATAGATAGGCTGTTTGCATGTCATAGTAAAATGAGATATGGCATTCACTTTCAAAATGAACTTTATGGGATAATACTTTATAGAAGTGATGATGTCGTCCTGGATACTGCAGCTTTGTAAGTAAATACAAATAATGCTCCATGTGTTTTATTGGCCTTTGTCAATGTAACCTTTAAAAGAAAATTAAGACAAATTCAGAGCAGTATTTTAAGCTGAAAGGGGCATTAACATAATGGCATAAATAACAACTCAAGAATTTATGTAGGCAGCTATGAATAAAGAAACAAAGGTTTCTTGAACATAAGAAAAGATCTGCTGTGAGGGAAAATCAAAAAGTCTCATGGAAATAGAAAGAGCTACTGAAATCAGAACCCCTTGAGATGGGGAGAAATTTATTAGCTCTGGTTTTATTTTGACTCTTCTTCTATAAAATGAAAAAGAAAGTTTTAATATTGCCCAACAGTTTTCTATTATGTATAACAAATTGCAGGGTAGAAAGCTTTTCACCTAAGGGGAATAATGACCCAGGGCAAAACCAAGCAGAAAAATAAGAGGGACATATGTGGAGTTAGCCCAGCACTGCTCACCATCCTCTTTCTTGCCCTTGAAACTGCTGAGGGATTAAAGGCAGTGAGGTGCTCAGATGTCACTGTAATGAAAGGGCCAGAACAACACTTTAGAGAGGAAAAGCAGCCTGAGAAAAGCAGAGGAACCACAGCTGGTGACTGCCCTTGGTTCTGTTGGTCACCAGGAGCTCTCACACAGCATTAAAGGGTAAGGCTTGGGCAACATCTGTTGTTGGTCCAGCAAGAATGGAGCTGGAAAGCAGTGCCAGTGCTGGAATAAAATCCATCCTGGGGGGGTTCCACCAGGCTGAGCTGCCTGGCTCACCTGTCCCTGCCAGCAGGTACCCCCACCCCTGCTGCCCCCCTGGCAGAGCGTGGCTCCTGCACTGACCCCTCAGAGAGCAGCAGGGAGCACAAACAGCACTACAGGCTTGAAGTAGATGTCTCAGAGAATTATCAGGGACATTGATGAATCACACTGACATTTAGACTGTGCTCAATGGGAGCTAAAAAGTGAAAAAGTAATTTCATTCTGTAGTAGATTTTCAAAATACCTGGAGGCAGATATTTCCCTGGGTCATGGCCCAGTCTTTTAACTTTCCTTCTGCAAACTCCTTCTCTTTTAGGTTCTTACATCTGGTGCTCTTGTATGTGGCATAATAATAATAGTAATAACACATTTAGGGTGAAGAGACCTGCCAATCACACTAATAGCACCAAGAGTCAGTTATGTACAAATTGAGCAGTATTTTCTTTTGCTCATTACAAAGAGAATTAATGAAAGGCAAAAAATGAAAAAATGCTTTTTAAAGGTAGATGAATCTAATAAATAATGGCCAGGGGAAAAAAAAAAAAAAGGCAGAAAATGTTGTCAATTTACCTTCTACAAAACTTGGGTGGGTTTTGGAAGTCAGCATTAAATGCAACTTTGCTCTATTGCTGTGCATCATCTCAGGACAAAAATATTACATAATGCTTGTATTTAATGTATTCTACTTATGTCAGTCAGTAAGTGATAGTATGTCCTATCTAATTAAATCCAGATTTCTGTGCATCTCTTCATTTACTTACTGTGCAAATAATGGAAGCTAGCATTAAAGTATTAGAATCAGATAAAATTGCATTTCATATTAATACAGTATATGGAAATGTATAATTTAAAATATATCTCATGAAATGTAATTTCCTTTACATATTGCATAGAGCTCTGATATTGATCAAGCTATTTCTGGGAGTGTATGATGAGAGCAGAAAATGAGTGTGTTATCCTTCCTCTAGGGATAAGATTGCTTCTTGCTGATCTCTCACACTGCTTCTTTGAATAAAACTAGTTCTTGTTTGATCTTTTTCTTCTTGTTTAAGCAAGGTTAGTTTCAAAAAGGAATGTTGGAATGTAGTCAGTCTCTCTCCAGTCACACACTTTGCAGAGCAGTGGGGGAGCAATCCAGGGCCTCTTAAGCTCAGTCCCTTCTCTGGTCACACTGGGATCAGTTCCTAAGACAAGCTTGGCTTTGTTTTCCCAGTTTCAGACAAGCTGAGGCTGAGGGGAGCCAGCAGGGTCTGGCTGACAAAGGCACTGGGCCCAGAGCTGCCCTTGGCAGGAGCAGGGCACACAGCAGTGGCTGCAAGGTGTGCCAGGACACCTGGGATCGACAGGTCAGCTTGTCTAACTTGGCTGCCAGTTTGAAAATGCAGCTGTTTAGAGACAGAACAGGCTTTAAGTCACTTTTCTGAACACTGCATCCTTCAGGCTGGTTCATGTGTCATTCACACCAACTAAATCCTCTGGGCACAATTCCAGTGAGAATGAGGTCCTCAATACTCATGTGCAGGATCTTCTCTTTTCCATACCAATGTTACCTATTTGTGACCAAGCATTTGCTTTTGAAATCATAGCTTTGGTTTCTATCAGAAACATTCAAATATAGTCATCCTGGACCACACACATGCACATTTGTAACTGAAACTCTTTAAAATCACCCTCTCTTGTTCCTTATGAAAATATATCTAATAAATCCTGTAAAAATCCATCTATGCAATCTTGAGACAGGCACTATTAAAATTAAGACACACTTTCAAATTTAGGAGACACTTTAGGACTAGAGCCTTATATTTTATTATCCAACATCAATGCTTCAAAGAAATTTATTCAAACTTGTACACCAGCAATATGGAAGGTGGCAGGTGTCTTCCTGCATTGTTATCTGCTAGCTGGGGACCAAAAAGTAAAAATTAGTGATGCAGAAATCTGAAAACTGAAATTAAAAATTAACTCATAAGAACATGACACGAATATTGCCTATGTCTCTGGAACAATGATTGTTACAGCTAACTTTTTTTAGCTTTTTCATTAAACAGGCACTTGAAAATTTTCAAACTAATAAAATTATCTGAGAAAAAATAAAATTGCAACTATTTTCACTGTTGTTTACCCTTGGAGAAGCAAAATTGTCTGCCAAATGTGGAATGATTCCTTTCTTTAAATTCTGACTGGCAGGAAAAAAAAATCTGCTCTCTGCAAAAATTATCTAATTTTGTAGCTGTCTCAAGGATATGTCTCCTTTTATCAGATGATGCCCTTTCTTCCTTGAGTGGAAAACTCACTGTGCTCCATAAACAGTCACTTTGCATTATGTAGATTATTTCCCAAGAAAAGTAAAGGAGTGGGCTTTTGACAATGATGGAAACAACGAGGCATGAAGAATTCAGAGAAGATCAAAGGTGCTCATTAGTTTAGATGATAGGAAATAGAGCTGTTAACAATAAAACAGCATCTTTCTTGTTACTCTTTCATACAGTATGAAATCCCATAATTGTTGCATCAGAAAAGGCCTCATTTACTTTTCATGAATCAAATATTTAAAAGAAATTCTTATGCTTCATATCACATGTAGTAGACGGACCCCCCTCATTCATTGTGTTACTTTGATGTATTTTTTTATTACTTGAAAGGCTAATTCAGATTGCAGAGGTTTTATGAATATTTTATGGACTTGGTGTTGTGAATGATCAGAAATATCTCTCTCTGATATGCTCTGGGCTTACAATTCAGCTCAAATTAAACCCACCAGAGGAATAGACTGTGGAAGCAAAAACCCAGTTGAATCATCTTCCATATTCCTGCATTTCTACTCAGAGCATTCTTATGGCAGCTACAGGTGCCTCCCATATGTATAGAGCTGAGCACATCAGTGGTGCAAAGTAATTTCTTATTCATGTCTCTTTGCTAAGACAAAACCAAGAGAATCTAATTTAGGCAATTTCATGTTTTAACCACTGACTTAGTTAAACCTAAAACTATTTTTGATCTTATTTATTTTCTTGCTTTAAAGGTCTGCAAATCTCCTAGTACATGGTTTAGCAGTTCTAATATTGCTCTTTCCCTGCTCCATTTGAGGTTGAAGTATAACAATAATACAACTGCTTTAATTAAATTTTTACTGCTTCTTTATGTCTCTTATGATTACCAGATTGGTGCTGTATTTAGATACTGAATTATTTTTATTTAGTTTTTAAATAAATAGCTTTTAAATTCTACCCACTGTGGGCTTTCTCTCTGTATATCCTGCAAAAGAAAAGGGGATCTGTGTATTTAAAATTTTGTGATGGAATATTCTGGGCAAAGTAGTACATACATTAGAAAAGGTCAGATTTAAAAAAAAGCCCATAAAAATATATCTTCAGCATCCACAGAAAGCAAGAAATCATATGGAAAAAAACTGCCAGAATGCCACTAAAACCCACCATACATACAGAAATGGCTTGTTTGTAATAAATGGATACAGTCTCTTGGTTTAATAGGGATAAAAACCTCATCAAGCCATTGCTGCTTGCTCATACGAGGTCTGTGTCCCCTGCATTGCTCAGGTTTGCTGTGAGCCCCTTCTCCTGTAACAGGTTTGGAAAACCAGGCATTCATCTTGTGCCTCAGCCAGCTGTTCCCCTGCTCACAGCAATTTTGTGTGTGACATCTAACCACTATGTCAGGATAAATGGTTTCATCTCTTTTTGTGCTGATTTGAACTACAAACTCACCAATGTTTTGTGAATCAACTTTTTTTTCCACAGCAGTGAATTCCCACAATTGAACATAAGCAGAGAAATTGGTGTCCCTGCTTTCAGAAGTTATTGGGTTTTTTCACAATGAGCAGACTGGAGGTTAGCACTGCTCTGAAGTCATGGGGAACATCCACAGTAAAGGGATGTGGGAGGGCTTGTGCAGTTCCTCTCTCTCCTATTCTGCTGTTTCAGAGCCTACAAACAGCTGCCAATGTGGTTAATCATTACAAGCAGTAAAATAACACTGGTAAATGTATGCAAAATATGGGTGTACTGGGAGAGGATGGGAGGGTGGGAGAGAAAAAGGAGACAGATTTTAATGACCCCTGTCTACTCCCAAAGTAAAGACATACCCAGTGTTATTCTGTAGCATGAGGATATGTTTTAAAAATACCCTTTAAAATAATGGTAAGAAATAGAAATTAAATACTGCTTGCCTGTACTCCAGAGTTTAAAAAGAAAATCAGCTTCTGCTTCATTTGGTAGGAAGCCTTCACCTACTCCAGAGAACAGGGTGTGAAGCCACAGTTTTGCATTGTTAAACAGATTTGGTATTCCAGTTAGATACTGAATTTCCTTTAAATAAATATTAATACTTGGAAAAACTCTGAACTGTGAAAAACCCACCATTTCAAATTCCTTCCCAGTACTTTAGCTTATGCAAAACTGACACAAAAAGTAACTTCTGGAGCACAAAGAAGCAAGAAGGTTTAACTTCTCTTTTCATTTTTCCTAAAAAAATATTAAAGCCATGCTTGACTAATCATTTTTAATGAAAAAATGTAACTGTGAGGTAAACTCTGATCATAAGCCTGATTTTGTGAAAGAAATGCATCTCAAGACTATCTTAATTGCTGCATATTTTCAAGACATCATTATTAAGATGGGCAGCTTTTAGTGCTGGTTAATAGTGACACTGCTGATTTTTAACTGTTTGCAACTCTTACATTTTTGTTGTGCTATCTTTCAATAGCTCCTTCTCATTTTGCCTCAGAACATGGGACAGGTTTCTATTTTCAATGGGGTTTATTGTCTCCCTTCCTTGGAACTCCATTAGCTAACGGAAAAAAAATGGTCATGACTTGTCTATCATGCCCTGAGATATGCATACCACAGGTTTTTAAGAGTTTTCAATCATTTAACACATATAAAGATCATGCTGAAAGAAGAGATTCCAATACACAAGCCAGTTATGAAATAGCAGACATCATGGTAGTTTTTCTTCTCAAACTATTGGCTCAGATACTGAGGGGACAGGGAGGGAAGGGAAATTTGCTACACAATAAAGAATCTCCTGACTCAGCCTAAGGGAAGAGATTTTTTTTTCTGGTTTTCTGGTTCTGTGATCCAGATCACTCATGGGCAAGACCAGACCAAGGCAGATGGATCAGACAGATGCAGAACAAGCCTAGACATAAAAACCTCAAATAAATCTTCCAGTCTATGTCCCAAGCTCTTTAATATGATACTGAGGGCATCAGTGCCCTGTAAGTTTTAAAAAGGAAAGCACAAGAAACAAAGCCATTTTCCTACCCTTTTACTGAATTCTGCATTATATTTTCTTTTCTATAAAAAGCAGGCTAAATCAGTTCACTGCAGCCATTTTACAATCTGCAGGTCATTTTCTGCCTGCAAGCTGTGATCAATTTATAAAGTACAGAGGGAAAGAGGCAGCCCAGAGCAGGATGTAAAATCTCCTGTAAGATGCCAACCCTCTCTCAGGTGCCCTCTTTGTGGGCAGCAGCACCTCCACACTCGTGGCAGGGGGTGAGAAAGTAGTTGAAATGAAGTCATCTCTTTAGAGAACAGTAATGTCATCCCTAAAACTTTTCTTCAGTCAGTTTTCTCAAGTTCCACTTCACTGATTTCAGGGCAGTCAAAATTTACTTACAGGAAATCAGAATTTAAATAAAGGACTCAAACTGTGTCACGTTTTAAATTATTTCTTGTTTTTCAAGATACTGGCAACCCGATACCAGAAATTCCACATCCCTTTATCTGTCTTAAGAAGAGCTTACAGACTTAGAAGCAATTTCCCACTCTATCAAAATTCTACATGAGGACATGAGAAAAGTCAGAAGAAAAGCTCTGGTTTCCCTGACTTTGACCACAGAGCTCTCCAAAAAGCATATTGAATATCATTGCACCCAAGCAGAGAAACATCATACCATCACTTTTTCATCTGTGATGGATGGCATTAAATGGCAATAACAGAGCAATACAACGGCAACCTTGTCTTTTTCTGGGTTTCATGTAAATCAAATCCCCCAAAGGAAGCCAAATTTAAAAATAAAAACAAAGAGGGCTGAACTTGAAATGCTACTACAATGTAAGTGTGCCAGTTAGAGTCCTGCAAGGAGCTCCTTTTTATTTGATAGCCCATACAAGCTCAAAATACAAATTCAGATAACCACATAATTTTCCCAGGGTGGTCTCTTTGCTTTGGTGAGTCTCAGGCTTCTAATTATCCAGATCAGGTGTCAGACCCAAGAGATAATGCTGGAGCCTGCATGGGCCTGGCTTCATTTCCCCTGGAACCAGTGTGCAGGGATTAGAGAAAAGATCTTAATAGTTTGCACCAGATTTTCTTTAAAGAGAGGTGTAAGAACTGAGCCATGGTTGTTTTATAAGTATGCTGGGAAGGCCTTGGATGTCTCTACATGGAAAGAACAATGTGGAGGTATGATAAGCTTTAGGAGTGCCATGGAGATGTGTTCTGTCCTAAACAATGACAATTCTTTTCAGAAGAAATTATGAGTTAAATTTATTGGTATGTTCTAGGTGTATTTGCTGTTTTGTGATCTTCAAACAGGTGGAAGCACAAGTACATGATGTTTATTAATGACTTAGCAGGAAGGTGTTACCTGTAGGCAAGATGAAGTGTGCCTGGGAGAGGAGGGACTTTCCTGTGAGTCTGCAAGACAGGTGTAGATGAGCTGTGGGTTAGAGGAAGTCTAATACCACAGTAAGTGATGGTATTAAAAATAAATAAATGTTTAAGTCATAAACCATGAGAAAAAGAATTAAGTGCATTACTGAGCAGTTTAGACGAGAAAGAAAAATGAATCCAACTCCTTGGATCAAGGCAGTTAGAAATGGTTTATAGTTTTAATAATCAAGACTAGAAACCACAATAAAAATTTTAAAAAACCCTAGACACTGGGGCCTTTGTTCTCCCAACTTATAATCATAGAAGATATTTGTGCCTATTGTGCATTTATCAGCACTCAATTTTCTGTAGGGTGTAAATATTGATAACTAAAATGCTGATGTTAAACCATAAAAAAAACCTGTTAGGTGAAAAATATTCCTCAAGCTCACATCTCAGAAAACAAGCATTCCATACAGATGGCTGCCCCCCAGTCATGGTACTACTGGTGTGGAATTTCTCAGTGTGGTGAAAAGGGACATGTGGATTTTGCAGTTTCCCTGAAGGCATGTTAAACTTCACAGACACCTCTCCAGAGAATCCAGTGACTCAGATCTTTGTTCCCTTCACCAAGGAAATCGAATGCAGTACATTTAAAAATTGAACTCTTCACATGGCAGGTTCAGCACTGAACAGAAAAACAACTGTGTGCTTGTCTCAAAGTAATAACCAAAACCTCTCCAATCTCTACATTAGTACTCAAAGCTTGAAATGCTTGTGTCTAGGTGTAAAACACCCAAAGCCTTGGACTTGTGCAGAGTAATTGCTGAGTGTGGTACTCAGTAACTTTGGCTGTGAGCAGTAAAGCCTGTCAGACATGCATTATCACAATGCTGGAGGCCAAAAACTCTGTTGTTGCTTTCTTTTGAGGTAATAAATGAAGTGATGCCATTCACATTTTATAGATAAGGATGTTAGCTACAGAGAGCTGAAGTGTCTTGCCTTAGGTCACAGAGGAATTACTTAGTTTGAGTTGGTTATCACTTATTTTAGTCACATAAAAGAATTTGGATCTCAGTTATCAACTATTTATCACTAAATATGTCATTGAGCAAAGAATAAAGAGTCAGCATCACTGTCATCATTCAACAGAAAATCATCTTGTGAGGGTGAGTCATCACAAAGTGGAATTCTGCAACAACATGATGTTTTAACAAGAGCAAGGCTAGAGGCTAAATATTAGAGTTACAGAAAGCATATAATAAATACAAGATTACTGAAAACTCATCTAGTTTCAAAAAAAAGTGAATATGGTGTGAATCACATCATAGGTTTCAGATTCTCACAGCTTAGTTCTGATTTTGGCTTCATGTTTTAACCTTGTGAAACTCCCACTTTTTGCATTTTGATGGGAAAACCAGCCTTACTTCGTTCAAATTTTTTGAGGCTTTTAAATTCCCAGACTCAAATGAAATCACAGGACAGCTAAAACAACAACACCTAAGACCAAATAAAAATTTTACAGGAGGCTCCATGTGCCCAAAGATAGTTGAATTTAGCAAATTGCTACAGAGTATACAAACTTGAGTTCTTAGTCATAATTTGTTCTGTTACATCAAGAATGCTTGCTCCCCCAAGCTGGGCTGCAAGACTGACCCAGCACAATTACTAATTGCTACTTTATTAGGGATTTTTTTGCCATTTGCAAATTTTACTAACAATGATTTTATATCACTTTTCATATACTTGCAACTTGTGACTCAAGAAGATTAATTACTCTGAATCAAGAGTATTTCTGTGAAAGACTTGTAATAAAATCTGCTAGTGGAGATCTCTAATTAAAGATAACAATTTTTAATCTAATAGTAGATCATAACCCACTTACATTGAGGCTATATTAAGTTTTATATACTTGTTTGAAATACATTGTTTTCTGTGTCATTAATTTCAAATATTTTTAAATTTTAGATGATTTGGTCACTCAAAATGGATGTTTGCTTTGAACTTCATTCTTCTAACTAATGGGTCAGTTTGCAACTTGATGGTCAGATGCACAGAAATAACTGACTTTTTTATTATCCCATAAAATTTTAATATGAATGGCAATAAACAGCCTAACTAGAAAGCTTGTTGTTAATTTTAAACTGATTTGTGTTCTTTTAAGGACTATGGTTTTAGTGTCCTCTTTAATTTTTACAGTTTATGGTGGATTTTAGAAGTAGAGGCCAATTCCTCCGATAAAGAAAAAATAGCATGTGCAATAGAATGTATTTATAAAGATTAATTTTAGTGCACAAATGATTAATCTCCTAAACTTTACAATGGTAAATATCCAAATAAACTGCAATGAGATACAGATTGTTTCCTAGACTTTCAGAAATTCTTAGAATGATGAGAAATGGGAATGCATGGGCAATGAGTACTTGGTGATGTCTGGGAATACCAACACTTTTCCAAGCACTTCTGAAACCTCACCCAGTGCTTCTTGGACTGAAATTCCTGCATAACTAATGAGGGAATGAGGCAATTATAGAAGGAACACTGAAAGAGGAAAAAGAAATACATGAAATGCTATTTAATTAAATGTTATTTTCAGGATAATCTTTTGATTCCTATGAAAATCATTTTATCAAGATTTGGAAGGAGTTTGTTGACAACACCAGCATTGCAGAGCTCAAATCTTTTCAGGTTATTAATAAAAATAAGAAAAGCTCTTCAAAGGATTTAATATCAAATGATGTATTTTGGTGCAGGTAATTACATACTAGTTTACATCTGCCACACACTTAACTATTAATTTTGATTCGGTGTCAGAATTCTGATTTGAGTCCAAAATTCTGGTGGTGCACCCTGAGTTTTGTCTTCCATCCCTTTCAGTGTGCAGATGGATTCAATGCCTCTGCAAATCGGCCTCATAACTCTACAGAGCACTGAGGGATTCTTGTGGCTTTTATTTGTTTATTTGGTTTTTGTTTTGTTTTGTTTTCTTGTCCATTCTCTACAGGAATAAAATGAATTTTGTTAAACCAGTTAATTTAGAAATGGGCTAGGAAGCTAATGAATTGACAGTTATAGTGTATTGTTCCATTTTTTTTTATTTGAATAACAATCCATTTTTAATTCTTGGTGATGAATAAAGGGTCATAGAATATTCTAAGCCAATGTCATAGCTCAGAGAAAACTACAGAGCTTGCTGAGTACTGGCTGACTGAAAATCCCAGTCTGTTATCTTTGTGAATTCAGGCTAGTAATGATTTTTCACTGAATTTTTGATAGGTCAAGTATAGTTCAGATGTGGAATGATTTTTTTCACCACATTATCCTGCAGTGTGTTTTTGTTTAGCAGGTTTTAAACTAAAAATAAAAAAATGTTTCTCAATATTTCAGAAAATAATATCTTAAAGTATTCAGAAAATACTTCAAAATATTAATTGTAGCTTTTTTTAGATACAGTCAAAGAGCTTGGCCATGGTGAGCTGCATTCAGCCTAAGGCTAAACAAATAAAGACACACAGTGGCTTTATACAAATTGTGTCTTTTATGAATTCAAGGCTTTAGGAAAGGATAATTTGGCTCCCTTACAACAGATTTTGTGTAAAAGCAGGTTCAGAGCTGTTCAGATCTCATCTGTGGGATTGGGGAAGCTGTACAAGCCAGAGACCAGTAGTGACACTTGGCTGTTTCCTGCATATCACAGGGGATTTCTAAGAGACTCTTGGAGGTCATTGGTTTCCAAATGCTGAACAAAGATGATGGCAAACAGGGACAGGTGAAGGCAGGTTTTCTACCCATCACTTCCAACAGTTTATTTTTATTACATAAAAATATATTTGCCTTAACTAAAAAGTTGATATAGCACGATTTATGACCCAGACAAATACGAATTGGAAAGTATCACATTCATGATTTCTCTCTGCTGCTTTTTATTAGCAGAAAAGTAAATAAATGAACCTCAAAGAGTCATAAATGAGAACTTCTGTACAAGCCACTTGCATTGGTTCATAAGAAAAATCTCGAAAATAATAAAAGCAAGGTACTGTCAAAAATGTCTACCAGCTTCTTGTTTCATTGCCATCTCACTTTTCCAAAACAACATCCAAAAAAAATCACTCTAACCAGGTTGTAATGCAAGGTATCAGTCACTAGAATGCCACAGAAAGGATCATGGTCTTTTATGAGCCAGGCAGCTTACCAAGGACAAGGGGATGCACACTGAATGGAGAAAGCTCTTTTTTTTTTTTTGGTGTGTTTCTGTTGGTTTTATCAAGCAAATGAGCAGAAAGCCTCATAAATTCATTTTTATAATGCTCGAGCTGTGCAGATTCTATACGAGAAAAATCTTAATATTTAAATATTCTTTAATATTTAAAAACTTCTTATAAGGCCTTTGCTATAGCAGACACAAAGATCTCTCTACAGTGAAGGAATTTAGTGCATTCTCCTTTTGCCAGTGGTACATTGCCTGTGGGAGGACCAGGAGGAGGTAATCTGTGTTCAATCACTCCTTTAGCCTAAAAATAATTGAAAATTAAATTCAAAAATACTTCTTCAGCTTCTGCAACAATATGAAAGGATAGAAAAAGACATGGCTTTGTAAATCCTCGACTATTTTGGAGAGCAGGAGTCACAAGTAAACTAGCATATTATTTAAAAATGTGTTCCTGTAAAAGAGGGATAGCAAGAGAGCAAAATAAAATTGAGCATAACAGGGATGGAAGAAGCAGCTTACTGGAACCAATAACCAGTCCATGTAGGATAAATTTAAATTTCTATATTAATATTAAACATTTTACAACACCGTATCTGAATTTCACTTTATTTTTCCATTAATCCATTTCTTATTACTTTTTTTTTACAGCCTTTCTGAAAGGAATAAAAATCCCAAAGTAAATAGTTGAATTAATTCTAACCAAATAACTTCTTATTAAAACTCAGGTTTCTAGCTAAATTATTTCCTCTTCCCCACTTACTCTAAGTTAGGAGAAAATTGGCTGCTTGAGCTCCAATTACAGGCTGCTGCTTAAGAAAGATCTGTATAATTTTTATACTTGCTGAGACAACACAATATTGCCTTAGTCTCTGAAATATCTCTGAGCTCAATTAATATTTTCCACAATGGTACTGTCACCAGTGAATAGGGATTCCCACTGCTGATTTTAAAAGAGACACACCAGGCACTTGGACACTCAAACTGAGAAAGTTACCAGTGCTCAGCAAGGCCCATGGAATCAGAACATTTGCAATAACTGGTGAGACTGAGCTTAGATGAGAAGAGTTCCTTCTCCTGAAAAAACAGCTTCTTGCAAGTGAACCTCAACTTTCAGTCCACAGCAACTCCAAGCACCTATCTGTTCCCCAGTGACCTTTTACATAACTTAACAGGATGGAATATGAAGATTGGTTTTCCCTAAAGACCAGCATAAATTTCCTTCTGCTTGCTTTCATCCTGTTACTTATGCTTAGACTACTTCAGGTTATCCTAAACATTTCCACATTACCTATTGATAACAACACCCCAGTGAAACTTGTGGCTGGAGTTCACTCCTTTTCAGCTACAGTGCAGTCAGGGAGGACAATGTGTGTGCTTGAGCCCCCACAGCAAGAAGCCAGTCTTTACCAATAAGGTAAAAAATGTGGCAAGAGCCAGAAAGATTAAAAAACCCAACAAACCAATCAACCAACCAACCAACAAATAAACAAAGAAATCCATCCCCCCAACCCCTGCCAAATCACTTGCAGAATACTTGAGCCTGGAAAAAAAAATTACTGGAGTAGACATGCATTCTTCCAAGTTTTTATGAAGATAATAAACCAAGAACTGGGTAATATGTTCTGATCATCTGTTTTAAGCAGACTCAAAAGTACTTGCCTAGTAAAATTATTGCTTTATATAACAGTTTGTTCTTTTTGTTTTGATTAATGACTGTGCTAGTTTCTAGGCAGCAACACTTCCTACAGCTACATTGGAGAAAGCACATTTTTTGGAACTGCTGTTACCTGCCAGTGAGAAAATGGTTGTCCTGCCAGGGCATTTTACAGAAAGCAATTAAATCT
The DNA here is from genome assembly GCA_013400575.1 of Peucedramus taeniatus. Taxonomy (NCBI): domain Eukaryota; kingdom Metazoa; phylum Chordata; class Aves; order Passeriformes; family Fringillidae; genus Peucedramus; species Peucedramus taeniatus. Next base: position 12,022 of record WBNO01023463.1, on the reverse strand, counting down.
TGTTTTAAAATAGGAAGTGTCTAGTGTTGATTTTAAACATGCAAGAATTGTTGAGCATCCTGTTCTTGTTTTTCTAATTCAATTGCATTACCGACCATGTGAATCTTCAGACAAGATAAATTGCCTTTGTTTGAAATAAATTTCCTATATAAACACATATTCTCTCCAAATATCTTTGGAAACACTCGTACTTCCTCACAACTCCTTTTGGTAGCTCAAACAGCTTTTACAGCTTGATTTTTTTTTGGGCTCAGTGCAGTAGAAGCACATTGTGCACATGTCTTTTAGTGTTTAATCTTTTTCATTTACAGAGTTTGGTCACAGAACAAGGACTCATGAAAACAGAGCTTCATTTCACAGGCATATAAACCAAAATGGCAGCATTCAGATAAGGAAACTGAAAAGACTTTGACTGTTGCAGAAGCTTGAATACTGTTGTGACTTTTCCTGTCTAAATCAAGCACAGAAAACTGGCACAGCTACTTTTGATCGAGAAGATGAGTTGCTTTGAAATGTGGTGGAAAAACACAATCCACAACCCACTGCTTCTACTTCAGCTCTCATGGAGCCTAGCAAACAAGAGTCAGACCAACACCTGCAACCAAGTACAAGCTGCTGATCCAACCTCTCTTTCAAAGAAATTGGATTAGGACAGAGGAACATTAAGCAAAATGCTGGAGTTTCAATACCTTTTTAAAGAAAATTCTTCAAGTTTTTAGCTTGTCTTTGAAAAACAGGAAGGATTAGGAAAACCAAGCAGCTAATTTTTAGGTCACTCTGCTTTGAATGCAAAAACTGGGAACCAAGTCTTAAAATAATTATTTAAGGTATACAGTAGCAAAGAATCAGAATTTATTTCCAATTGCCAAACATTAGAGCTGCATGGGTAAAAATCTCATAAAAAACTGCGTGGGATGAAAAATGCCAAAGTGGTAGTCAGATTTCATGAGAGCTTCTGCCAGAGATTCATGTTCAATTGTATGAAGTGGACATATGGATTTAGTTATATTATGTGAGAAGAGTTTGGAGGATAGACATAATACTTCTGTAAAAAGCCAAGAAATGTAATGCAGAGGGACAAAGCAAAAAAAACAAAACAAAACAAAACAAAACAAAAAAAAAAAAAAAAAAAAATTTTTCCAACTAAGGCAGAAAGTGAAAGAAAAGATCACAGAGTTGTGGGATCTCCTGTCCTGTAATAAAAGGAAAGCCAATTTCTCAGAGCATTCATGAGTAAATCCAGAGCTTAGTGCCATATTTCAAAAATAAATGACAACATTCTCGTACAGAAAAGGTTAACAGCCAGTCTGCTAATATAAACTTATTTGGTTTTGTTTCTAAATCCTGTTATTGTGGGTTTTAGTTGTTGGTTTTGTTGATTCTTGGTTTTGCATTTTTTCTTTTTAAGAAGAAACTTCCTACTGCAGAGACAACTGGGCCAGAGACAGCTCTATTAGCACAAAGCACATTCCAGCAAATGCCAAAGGCTTTTTCAGTGAACACAGGGTGGAGAGGACACAGCCTTCCCACCAGAGAGCCAGCCAACATTTCAAGAGCTTCCACTGCCAGTTCTGTATCAGCCATGGGGTAGGTGGGGTCTATTTTTCACTTTTAGCATCTTGCTGTGCTTTCGTTTTGACTTTTATACTTTGTGCCAACTTTTCCCTTTATTTCCCAGCTTCTGGCTGCTGTTGCACCTCAATGGATGTCTCCTTAGGCTTGTTCTTTCCCAAACTTTCTGGTTCTGGAGGAAGATGAGAGGAACTCTGTTACTTTTCTCTTTTGCAGAACTTACTAAGAGAGCAATTAGCTGCTGTATTTGTTGAATATTGTTCAGATTGGTACAGGTCAGAAAACACTTTTCTTGGGGACTTAAACTTGCTTAGGATATTATACACCCATTATTATTCTAATTCCTTGCAAAAGATCCTGAGCTGCTTGTTTTCAATCTATATGCTCTACAGATGCTACCAGATGATGTAATCTACTTTCTCTCATATGCTTGGTCTGATCAGAATGAAGAAATCTTTGCTGGTGCTATTCTTATTTCAATAAACACTCATCCAAATTCTCCTTGCAGTTAGATCTCTGCTGTATTTCAGTATCAACAGGCTGAAAATCATAAAGGGCAATGTAGACACATTGGTATAAACACATAAAATATTCCTAATGAGAACTTTTCATACTGGCAACCAAATTAGCTCTGTGATCTTCCAGTCATACCACCTATGTCAGCAAATGCAGTTTCTCAGTAATTTCATGATTGCCTTTTTCCCTAAAATCATGGTCAAAGAACTAATTAAAAATGGTAAAAATATCAGCATCCTAAAAATGGCACTGTAAGAAAAATCTGAGAAAAACTGTAGGTTTTAAGCTCTCAGTAGGATTCCTTCAGCCTGAGGACCAAAACCAACATTGTGTTTGATAAGAAATCCTAATGTTTGTCTGTGTATTCTTTCTTCATGCAGCTGTGGGCTCAGGACTACTAAAAAATGATGAAGACATGAAGAAAATCAAGCAAGCAGAACTGGCAGTGCCCAGCAAAAGGCTGAGGAGCTGTGATGCAGCACTGGAAAACTACAGAGCAAGTCTGAGTGATGACTTTAACCAACTCTATCTTTGACCTTTACTCAGTCTTTCTGATTATTGTGATTTTCTTTCGTTTTATTGTGGTTTTTCAAAATGTGTCTGCACTTTACAAATGCTCTGTTTGCTTCAGTAGAAAGAGTCAAAACAAACAAGCAAAAAAACCCAAGCCAAAAGTACAACCCCAAAGCTGGAAACTGCATATTAGGAGCAGGAATGGCCAAACTCTTATTCCCAGCCCTGTGTTCAGAAGGGAGAAAGCAAACAAAGGCTGTGCTTCTGTGGCACTTCATGTGACCCTGCCAACACAACCAGAGCCTGTCAGTGTCCACACACACCCCAGGCAGTCCTGAACCAGCCTGGGCTGCCACTGAGCCCACGTTCCCTGGGAGCTGCTGGAAGTGCTGTGCACACCAGCTCTGGACAGCCAGGCTGCCTTACCCCAGGAAAGGGCTCATGCTGAAGGGAAAGACAAGCTTCTTTCAAACCAGCATTTCTCTAGCAACTCTAAAAAACACAGAAAGTTTTTACTGCTTTGCTCAGAAGTAAAACACAGATGGGACTGAAAAACCATTTTTGGTTTCTTTGGTGGAACATTGCTTTATGATGTGAAAGCAGCACCTGCCAAAGAGGCTATCACCCACAAGTACAAGTAAGCTGTACTGCAAAACTGAAAAATTAATTAAACCATTGTTTATTCAATTAAATGCTCTGTGCCTGCTCTATCTAGATAAACAAGCTGAATAAACTTCTGAAAGCTCTCAGCCTGAAGAGCCTGAATCCTATTATCAGCTGTTAAATTAAATATTGAGAAGGCCACATTCTATGAAAGGATATTTCCAAGGACCTATGGTACTTCTAAAACAGCACATTTAAAATATTTTTGCATTTTAAACAAAATTGCCTTGAAATTTTCAAGACCTGAGATGGGCCTACAAATTAACTACTACCACTAAACTTTTTCCATCAAGTTTTATGTGGTAATTTTTTTTAATATAAACCAAGGTGAATCATCTAATAAAGAAGAGATAGTGTATTTGGCTTTGTAATATTTTCTTACCTGAGATCACAGACCATACCAAAGAGTGTGAAATTCCTCTCTGCCTCTCTACAGGTCACTGTGACTAGGTGTCATTTCAGAGCAGACTACAGAAATTTCACACATTTTTCACACAGTGGTGAAAGTAAGAGAGACACTCCAGCCCAGGACCAAGAGCATTTACAATTAGAAGTTGTGAGAGGCAAAGCAGATGTGCTTGAGCACAGAAACCACCTGGCAAGTGTCCCTTTACAGTCCTGCATGTGCAGAAATGCTTTTCAGAAGTGATGAAGTTCACAGCACCACTGGAATCCAGTACTTTACTACACAAGAAATTGGCAGCAATAGCAGCTGCAGGACAGAACTTCCACGGGCCAACTACACCTTTTTGGAGGGGGCAAAAAGAAGCTCATGTGTTCAGAGGTTTAAAACAGAATATGATAGGGATGTGTCACTGGGATATCCACTGGTTTAGCTTCAGCCATCAGCACTAAGCCAGTGATTCAAATTTACACTTGGCTCTTGGACAGAGACTTTATTAAAAAGCCTAGCCAAGAAGAAGTAGTGAGAAAAAATGTTTACCACATAAAATTCCATCTTTCTTTAAGAGGCATCAAGCATAAAAGCCTATGGAAGAGTTCTCACCTTCAAACAACAAAACAAGGAAAAAATATTGTCCCTACTGAGTAACAAAACAAACATAAAAGAACTTCAAAATTAGACAAGACTGCCTGCTCTTTCTGAGCAAGCAAAGAGAGTCAGTATGTGAAGTTTTATATTCATTCCACTGCACTCTTGTGTTATTTCTTTATCTATAAACAAACTCTATTTTACACAATGCTGAAAGAAGTACAGCAATTTTCCCCATGAGTGGATAAAGGCCTCAGAATCAGAAATCTGACTCCTATGTCAGCCTGTTCCCAGTTTTTCTTCATTACTTATGTGATTTTTGCCGTGAGGAAAAACACGGAATGTCTGTCCCAGAAACAGACTGGAGACTGACATGGGAAGGTTCAATAAGGTTATTTATGCAAAATAACATTTTTCCAGTATAATGCACCCCTTGATTTAACACTGGATGCAATAGCCTTTGCTCAGCAGTGGGAGTGCCAAAGCATCACACAGCTGCTAATGTAGTCTGAAAAATAAGAGCTGATTTTTGCAACAGCAATGACAATACTAAGGCATGTCAGGACCCTGAGCACAGAGTGAATCACAGCATTTTTCCTCTGTGTCTTGTAACAAGAGGACAGATCCTGTTCATAGCAGAGGTTGACTTGTTTAGCAGGGACTTTAGCAGCAGCTTTGGGCTGAGGCAGTGCCAGGGGAGCTGAGTGTCTGGGCAGGCAGGGAGGACCCCAGAGCCATCATTGTTCCCTGGTCTCATTGGGGCAGCACCAGAATCTTGCCCTGCACCATCAGGCCCAGGGCCCAAATTGTATTCAGGCATTCAAGAGGACATTTACCATTTGCAGTTACTCTGTGTTTGAGAGTGAGTGTGTCTCTGGGCAGGTCACAGCCATCTGTGACTGGCTGCAGAGACATGGATGATACCACTGTGCTTTGCAATAAATCATTCAAAGGCTTCCAGATCAATGTAGGAGAGATAATGGGTTTGGCACTGGAGTGTCAGGAGGAAAAGAATCATGGATTAAGCTCAGGTGCACAGAGGTATTTATTCTGATGCTTGAAACTGAGCACAGTTTACATGACAGGTCAGACTTCACACCACCAACACCCTTTGGTCCTTCTTGAACAGAACAGGCAGAAATCTGACTTGGGTGATTAACTCATGTTATTAAAGTTTAGAAAAGAAAATAAGTACAAGTCAAATGAAAAACCTCTGGCTGTGACTGAAACCAAGAATTCAATTGCCACTTCTCTGCAAACTGAGCAACCAGGGCTTTGCCCCCATGACCCCCAGGCAGCAGTGGTGATCTGCACTGGCACTTGAAGGCACTGTAAATCATCTGCCCAGGGCAATATTGTAGACCTCAATAGATCAAATTAGCCCTTACTGTCTTCAGAGTAGATTTACTAGAGCACTAATGGGTTTTTAGGCCTTCCATCTCACTCAGTGACACTTCCCCAGGAGTATTATGCATATTTCTGGATAAATATCAAACCATGCTGAGCAGTACCTGTTGTGCAGCAGATGTGAACTTGGCTTTCCTCGGTCTCTGCAGGTGCCCTGAGAGTCCAACCAACAGCACACTGACAGCTGTCCTTACCTGGCTAATGACTGCCCACAAATCTCAGTCTGATCAGAACTTGGGCTGCATTTCTGAGAGGCCAAATCTCTTCAGACATGATGCCCTCGAACTTCCCAGTGGAGTACTGAAGGAAACAAAACATGAAACAGTCCCAGATTTCTACCTAAGCAGGCTTACAGTCTAAGTCTATGAAGACTGAAATTTCTACAGCTCACGTTAAGACAGGCACAGTACATTGTAGATATGTACTACAAAAAGCTATTAACTTTAAACAAGACCTGTTTTGGAAGGGGGAAAATGCAGTAAGAGAAATTTTGCAGACCACCTGCCCAAAACCAGAGAACTCTGCTCTCTGGTCTACTACACAACCAGCCTGACAACATCAGCACTCTAGAGACACAGAAACTTCGTAAAAGGATGGATTCCCCCCCCATTATTTATGTAATTTAAAATCTTAACTGTGAATTCCTTGAAGCTGCACAGGCTGAGAGGGGCAAAAAGCTTTAATCCAAATATAAAAGTACCCAAGGAAGTTTGTCTGTAAGCAGCAGAGCCGCTGCTGGCAGGGGAGTTTGCCAAGGCTGCAGGACTGAGGCTGCAGCAGGGAGGCAGGGGGTGGGAGCTGCCTGCACAGGGCTGCCCAGGCAGCTCTGCCACAGCCATCACAGCTGGCCCTGGGCCTGCAGGGCCACGCTTACTCTCAGTGCTTTGTAGCTGCTGCTCACCTCCTTTGCCTACTCCATTATTTTTTGAAATACTCTGGTTTACACACAATGCTGTGGAACAATATCGATCCAGTGGTGGTGGATTTTTTTCCAAAGGTGTAACCTTTGGGACCCTTCCTGGGTCTTGAATAACCTTTATCACTACCAGAGCAACATAAAGAAAGGTTTATGATACAGGCTACTGACCTATTTTTGTTATTTGTTTCTACAGAATGACCTTTTCTTTTGCTTAAAGTTTTACTCTACTTATTCCAACTATTCTCAAGGCATTGCACTAGAGATGAAAATAAAAATGGATGATGATGATAATAAAAAAAGATATCATGTCCCTCCTTTCCATAAAGCAAAAAGAGTTAAATTTTTAGTCCTTTCCAAAAGAAGATAATCTCTCCTTTTTTGTTCCAACTCTGACTGCTCTAAAAGACAGGGGAGAGGGAAGACAGCAGGCAATGGATATAACCATCTACCTATTCTCTTCAATCTCCTGTTCTGGGCATTCATTTAAATGTCAGGCTTGTTCTCTGCAATAGGTACAAAACTGCTTTTGTTGATTTTATCAGTAGATCTCACACTTTCTATTTATGAATGTGTTTTTTTTTCCATAACCAATGTTTAAAGAAAAAGCAGAAGTGTCCATATATGCACATTCAGTTTTCTGAAGGTGAAAAATATTTCTTTTGTTCTTGAATAGTTTTATCTTACTCTATTTGAGGTCAGTTCAATCCTCCTCTTTATAACTCCACTATAATCTTGCAGAGCTTAAAAGAACTCTTCAACTCTTTTGACTGTTCCCTTGTGATTGAACTTTCATATAAACTATTATTTTCTTGAGTTTGCTTTTTTATTTTCACAAAGGGTTCTGAAATAAGCCCCTGGCCAAAGCCCCTACATGAAAATCATTGAAAAGACAACCAAAGCTGACCCCAACAACGTTTACTTCTGTGGTTTGTATAGCCCAAAGAAGCCTTACTTGGGAATTAACTTTTCCCTGTTTGATAACAATTGCAGCACATCCGGAGACTACACCTATCTAACAGCCTAACCTGCAAAAGTGAAATAAAACATCAAAATACTTAAAAAAATAATGCATTTCTCCAACTTGTCCATTGTTTACAGAACAACATGAGAGAAGTGACAAAATATTTCATTACTTTCTTCTCTCTGGTCCTTTAAACTTTTTTTTGAGGTGTTTCTTTGCCCTGTGGAATGGGAAGCTCCCTGTTGGGAGCTGGGTATGAGCAGGCCTTTTGAGGGCTGATGCCAGTCAGGGCTTTCAGCATCAGTCCCTGCTCTGCACCTGATCACCCACCCAGCACTCTCTGTACCACAGCCAGCACTGCCCCTCCTGCCATAGCAGTAACTCAGACAGGCTCCAGTCATTCCAGCATCTCTTTTGAGAGACCCTCCCCAGGGCTGATTGCAGCACACAGACACAAAGCTACAAAATAATGCCTGGCTTAATTTAAGCTGCCAACACTGGCTCAATTCAAAGGGGGAGGGTGTCTTAGTTAAATTTGCACTGTCTGGCTACGAATTATGGCTACATTGCTCTATCTTTCCTGTTCAATTCAAGTGCTCCAGTTTGATGTAAAACAGAGCAGAAGGAGGCAGTGATCCATCAGAGCACTTAAGCACTTCAGTTTACAGTCCCTGCACTCTTCCATTGGAGTTAATGTTACACCTCTTCCTATTAGAACTTATGGGTGTGACTTTGTCAGTGGTGCCTTACCTTGAGTTTAAAGAGTTTTGACACCTCCTTCAATGCTCATGGGAATTGGCAGAGAATGTTAACACCCAGCCACAAAATCCAGCCTGCTCTGCATGGTAGTTTTGAATACAAAGATACAGTAAAGAGTTTACAGGGGCCTTGATTTGGGCAGAATGATGGTATCCTCTCAGAAGGAAACAGATCAGAGATTTATCATGAGATCAGAGTCCAACGTTTTTTCACCTCCCCACATCCATCCTAACTAATTTCACATTGTTTTTGTTTTGCAGTCTAATAAATCACAGTTGGCTCTGTTGGCTGATGTAATGGCACTGTAATGCTCTGAGACAAGTGCTGGTGTGTTAGTTATGGAGATGAGAGTGTGTGGGCAAGCACTCATTAGCCCTAACTAATGATCCTCTAACAAAGTCACACAATTGAGAGGAGCACAAGTTACTGAAGCCTTGAGGCTTATTGCACTGGGTTTTCAGAGAAGGGTTTTTTGTTAGTTTTGTTCTGATTGAGTGAAACTATTCTCTGCCTTCCTTGCTTTGTAAGAGGCTGCAGTCCCTGAGTATGTTCCTAAACTGAGCTGTGGTTTCTGGGAGACCTGACGTTTATGTGGAGCAAAGGCCAGACTTGCATGGGAGTGATCTGAGTTGCAGTCTCACTGTGCTGCAGCAGTAATAAAACAAGGTGATCCTGCAGAGTTATACAGGTGGTCTCCTCTGAATATATGACTGACAGCCCACAAAAGCTAAATGAAGTAGGTCTTTGTACTCTGAAAAAGAATCAGTCCCCCGAAGACCTCAGGGGAAGCACAGATGAGCTTTGGTTTCTGCAGAGGCTGGGAAACACAACAGGTTACAGGGAGGGAGAGCACTGTAGAAAGCTGGCAGGAGCCACTCTCTCATCTTATGAAGACTGCTTCTTCTTAATTTCATACTTAGTTATAGGGATCTCTTCTCAGTGTTTGTTTAGGGAGCAGATATTTTCCTTAGACACAGTGATTTTCTCTACCTTCCCACTCGAGAAATGACATTTACGAGGGGAGGGTTGCAGCTATTTAATATTTGCATTTTATGATTACATGCTTTTTATTTTTTTTAAAATTCCTTCCAAAAATCAATGGGTCAGGAAGAGAGGGAGCAGCATCTTTTCTCAAAAGCTGCCAAGCCAGCTCAGGGTAAGAAGCTCCAGCAGATTTCAGGGGCAGGGGAGCCAAGCTGGGAGCTATTTCCATTGTTTCCAGAGTTCATACAGTTTGTCTAAGCAGGTCTCCTTCAAAGCTCTGTTTGAATATGTCCAAGGCTGTAAAGACTTGGCCAGGCATGGAGGCTGCAAAGCATTTCCAGGGAACTCTGTCATGGCAATGAAAGCAGAGAAGAGCTAATGATGGCTCATAAAAATCACTATTTTCAAAAGGAGCAAAAGTGAGAGGCCTCATGGAGTAGGATTTTAGTACAAGAGAGCTGGACACAATTTTCAGCTTCACCAGGTGGGAATTCACTTAACCCCTCTCCCAGTCTGTGCCTCCACCCATACACTGGGGATGTAAATTCTGCTTTCTCGGACTTTTTTGTTACTAGCATGACTAACATTGCTAATTTACTGATTGCTATTCTGCAGAAGCACTGAGAAAAGGAGCTTAACTCTTTCAAACCTTTCCAGAAAGTCAATCTCCCTTCCCCTCCAGCTTCAGTTTGAAGCCATGGAATAAGCATGAGCCATCTCAGAGGAGTGGTGAATTCTCTCTGCTTTACTCATCCTCAGCACAGCAGGAGCAAAGACCAAGTTCCCTGCCGAGCACATGGTGTGTGAGGAGAGGATGTGTGAGGAGAGGATGCATCTTCCTCTTTCTGTCTTATTAAATTAGAACACATTAAAATAAAAAATTAAATTACACACCTAAAATAATAAATTTTTCCTGCCAAAATAGGCTTGCTTTTCTCTAAGTATGGCAATAACATTCTGACCATGGGGGAGTAAAGACACTGGTGGGCTCTGAGGGAGCAAGCACGAGCACTTCTGAGCATAAGTTATGCACAAAATGAGCCACCTCCAGAAAGCTGGATGACTTAGCACTAACCAATGGATGTATAGAATGATTAGGATAAAACACTGCCAGCATACATGGCATAACATACCAAGTAACCACACACCAGCATAAATAAATGAGACTTCAACATTAATAAAGTACATAAAGAGGAGCACCTCTAGCATTAGCAGGCAAATGCTATGTTCAATCTGGATTTCATTGAGAATTCATTTCAGAGTTTGATTTACAAAACTAATCCTGACATCTCATCTTGATTGAATGACATTTTCTTGGTTTGTTCCTTTATGTGACTGGAAAAATATTTTAGTTTAAAATCTCCCTAATCAAGACAGTTTGAAGTAGAAAAGAAGGGGAATTTAAAATAAAGTTTCTTCTTGGAAAAGTGGTTCTCACTGAAAGATCCTTCCGTGCCCTTCACTTTAAACCATTGATGAAACCACAAAATAGATCATGGAACAGCTGGGGTGACATCCTACTCTAAGGAACTATTCCTGTAAACATTCATCAGTGGGCAATGAGCCCAGAGTGTGAAAAGTACAGGAAAACTGGCCCCTGCATCCCCCATATTCTTGATGTGGCAAACTGCACCATTTTACTAAAATTACTGGGATATCTTTCTTACAAAAACATAAACTAAAAATGAAAACATAAACTAAAAATGAAATGTAAAATCTTCCCTTCCTTTTAAGGGGTGAAGGGAAGAAATACAGTGTCTGGCTGTCCAATCAAAAAGCCATAAAATCCCCGTGGAAATATAAATTGCCTGGTTTTAGCCATTATCCCCTTGTTTTACAAACCAACAGAACTAGAACATAATGTGAAAGTTGCAAAAGGGCCAAAACAAAACTGAACACCAGCTCTGCAGTAGTTTCAGTTTGGGATGGAGGAAGGCTCCTGGTGAGGACACACCTCCCTAGGCTAGCAAAGAGCTCCACTTGCTGGCAGATGCAGCCCCTGAGTTATTGCTTCCCACTTAATTAACCAAAGCAGAAATAAACAGCCATAAATCAATTGCTCAGCCCATCAAGCCAGAATAAAAGAATTATATTGCTTAAGAGTGCCCAGTGACAGCTCACATACTTTCAAATATACTTCCTGCTCTGCAATGAAACTTTGAACAAGTACGTGGACAAAATGTAGAATGGTACTTAGGCAAGGTGGTGAAAAGGCTGAAGAATGATACCAGACCCACTGGAGTCTTCCCATCAATAGTTCTTGGCTGAGCTCCTGAACAAAAGAGAAATTTTGACATTACCAGTTCTTTCTGTGAACCCCAGATCATTCTAGTCTGGTACCCTGACATTTTGTGGTGAGAAAATTAACCCAGATTATGCATAACCTCCCAATGCTTTGCTATATTTTAGTGCTCAATATACACAAGCTACAGGGTTTTTTTCTGAAGGCAGCCTAATGCTGCATAAAAAGATGGTGCTCTCTATAATTTTTTTTGTAAATGGCCTTTATGAGTATTCTCCCACATCTTTATCTTTCATTATAACATTATTCTTTTCACCTTTACAGCAAAGCTGAATATGGCTGGTAATTTTTGTCCACAGTTCTTCAAAAGCACCTCATCAGCATTCACTCATGTGAATAAAATTACATTTCATGGTGTACAAAAGGATATTTTGCACAAAATGAATTATCAAAAACTGTTTTTCTGTACGCCAGAAGTGTGTATATATATATATA
>WBNO01023454.1:0-17785 GCA_013400575.1 Peucedramus taeniatus | reverse complement strand
GGAACAGGGTATTGAAATGAGAACTGGGGAACTGGAGAGGTCTGGAAACCTGCTCAAAGTAATAATGCTCAGGAGAAGAAAGCAGTACAGTTTTCCATGGTGGGGAAACTGAGACAGTCCACTGTAGTTAAATGGAGGGAGTGATCCTTTAAGATAATGTGCCAAATATGTGGCATATAAAATAACAACAGAGAGAGATTATACAGTTGAGCAATTCCTTGTGACTAGCTCAAGAAAGATAAAATAATATCTTTAACCTGGATATCTAGGCCACTGGACAAATTCTGCTTTTAAATGGTTGCAGGAGACACATGTGTTTCTCTTAACCACAGAGAGCTGTTTTCAAACCTTTGCTGTAACAATTCACTAAGGTATTAACACTCCAGGATCTCTGAAAAAAGAAACATGTAAATATGAAAATCCTCTGATATTCAAATGGATCTACGTATATATCCATTGTGATAATATATCAAGGGGCTTCTTTGCAGACATATTACTATATTGTGGTTTTTTTTTAATTTTTCATCATTAAAGAAGTCTATATGCTGGTGAAAGAATTCCAGAAGGAGAGTTCACACAGGTTGCCACATTGAGAGGGAGAGATTTACTAGCTACTTACAGGTTCCCTTATTGCAAGTAGACATGCTAACCTCATGAAGTAACAGAAAAAAGGAAAAGAGAGGATTCTTTTTTTTTTTCCATGGGTTTTCATCTGTTAATGAATTATATCTTTTATTTTGTAGGATGCTTTTGACTGAGGATCTCAGACAATGTCAAATGTTTATGTTCTATTTATAGCATTATAATTTTAATCGGATAAATTACACCAATTTTCCAAATCTAGTACTACACTGCATTAGTGTGTGGAAGGTTTTATGTGTTTATAGCTATTCTCTTCCCTTTAGTGCTACAACATTTATTACAATTACAAACATTTTCTTTAGGAATTTGTTTAAGATATTTTGTTTTCAGAGGTTAAAGGAACTGATAAGAAGGATCTGATGTAGCACTTTATAATCTGATGTCCTTAAGGAATAGCTTTGGCTATATTTAGTTGAGTTCCTGTTGAGATCTTACTGTAAACTTCCATGTATATTTTATTGCAATTTTATATTATTGGATTGTCATGAATAAATTTTAATTTATCTTTCTGTAATTTTAATTTATCTTTCCTTTTGTAGCAGTTGGCTCCAGGAGTTATTTGAGGCTTCATAAAAGAAGCCATAAATGCCCTGTATAGAAATTAAAGACAAACTGCCAACAAAAAGTAGTTTTTAATTAGAGAACAAAAATCTGTAAATATAAAGCTGAAGAGAATGCATTTTAATGTGAGATTAAAAATGAAGAAGCTGTTGCATTATACAAAGTTGAGCTGTTACCAAAATAAATTTGTAACATACTAGTTATATGATCAAAATGGTGTTGTTTGAAGTCAGACTTCCTCCTTTTTCTAAAACTGGTAAAATCATTATATTTTATTAGGCAGATTCTGATCTGAACTAATGACTAATGACTACTGTGCAACAACTCTGAATTTATCCTGTTACACAGATCAGAATTTGACCCCGAGAGTCTAACAAAATTAAGTAAAGCAACAAAATTGACACCAGTAAAATGTTAAGAAAAATGTTGTCGACTGTAATGCCTATTACTGGGCAATATTTTGCTGTGCTGTTACTCATCATGCTCCTAGTTGAAGACAAAGTATTCTCATGATTGTGCTGTTCAATTGAAAAAACAGTGTTAATCCAAAATTCAAGACCTCTGAGACAGGAACAAATCTGTTAGAATCGTTCCCTGTGTATGTCATTACCATTCCCGTTTCTCTCTTTGCAGTTTGCTGTTCCAGAAGACACTCCTGAACTTGCTGCTTTTTTATATAATTCCACAATTTCTCATTACATCAGGAGAAGGGATGTTGCAGTGGCAGAACCTCACAGGAAAAACTCTGCAAAAATATTGGTGAGCTATCTAAAAGCTATATACTGGGACTGTGCAGGGAAAGGTGAGACTCTCTGCAGTACCACAGGCAAGGCAAATGGGACAGGTCACTGTATTTTTAACAATCCAGACAATGCTGGAGCAATAGCAGTGCTGTCTCTCTCCTAGGAAAATAGTTCTGATTAGACAGTCTGGTACCTGAGTATTTGGACTTGGCTGCATTTTCTGAAGTTTTTTTTCCATTCCTGCATTCAAAGTGTCATCCTTAGAATACTTCAGCCCTGTAGGTGTCAGCTGCCTTTGCCTAAAGCCAATGTGCAAACACAGTGACCTTGAGATCAGTCAAGGGATTCACAGTCAGTGCATTCCATCTCTTTTTATGAACCTTGGGCAGAGTTTCTTACATGCTGTCCAGTCTCTTATTGAGCTGTTTACTGCAAACTCATGCTTGATTCCTTGACCTCACTAGAATTTGGAAGCAAATAACCTCACAAACCTAAGTCTTCTGGAGTAATAGAATAATTATTGCTTCTGAAAGTTAATTTGGCAATTTTTATAACAGGAAGAAGATAGAATCTGGAAGTAATGAAAACGGTAATGTTATTAAGAACAAAATCACAGATTAACCCATTTTAAGCAATAATCGCTGTTGATTCTTGTGCCATTCTTTCATCAGCCCAATACCCTAGGAAGAATCCGATTCCACTGGGTCTGAAGGAAAAATGCCAGGACTTTCAAAGACATGCAAACACTTAATCCATTCTTCAGTGATATCTTAATTTTCAGTCATCTTTCTGAGTGACTAGGCTCATAGGCTGCCAACATAAAAATGACTGCAGCAACTGGAAGTGGTTAACAAAGTTCTGAAGTATGCACTGTGTCTGCAACTTAAAATATGAAGCAGAGAATTTTCAGCTGCTTGATGTAGATGGGTCATACATATTTAGTGAGGTACTCAGTAATATGAAATTGGCACTTTGATGAGCATTCTAGTAAAATATGCTTTTGATCAGCACAAATTAGGATAGGATTGTGTGCAATGATTACAACTGGATATAAAGAAAGACTTGTCCAGGGTGAGCATAGAAAAAACAATGTCATTAGTTCAGTTAGAAAGTGTCCCAATACTGGGTGCCTTCAGCACTCGTTACTGCTGATGCTTTTTTTTTTTTTTTTTTGACACATTGGAAGTGTACATGGAAAATGAATGTTGCTCTGGAAAAGACTGATTGGACAAAGATAATTCTTTGTTAAAAATTGTAAATTTTTAAAGAAATTTTAAGATATTTTCATCAAAGCATTTTCACAGAGAGACAAAATGTTCTGAGAACCTCTTATTCTATTTATACTGTTGATTAAATATTTGGTTTCTTTTCCATTAGCTCCAATGTTACATTGTTCTGAAAATCACTACAGGCTAAATGCATTACTAAGAAAAACAGAAATATGTGTTTAGGTCCTTAAATGTCAGCCAAAAGTAGACTTTTTTGCATACTAATGATTTGTTTTCCTAATGTGTGTTTTTGACCACTATGATTAATGAAAATAAATCTTCTCCTTCCTGCAAAATAAATAAATCTGTTTGGAGGATGTTTAAAGCCAAATAAACAGATACTTTAAAATATTCATTTAAAAAAAAAAGTTAATAGTTGCAAGATCCAGGGTTTGCAGTTTCATTTTCAGGCAGATATAGAAAGCAGCAATTAAGCATACAGCTTCTGCCTATCCTCCAATAAGACAGAGATTTGTGAGGAAAGCTGTCTATAAAGATACAGGATTCCTTAAGAGTGTTTTCAGATCTGTTCCATGCATCATCATCTCATTTCCTGGAGATTGGGTATTGGTAGTGCATTCTCACTCTCACTAGGGAGTACACTTACTTGTGAAAACTTAGTTTTGCTTTTGAGGTCACAAGGCCTTCTGTCATGGGAGGGATTCTCTGCTTTGTTATAAAAATAGGAATCAATTAAAACCTCAGCCTTCCCCTGAGTCAAACAAAACTTTTCAGATAAAACCCATTTGTATATACAATTTTTTTTTCCACAAATATTTAATCATTTTTTATGAGATCTTTTTTCCTTTTTATGCCCTAAACAACCACATAATTCCTGTGGTTACCCCATGAGGCTCTGCTCATTCCCTTCAGTGGCTTCCAGTCAGCTTTTAACCTTTAGTGTTACATTCTTCTGGCAGACTTCAGGAGTATATAGTTTTGAGTTGCAATGCTTGGCTTTTGCTTTCAGCCTTGTTTATGAGCCAGAATCACTGCTCATCAGGAATGTTTCATGGACAATAAGTTTCAAGTAAAGCAACTAATGAATCTCAGCAAATGTTCTGGCTGCTATGATGTAAATATCAGTGGGAAAACCAGGAGAGTTAGAAAAGGGGAAAGATTTAGCAAAATAAATAAACACTTAATGCATAGAGAACAGAAAAAAAAAGTGTTGAAATCATAAAGTGATTGATAGGTGAGGAAAAAGCACATGGTTCAAAGGATTGGTAAGTGCCTGGACATTTTAAGAGTTCAGAGCAGACACTTGAAAATTATTACTTTTATTTTCTTTACTATAGGTAGGTGTTTGTATTAAGTGGTGATTCAAAAAGAATCTGCTCCTTGGTTTAGAGTTATCACAATGACTCATGGGGTATCTCATGTATGTTAGATAAAATCACTGATTTCAGACTATTTAGCTCTTTAAGGAAAAGTTGATTTGTTTTTGCTTATTTATAGCATTTGAAAATTATTTTGTTTTCAAAGCATAAGTATGACTTCCCTTTATTTTTTGCTCAGAACTGTACAAATGTGAAGTGTGTCCTAATTTCGTGCACTGTGGGACAGCTGGAAAAAGGAAAGAGTGCTGCACTAAAAATCAGGTCCCGGCTCTGGGCACAAACATTCTTGGAGGTAATGCACACAAGCATCTCTTTCTATACACATATAAAAATATTTTTTATTTGAGCAGATATTTAAAAATAAAAACTATTAAATTAAATGGGGCAAATGTAAATACTTTTTGTTACCACTTTCTTTGAAGATAACATCTCGCTGTTTCCTGTCCAGGTTTTTAGGATGCTACTTACTTTTTTTTTTTTTTTTGCTATCACTCTTTCTCAAATTTATGTCCTGAACCCTACTTGAAGATTCCAAGATTATTTTTAAGTACCTTTCCTGGATTTGTTTCTGTTTTCCTGGACTGACCCAAATGCTCTGCATTTATAACCTCTTTCCCAATGGAAGGTTTTTCTTGGAGTCAAACAGTGTATCATGTACTCTATGTCCAGTTTAAAAATTCATTGTTATTCATTCTCTATTAACCTAGGGAAGAGTAGTATGCATAAAGCTCAAATGATACTTGATACTCATGTAGTGACAATGTGTCCTAAGGATAAAAGAAAGGAAAGTGTAGATGATGGAAAAAAAACCCCAAACTTCTCTTTGCAAATTTTTGCATTTCCAACTTCTGCTCTCAGGATTATATTCTCACTGCATAAAGGGACCTATTGGAGTGAGAGCAGAGGAGGGCCACAAAGATGTAATTATAAAGAATATGGAAGAATAAAACTTTTCTCCTGTGAGGAAAGGCTGAGAGAGCTGGGGTTGTTCAGCCTGGAGAAAAGAGGGCTGCAGGAAGAGCTTCCAGCACCTTCCAGTACCTAAAGGGGTCTTCTGAGAAAGATGGGAACAAATATTTTAGCAGGGCATGTTGCAATAGGTAAATGGTTTTCAACTAAAAGAGGATCTATTTAGATTAGATGTAAGAAATTAATGCTTCAAAATGAGGGTGGTGAAATGCTGGAACAGGTTGCCCAGAGAGGTGGCAGATGCCCCATCCCTGGAAACATTGAAGCTCAGATTGGACTCTGAGCAGCTTGGACTAATTGAAATGTCCAGGCTTATGGCAGATGACTTTTAAAGTTCCTTTCCAACCCAAATTATTCTATGATCTTGTAAGGCAGAAGGATTTTACTGTGAGCTGTTGCCTCTCAGCTGGCCATATGTCTGTATTTACTGCATAGTTGTCATACCTTTAACACTGGCAATACATTGAAAAAAATTTAATTCCATTTACTATTTTTAAGAAATACCTGCATCTCCCGTCTTGATCAAGGGGATTTATTATAGCCTTCTTTCTCAAGGAATTTAGAATTCCCCAGTCTTTCTGTCTGGACTGCAAGAACCTTCCTGTGTTCCCTACAACTGTGGGAGAAGAATTTTTTATATGCAGGGTACCTCTTACCCTATCAAGAGAAGAATTGAGGCTCTTCAGTTTACAGCTTTAAATTAAACTCTTCACACATTTTAAGTTAATTTCTCCCTTCCCTCAAATACGAAAGTAGACAAAAGAAGTTCATCCTCACTTGCTTTCCTGTAGAAATGAGAGCAGATAGGATAATATTTTCAGAAAGTTGAATGCCAGCTCAGTAGCTAACCAAATCCATAATGGGTGCAAACATTTGGGAGGTCCGTGGTCTCTCTTGGTGTACAAGACTATGGCAGTGGTTACTTGAAAGGTTTTTCTACCTATCTGTCAGGAGGCCAGGTCACATTCTATGTTTCTTCTCCAAAAACTGTTGTAGGACCACTTCGGCTGAAGAGCACTTAAGTTCTGTCCTCACTATCTGGCCTTGCTTGAAGAAAAGAGATTTCTGTCTCACTCAGTAACAAAGAACATCCTTTCAGATACTAAGTGAGCAAATTCCTGATTTTTCAGTGCATTTTCTTTCTATGAACAATCAATCCCAAGAAACTTTCATCTCCTTTCTTCAGTTCCATTAACACAAATAAAATGTTTTTAGGAGGAAGCATATTTAACAAATGTTAGATAAGTCTAGATAGTCTAGACTGGATGTACCTCATCTAGGTTTGCTGAGTGAATCATCTGCTAGTGCAAAAAAAAAGGCAAGGTCTGGTTCAAATTTAAGCCCAAAAGCATGACAGCTTGGATGTCTCTTTGTTCTTTCAAATCTGGGAATTGGGATGGACATTGTTTGGTGCAAGCTTTTGCGAAGGACAGAAAGTACCAGTATGTAAGCATCTCTACAGCTGTAGAAGAAACATATCTATTGGGAAATAGAATGGGAATTTGATTCCAGTTTTTTTCAAATTCCATTAAGAGACTGCTGGACAAGCTCACACAGGCTAGTGCCTGTTAAATTCAGGTAATACTTTCACTGCACTGGTTCTCTGTTTCAAACACACAGACAGGCAGAGAGGCAGAGATACTATCCTTGACTGGAAAATGTGTGACAATTTTGAGCACTGCAGTGGGCAAGCAATAATACAGAGAATCTTCATCATTTTCTTCAAGCAAAAGATTAGCTACCTTAGCTCCCTTAGCTACCTTCCTTACTGTGAACTGTCTGATGTATTCCAGATCCAGTCAAGTCGTTCTCCTCATCAGTCTACTGGTGAAATATAATTAACTCAGTCAGGGCCAAAAAGAAGGTCTTGTGAAAAAATCCTGGGCATAGACCTTCAGATGAAATTTTTATGCTATTTACAGCTATTTCAGTGGAAATTAGGATTTTCCTAAGTCTAGTTTAGTATATATCAAGAAATATCTGTAAGAGATTAAAAAAAAACTAATTAGAAACAGTTTCTCTGAGTTTTTGGCTATGACAGAAGATGTGTAACAACTGAAATAAACTAGCTACAGAGGACAAAATCTCCTTTTTTTCAATAACTCTTAGTAAAAACAGAATCTTTTTCTGGGGTGTAACCTTAATTAGCCTTAGGTTCAGAACAAGTATAACTGCATGAAATTCAGTGGCACATTTAATGCAAGAGCAGTGGAACTCATTTTATGAAATTTTAGTAATCTGAAAATTAGATGCCAAAGCTGGTTGCTAACTCTGTAGACAGTGACAAGACAGAAAGGTATCTTCAGAGGATGCTTTATGCTTTATCCAGTTGATTTGAAACATATTCTCTCTGTCAGATCTGGATGGGGAGAAAGGTCAAAGCTGGGCCTTGGGACATGGGTGTGTGCAAACACACCAGGCAATGCCAGTGCTGCAGTCCCTTTAGCTCCTCCTTGCTCCTCAATAAATCCTGCTTGCTTTGCCTGCACCTCCCTTCACTGAGTGAGCTCCAGGCAGAGGTGGATTGTTACACCAGCTTGTGGGCAGGGACAAGGGTGAGCCATCCTGTAGATTCACTGTGTAGAAAGACTGCATGGGACCACTCTTACCAGATTACTCCACTTAGATACCCTTGCTATCAAACAAGACTTTTTATGGGCTGTGATTTTACCTTTTCCCTGTAAACATTTCTGGGTCCACTGAATAGTAATTTGCAAGTCTTGTTAAGAATCAGGAAAGCTCCACTCAAAGCAACAGAATTTTTTCCTAAGTAGAAAAAGGTACTTCCCAGAGAACTGTTGCATCCCCCCATTTATGTCTAACTAGCTGCCAGAATAACCTGATCCCTGTTTCACATGGAAACTTGGAGACAGTAAATAATGTCCTAGGGTCTGGTTGTCTTCCTTCCACTCATCTCAAAACAGTTCCCTTTTCCACAGCCCCTTTTAAAATTAACAGTTTTACAGCCATCACCATAAAAGACTGTAGAACATGATTAGTTTCCTAAAAAGGGCATAATCTGCTCTTAGTAAGTCTGCAACTGTTGTTAACTAGGCTGAAATCTGCAGATTCAAACTGAGGATTAAAATGCAGTTAAAATAATCAGGATGAGATGACTGTGAACCAGGAAGGATTGCTCAAGGGCCAGACTGAACCCCACTGTCATGCTTTTGTAAAGAAACTTAGGGTAAAAGTCTCTAGAGAAGCATTGCAGTTCATGTAAAAGTTAATGTAAAAGTTTTCATATGCCAAAGAAATCAGAGTAGTGGTGACATGCAACATTCCTCAACTGTGTTATAATCTAAATGAAGACATGATGATTTGCAGAAGTTGTTTGTGCTCATTAAAGCTGAGAACACAGTGTCAGGATGTATTTTCTTCTTATAGATATGCTAATGCAAACCTGAGAAGGATTTTATTGGAAGTCATTGATTTATGCTAGGATGAAATAATTAATATTTTTCATCTAAGTTATATGGGCAAGCATGTGTATTTTGTTGCCACAAAAGACCTGTCATGTATTGAGTGACTCCTTCCTCTTCCACTTAGTTTAACTGACAACAGCTGACCCTTTTGTCTCTTGACAGTTGTAACCTGTAACCTTAAAACCCAAACTCCCATAACAAATAACAGTTAAATGACATGCAGTGATTAGACATGTTTGAATAAATAAAGCAGCCCAAATTTCCCAACCAGCCAACAAACCTAGAGACAGACATTGTGCAAAGGCCAAGAAGAATCACATACTTTTTTGGATTAACATCAAAGTCTGGCTGTAAATATGAACTCTCTAGTAAAGCTGACTTTTGGATTCAGACTTGCTGATCAGGCAAATAATATCCTGATTCATTCAAAACAGAAACAACCTTACATGGTGATGGTTATGTTGTGTTCTGATGGGGCTCCATTATGTCCCCATTTGTCTAATCATATTTCTGAGTCATCTGAGGGAGACCCAAGGGGATCTGGTCCAGTATTCTTTGCATGGATAGGTACTTTTTAATATAAGACTCAGAGTTGGCTAGTAAAACATCTGTTTTGAAAACACATTTCTAAGTGATGAATCTGTATAATCTGATTTGTAACAACCTTCAGGCTCCAAGCACTTAGGAACTTATAACATTGTGGGATATGGAACTCGGTGCATTCTTCGCTACTGTTTCATCTTGTACTGAAAATTTCTCCTAAAGATACAAATCTCCCTCTGGAAGAGCTAGGGGAGGCAGTAATGTACAAAACCACAGAGGGTGTGTAAGGTTCCCAAAAAGTTTGAAGTTTATTGTATTTTTTTAATATTACTGAATATAATTGTATTGCTTCTCTCTTGACTTTTTGAAAGTTCCAAATATGTGAATTTGGCACTCCGGATCGCATGAACTTTTAATAGTTAGAAGGGAGAAAAATCTAGTTTTAATCAGAAAAAGTTGAAAAGCAAGAGAAGCACCACATTTAGGTGCTCTCTTGGTACCCAAAGTTGTATTTTGGCTTCTCTGTTAAAAATTCATTATTTCAATGTTTCTGAATGTGCAGTGATCCTTTTTCTGTTTAGATGCCTAAAAATGGAAAGATATGCTTTACATACTAATGGTGATGTGTGCTGCAACACTCTTATCTTAACTTCCTGATGCCAGACTGATATCCAAAACCTGAAACTAAATACCTAGGCTCCCTGTTCAGCACATGGAGAAAATGAGATACCTCAGACAAAGTGACTTGCATTAGCCATTAGGTTGGTATATGAAGGCTATTCCTTATCAGGAGGATAGGCACCCAAATCAAGGTTTAGTGGGAATATGTCCACCCTCTCTGAACACAGAACCCAAAAATTGTTTAGAAGGTACCTATAGAATTAGATTAAAGACTTTAAGAGGACTTGGTTTATTCCATGTTAATTGCCAGAAGCAAGAGCTGGCAGTCCAATGATTAGAGAATTCAGGACTGGAAGACACAAATTCAATTCAAACTCAGCTTGAGAGGCCCCACATCCCTGTTTTACAAAATGATGGTGTTCCCTTCTGCTGAAGCTGCATCAAGGATATAAGAAGAAATTGAGAGGTCTGGAAGGGTATAGAAAACAAGCAAGACCATTAGGTTGGTTTGGACCATAAACTACAAGTTCTCCCAGTCCTGGCATCCTTTGCCTTCATTGCCTGGAACCTGGAGCTGTCACCACTGATAGAGTGCACATTCTCATGAGAAATTTTGTAGAGAATCTCTGTATTTTATTAATGACGAACTCAGAGCCTCTTTAGTGTGGTAGAAGTTCTCTAGGCCAGGTGATGCTTTTGTGGTAAGGATTCAGTTCAGCTACACAAAGGCTGTTAGAGGAAGAATGAAGATAGCCTGTGCAGTGGGGCCACACAGAATGCAGCACATGTGTGCTGGCAGAGGCTGGGAGCTCAGAACAGAGATGAACTGGTGGAGGTGATATGAGAGAGATGAGAGATCCTCTTTTACAAGGTCCTTTATTTCTTCACTTTTCTTTCTCTCATCTTAACTATGGGAGTAATTATTCAATCTGTAAGTGGAATATGACCCCAAGGACCAATAATTTCTATTGTCCGCATCCTCCAGCCCAGAACCTCTTTCTGTGTCCAGTGGAAAACATCTCAGTCAAGGAAACATTGCTTAGTATTTTCAAAGAATAATTCTGCAGCCAACCTAAATTCCCTGTGTGTGGATGGAAGTGGGGAAAAAGAAAAATTAGTGAGAGAGACATCTTGTGCCCTCATTCATTGTCATATATAAGCCATATATGGAAGTTTAAGTAGATTATTTAAATTCAAACTGAGAATTAAAAGCCAAAAATTTGATGCACTCCCCTTCAAGGCACATATAATAACAAAAGGAGGAAGTCATAAAAAAACATTTCAGTTGCATCAAAACACTGTTGTTATTTGAAAAAACAAAATAAGTAAAACCCAAAACTTTGGTTGTGGCCAAAAATACTACATTATACTGGATTTGATTGATTATGAGGAATGAAGGCTAGAAAGAAAGAGACATTTGCATGGGGCTGAACTAACTGGAAGTCCTTTGGGTATGGGCTAGTTTTGTTTTCATTCATTTTTAAAGGCTGAGAGAGCTGTGTTAACAATATTTTCAGTGTTAACAAGACCAGAACATATAAAGATGTGCTGCAGTATAGGTAATGTTAGGTATACGAAGAAATAAACATCTTAGATTGATAACCATTATAATCTGTATATGGAAGTATTTTGGAATCACAACAAAATAGCTGCCTCTAAGTTAAAATAGGCTGTCAAAATGAACGTAAAAAATACAATATGTGAAGTGTAAGAATATAATGATAAAGAGAAGGATGTGTTGATTTTCAGAGTATTGTCTTTGATCACAGCTATATTTGGTTGGTGATATCCTCTTGCTACAAAATGCACAAATACTTTCTACCATGTGCACAGAGTCACATGTACATTTTTAAGCAAATTATTAAGAAGAAGTAGTTGTATGAGCTCTACTCTCAGCATTTATGTAAGCTACTGTATTGGCAGCAGTTCAGGTTTTGGGAAGTATTAGTCAAAGAAAGCAAACTAATGAATTCCCAAAGCATGTTTTTAAAAGGTATTGCTTACCCTCCTGTCTTCAAAGTGGGCCAGACTCCAGCAGATATGAAGGGAAACAAATTTAATCAAGTAGTGCCAATATTGTGGTAACAGCACTGAACTCCATGTGCAAAAGTCATAAGTCCTTGAGGTGAAAATACCACCACAGCATGCAGCTTCCCATAGGGGAAGTGTGTGTATTTCAGCTAGGGAGACTTCACTGGCTACATCTAAGCAGAAAAAAAAAAAAAAAATAGGATTTCCAAGAGCCTGAACAATTCTCCATAGAGGCAATGGAGCAGAGTCATTCTGGGGACACTCTCCAGTAGCTGAACTGTTCAAACCTGCAGAACAGCAATGATCTGCCAGTCTTTAAGCTGGCGAGATCTTATTCCTCCTACCCTCAGTTTAGCTCCCTGAGATCCAGATTTGTCCCTGCATTTCAGTGTGCCCTCTGACCAGGATGCCCACATGCCTTAGTGATGCTTTGGGGGGGGTCAGTAGGTCTGTGCTTGAGCTTCCTGCAGAAAGCACCAGCATTCCACTGGAGCCTGTAGAACTGCCTTTTATATTGTCAAAGATTTTCCATCACCTCACATTATTTCAGTCTCAATTGTACATAGGGAAACACTGCACTGAATATTTATTTGGAATACTTCCCTTCATTTCTGGCTGCTTTTTTGTCTTGCAACTTTTAAAGAAAACAAAGGCTTCAATTCAAAAATCTATTTGTAAAACAAAAGCATGTAGAGAGAGAGAAGCTTTAATAAATACATCATCAGGATCTGCCACCCAGGCAACAGAGGGGATGGCCATGTTTTGCCTGCTTCCCAGAATATTGCAAACTACTGTCTCAGCAACAAGCACAAGATCAGTGGTTCCCCTTGTGTTGAACAAGCAGAACCACAACAGACCAGTGTAGTTAGGGCTGGGCTCTCTACTGTTGATCATTAAGCACTGACACAAATACCAGATTCTTTCTTCTCCTTCCTCTAAGCCATGACTAAGTCCTCAGCTTAAATTTCAAACCACAAGTCCTGCAGCTTCCAGTAAATACTGAATATTAAAACATATGCTATTTAAAAATTATATGGTAACAAAATGCTTTTTCTTATAACTGGCTTGAGAATTATAAAAAAGGCTGTAGGAAAGACAGTATGCTTGTATCTCAAAGGTGTTAGTACAACTAAGAATCCTGTTTGCAGTCAGTGTTGACCACAGTCATTGTTTTCAAGTCCTTTGCCACAAACACATAATTCTGTAAATGCAGGAAAATACTGTCTAGTCTTTTATAGTCTCCATTCCTGTATTCCAGCATTTCCAGGAGCTAATCAAGGGTTGAGGCAAGTTGATAGCTATGGTCACAACCCAAGCTTACTAACCCAAGCCAAGCATTAATCCACAGGAAGTACCCTCCTCTGATGTTCTTGTTGCTGATGTAAGCTGAAAATGAAATAAGCCATGTATAGTAGGTGAAAGGCTTTATTTTTACATTAGTGCTGTTTCCTTTATAGGAGGTTTCAAGAGAGTTAATGCCTTTACTGTACCTTAGCCCATCCAGCTGAATGTCCAATGTCTACTTCTTCAATAATATAACATATTCTGCTCTCGCCATTACAGATTATGTTTATAAATCATATAATCATATCCAGAATCCTGCTTAATATGAATTGCTTAGGATTGAAAATACGAGGCTTTTTTCAGGCTTTTTTCTGAATGCACAGTCACAGAAATATGCTGAGATTTTGTGTGAGGAGGAATCTAGTGCTGAAGAATAAAATATGAAGAATGTCTTGAGTCTGGAATTGGAAAATAATTAATGTGATAAGGAAAAGTTATTTTTCTGAATATCACCTCAGAGATTATCAGCACCATGAATGTGTATAAAACTACTTATTTACCAAGACTAAATTTTAATTTCAAACACTATGGATAGAAATAGATAGATATTGATAGTTACCTTTCATTTGATGCTGTGTTAAGCAGCTGATTTGACTATGCCTGTGTAGTTGATTGAGACAGATTTTTTAGCATTGCTTTTTCCTAGTATAGGCCCTGAGGAGAGGTTGAATTTTCTGATAATAACCATTCAGCTGCTCCCAGTATTTTAAAAGAATAAAACTGTGGCATAGCCAAATTAGTTCCAGAAGGCAATAAATGTGCTGGCTTTTTATCACCCTCACATATTTGTAGAGAAAATTAGTTTTTTAAAAGGAGACTGAATGGACAAGGCAAATACCAGAACTACAGCCCTGGAGCTCAGGAGAAGACCCTTTACAGGGATCTGTTTGAAAGAAGTCCATGGGACACTATCCTGAAAAAAAGAGAAGTCCAGAAGAACTACTGATTCTCCATGATCATCATCCTTTAAGCTCAAGAGCTGTTCATCCTGACAAATGGGGTTTTTCATCTTGGTACAACTCAGACATACAAAGATGGTGATAGGTTAATGGTTGGACTCAATTATCTTGGAGGTCTTTTCCAATCTTTATGATTTTATGATTCTGTGAAACATAAAAGAGGTGGCAGCAGAGTCAGTTGACCCTGTGCAGGGTTTGGGTCAGGAATGTAGGGAGTGTCTGAGAATGCAGGGACAGAGTTGGGAAAGTAGAAGCCCACCAGCACCTAAGCCTAGCAAGAGATTCAAAGGGCATTAAGGAGGCTTCTATAAGTATATCAGCAGACAAAAGAAGATTAAGGAAAATAGGGGTCTTCTGCTGAATGAGACATAGAAAAGGCTGAGTTATCCAAGGCCTCCCTCCATCACTTTTATCTTTACTGGGAAAATCTGCATACAGTAAACCAAGGTCTCTGCAACCAGAGAGGAAATTTGCAGCTATCAATATTTATCTTCAGTGGAAAGATATGAGGATAGGGGAATATTTAAAAACAAATTGGACATACAAAAGTCCAGAGAACCTGATGGAATACACATGGAAGTCCTGAGAGAGGGGCAATTGAGACCTTTCTCAATTATCTTTGAAAGTTTGTGGTGACTGGGGAGAGTTCCTGAAAACTGCAAGAAAGCAAATGGTAACACCTGTCTTCAAGAAGGATTCAGAGAACTATTGATCAGTCAGCCTTATTTCAATCAGTGAGAAGAGAAGGTGATGGAGAAAAAAATGTGGAAGCCGTTTGCAAACATCTCAAGGACAGGAAGATGATTGGAAGTTTGTCAGTGTGGATTTACAAAAGGGATATCATGCTTACCAACCTGATAGCCTGATAATTTGCAGATGGTAGGGAAGTGGAAGGAGTGGTTGATACACCAGTTGTTTGTATTGTCCTTCAGAGGCGCCTCAACAGGCTGGAGAAGTGAGTTGGCAGGAATTCCATTAAGTGTGACAAAGGGAAATGCAAAGTGCTGTAGCACAAGAGGAATAATCCTGTGTGCCAGTACATAGGATTATTCCAACCAACCAGCTGGAAGGCAGTGTTCTAGCAAAGGATCTTGGAGTCCTGTGGGATGCAAAGTTGAACATGAGCCCACTGTGTGTGCCTTTGCAGAAAAGACAGTCAACAACCTCTTGGGCTGCATTAGGAAGAGCATTGCCAGCAGGCCCAGGAAATTGATTCTTCCTCTGTACTCTGCACCAGTAAAACAGATCTGGAGGTCCGTCCTGGGCTCCCTGAGACAAGCGAGTCATGGATATACAGGAGCAAGTCCAGCTAAAAGCCACAATGATGATTAAGGGCTTGGAGCATTTGGTATACCAGGAGAGGCTGAGAGAAATGGGAATGTTCAGTCGGGAGAGGAGAAAGCTCAGGAGGGATCTCATCAGCATGTGTAAACATCTGATTGGAGGGAGTAAAGAACACGCTGCAGGGTCTTCTCAATATCAAGGAACAGGGAGGAAGCACAAATTGAAATACAGGAAATTCCATTCAAACATAAACACCCCCCCCTTTTTTTTTTTTTTACTTGGAGGGTAGTAAAAAACTGGAATAGGTTGCTTCTTGAGATTGTGGAGTTTCCTTCCTTGGACATAATTCAAACCCTAACTGGTATGGTCCTGAGCATACTGTTCTAGTTGATTCTACTGTGCCTGTGCTTGGAGGAAACAAACTCCAAATATGCTCTCCAACCACAGCAGTTCTGTGAAAACTTTGATTTGGGCCATGGTCATTCAAATGCATCCAAGTTGACTCCCAGGCTTATATTATGCTTATTTCAGGTCATTTTCACAAACAAGCCTTTCTCCCTCAGTGAAGGAAAGAAATAGTAGCCCAGATTATTAAGGGGTCTTCTTACCTCAGTCTTGGCTCAACAAAACAGCTGAAAAAGGAAAATCAGTTCTTTGAGAGGGTTTATGCTTTTGATGCAACAGGAAACTACAGGGAAAAACTTAGGAAAAGATGTTGAACAATCACACAGGAACCAAATCTTGTCAATAGAGGAGGACTAAATATGTGAGAAATAGAAGGAAGGGGAAGGTTTTGCAGAAGGGGATTTAGGAAGTGACAACAGTGTTCCAAATATGCTGGACTGAAAGAAGCTGGTGACAGAAGGAAAGACTGCTTTATTTACAAGGCTCTGTCTTTCTGTAAATCATCAACCAAATATTGTGTTGAAATCTGATCATATTTCATAAAGGATTAAGACAGGTAGCAAAAGTAGGATGATAATCATAATAATATAGAAAAAGGATATAACAGTCATAACTCCTAGCCCTCTGAATTCCATTGACCATATTAGCACTTAACAATCTAATGCTTCTCAGAGAATATTGAAACACTTTCAAAGGAGATCCATATCACTACCCCAAATTTACATGGGAAGGGATACACAAGGTGAGTTGCATGTAGTGTCATGCAGAAAATCAATTACACATTTTGTCTGCACATCTTTGGGTTTGTTGAAATGCTTAGTGACAGCTGTATAAATATTTTACTAGGTGGCCAGTTAAACAATGGCTGCTGTACATTCCTCTCACATTGATACAACTTAGTAAACAAGCAAGGTGAGTAGGATTTTTGAGCTCTACTGAAGTAGGAAATCAATCACGTTCTAAGTGCAGCTTGGCCCAGGTGACTGCCTTGGCAGAGGAGTTGGACTAGCTGATCTCCAGAGGGCCCTTCCAACCCAAGCTATTCTGTGATTCTGTGCAAGTGAAGTTCAAGGATGGTTGTTCCTTCTATTGTTTGGTGGGAAGGCACAGCCATTTCTTTGATGTTATCAGGAAGCTCTACCAATCTGGTGTCAACATAGGCCTGTAAATGTTCTCAATATACCCATGTTGGTTTTGGAGCTTGGTCAGCAACCCATGGGTACTTCACCCATGCTTTTAACTCAACAATTTCAGAGAGAAATAGGAGAAACAACTGTATGTATCTTTCTGCATATTTAACCCTTCTTCCCCATTTTGAACCTGTGGCCTTTGTATTGCAGCTTTATGTTGTATTTATCTCATGGACACATACAGGTCTCAATATTCCTGCCCTTCACAAAAAGAAACCATCTTTGAGTTATGAAATCAGTGCTCTGGAGTTTTGGGGTTTTTTTGATCTGCTTATGTTTCATAATGCTTTTAAATATAAACAGGGGTTTTAATAATTTCTTTTTTTCTATAATTTCAGAGAAAAAATGATCTCTACAGTCTTTCTTCCAACGTTTCCTTTGAAGTTAAGAGCATGCCATATAAAGTGCAACCAGCAAAGCTCCCCGAGGGAAACATAGCAGTAAGTAACTGAAAATTATA